>WOXC01011912.1:0-414204 GCA_011680675.1 Gymnobelideus leadbeateri
ACACGCCATTTTGTGGTTTTCATAGGCATTTCCGGCTCCCAGCCTACAAATCGTGGGGAGATCCAGCGATCAGTCTTGGGGGGTAATCGCTCTTGCTTTAACCTCCCTGGATCTGGATTGTGATCTAGGGTGGAAGTTGTGGGTGGGTTTACAGCTTGCCAGAAACGGAAGTTGCCCCCCACACGTTCGGGACGGAAATTCCTCTAGCTGGCCTTAAAGCCATAGTGTGGCAACAAGCCCAAAAGTCAAGCAATTAAGTGGCAACATGCCAAGGCAAAGGAAACAGAAAAATGCAACCCTAGACTCCTATTTTGGGGGCATGGAGCGGGAAAAGGACTGTGAGGTCAGAAGTCCTGCTCCAAAAGCCCCAGGGGAAAACATGAGCGGGTTGCAGGCCATAGAGGACCTTAAGAAGAACTTTAAAAATTAAATAAGAGAAGTGGAGGAAAAATTGGAAAGAGAAATGAGAAGGATACAGGAAAAGTATGAAATGAGGGTCAACAGCCTGACTGAGGAAAACAACACCTTAAAAAATAGACTAACTCAAATGGCAAAGGAGGCCCAAAAGGGCAAGGAGGAGAAGAATGCCTTAAAAAGTCGAATTTGCCAGATGGAAAAAGAATCTCAAAAGTTCACTGAGGAGATTCATTCCTTCAGAGTTAGACTGGAGCAGATGGAAGCTAATGACTTTATGAGAAATCAAGATGCTGTTAAGCAGATCCAAACAAATGAAAGAGTAGAAGGCAATGTGAAATATCTCATGGGAAAAACCACTGACCTGGAAAATAGATCCAGGAGAGATAATTTAAAAATTATTGGACTACCTGAAAGCCATGATCAGAAAGAACCTAGAAATCATCCTTCAAGAAATTCTCAAGGAAAATTGCCCTGATGTTTTAGACCCAGAGGGGGAAATAGAGGGTGAAAGAATCCACAGATCACCTCTGAAAAAGATCCAAAAAGAAAACTCCAGAAATATTATAAGCCAATTCAGAATCCAGCATAGAGAAAAATACTACAAGCAGCCAGAAGAACAATTTCAATCTTGTGGAAACACAATCAGAATAGCCCAGGACCTGGCAGCTTCTACACTGAGGGATCAAAGGGCATGGAATATGATGTTCCAGAGGGCAAAAGAGCTGGGAATGAACCCAAGGGTCACCTACCCAGCAAAACTGAGTATTTTGTTCAGGGGAAAATATGGTCATTCAGTGGAATAGAGGACTTTCAAGCATTCTTGAGGAAAAAACCAGAATTGAATAGAAAATTTGACATCCAGATGCAGAAGGAAGAGATGCCTGAGAAGGTAATCAGGGAAAAGAAATCAAAAGGAACTTATAAAGATTGAACTATTTACATTCCTATATGGAAAAGCAATATCTGTGACTGATGATATCTTTCTCACTATGAAAATAATGGAAGAAGGGGGTGTGGTCATATGAATACATATGTGAATGTGTGTGTATATGGATACAGTTATATATGGATAGAGGGCATAGGTTGAATTTGCTGGGAAGGGAGAATACTCAAGGGATGGAATTATGAGGTGAGAGAGGAAAGTGGCAAGAGGAGATGGGGAGAGACAGGGTAGGGTAAACTATCTCATGTAGGGGAAGTGGTTGCAAAGGAGGGGGAGAATAAGGAAGGCTAAAAAGGCAAAACCACATTCACATGGAATTTGGTTCAGGGAGAAAATGACATACATACTAAATGGGATATCTCAACCTGCAGCAGGATAGGGGGAAGGGGGATGAGAGGAGGGATGATGGATGGGAGGGCATCCCTGGGGTGAGGGGAGGTTGGAAGTACCCACTATAGAAGAGGGACAGGATCATGTAGGGAATGGACCAGGTGGGGGGTGGGATGAGTGGGAGGGAATTATAAGCAGCTTTGTACAATATATCTACCATGATAATGTTTTGCATAGCTAGACATGTACAACATCTACTGAATTACTTATCTCCCAAGAAGGAATGGGTGACAAGGGAGGAAGGAAATGGATCTGAAATTCAAGGTCATAACATTAAATGTTTCAAATATATATATAAATACTATTATTAATACTCTTTTGCCTATAATTGGGAGATAAGATGTGCAGGCATTGGGACACAAACATTCATCTTCCTCTAATGGAAAAGTCGATGGGGGTATGGGAGAAGGTATGGGAGAGAGCAGATTGGAGGAAGCGATATCTTGTGGGGCTGCTATTCAGGGAGGTTGGGTAGGGGAATAATGGGGGGAAAATGATTGTAACTCAAAATCTGGCGGAAATGAATGATGTAAAACAGAAGTTAATAAAGCATTTGTTTAAAAAAAAAATAAACTCAATTGGCAAAGGAGGCCCAAAAGGGCAATGAGGAGAAGAATGCCTTAAAAAGTCAAATTTGCCAGATGGAAAAAGAATCTCAAAAGCTCACTGAGGAGATTCATTCCTTCAGAGTTAGACTGGAGCAAATGGAAGCTAATGACTTTATGAGAAATCAAGATGCTGTTAAGCAGATGCAAACAAATGAAAGATTAGAAGGCAATGTGAAATCTCATGGGAAAAAACACTGACCTGGAAAATAGATCCAGGAGAGATAATTCAAAAATTATTGGACTACCTGAAAGCCATGATCAAAGAAAGAACCTAGAAATCACCCTTCAAGAAATTCTCAAGGAAAATTACCCTGATGTTTTAGACCCAGAGGGCAAAACAGAGGTTGAAAGAATCCACAGATCACCTCCTGAAAAAGATCCCAAAAAGAAAACTCCCAGGAATATTATAGCCAGGTTCCAGAATCCCCAGATCAAGGAGAAAAATACTACAAGCAGCCAGGAAGAAACAATTTCAATATTGTGGAAACACAATCAGAATAGCCCAGGACCTGGCAGCTTCTACACTGAGGGATTGAAGGGCATGGAATATGATATTCCAGAGGGCAAAAGAGCTGGGAATGAACCTAAGGGTCACCTACCCAGCAAAACTGAGTATTTTGTTTCAGGGGAAAATATGGTCATTTAGTGGAATAGAGGACTTTCAAGCATTCTTGAGGAAAAAACCAGAGTTGAATAGAAAATTTGACATTCAGACACAAGAAGTAAGAGATGCCTGAGAAGGTAATCAGGGAAAAGAAATCAAAAGGAACTTATCAAAGTTGAACTATTTACATTCCTATATGGAAAAACAATAACAGTGACTGATGAAATCTTTCTCAGTATGAAAATAATGGAATAAGGGTGTATGGTCATATGAATACATATGTGAATGTGTGTATATATGTTTACAGTTATACATGGATAGAGGGCATAGGTTGAATTTGTTGGGAAGGGAGGATACAAGGGGTTAAATTATAAGGTGAGAAAGGAAAGTGGCAAGAGGAGATGGGGAGAGACAGGGTAGGGTAAACTATCTCATGTAGAAGAAGCAAAGGGAAGTGGTTGCAAGGGAGGGGAAGAATAGGAAGGCAAAAAGGCAAAACCACATTCTCATTGAATTTGGTTCTGGGAGAGAATGACATATATACTAAATGGGATATCTCAACCTGCAGCAGAATAGGGGGAAAGGGGATGAGAGGAGGGATGATGGGAGGGCATCCTTGGGGAGAGGGGAGGTTGGAAGTACCCACTATAGAAGAGGGACAGGATCAAGTAGGGAATGGACCAGGTGGGGGTGGGATGAGTGGGAGGGAATTATAAGCAGCCTTGTACAATATATCTACTAGGGTAATATTTTGCATAGCTAGACATGTACAACATATACTGAATTACTTATCTTCCCAGAGGGAATGGGTGACAAGAGAGGAAGGAAATGGATCTGAAATTCGAGGTCTTAAGAGCAAATGTTTCAAATATATATAAATACTATTATTAATACTCTTTTGCTCGAAATTGGGAGATAAGATGTGCAGGCATTGGGACACAAAGATTCACCTTCCTCTAATGGGAAAGCCGAAGGGGGTATGGGAGAGAGCAGATTGGAGGAAGCGATATCTTGTGGGACTGCTATTCTGGGAGGGTGGGTAGGGGAAAAACAGGGGGGAAAAATAATTGTAACTCAAATTCTGGCAGAAATGAATGATGTAAAACAGAAGTTAATAAAGCATTTGTTTAATAAAAAAAAGATTGCAAAATATCAAAAAAAATTATTATCCATAAAGAATAAACATAAAAAAGGAATTGCTGGATCAAAAAGTGTGAGCAGTGTTCTACCTTTTATTATACATAAAATGATCAAACCAACTCACAGCTTCCATCAGCAGGGAACTGCTTTTTTCCCCACATCCTCAATATCTAGTTTTTGTCATCTCATTACCTTTTTGCCAGTTTGATATTGGCTGTTAGGAACTGAAATAAAAACATTCATAATTCTTTCCATTTGCATTTCTGTAGAAAGAACAGCAAATGGATGAAATATGAAGTGCAGTAAAGGTACCCAAAGGATAGGTACACACAGTTCTAAAAGGAAAAAATCCAGTCTATCAATAGTAACATGAAAAAAATTATCCAAATCATTAATAATTAGAGAAATGCAAAGTAAAGCAATTTTGAGATACTCACCTATTACACTGGCAAAGTGCATAGAACAAGAATATGTCAATTGGAGGGCTCCAGGAAAATAGGAATATTTATTATACATTGCTAATGGAGTTATGAATTTGTTCAGCCATTCTGGGAAGCAATTGTGAACTATGCTCCAAAAGTCATTAACCTGTGCATAATTTTGGAATCAGTGATACGTCTAGACCCTCAGAGAGATTAACAACAATGCATATAATTCAAAGTACTGAGTAACTTTTTGTTATAATAAAAAAATGGAAACTAAGGGGGTGCTCATCAATTGGGGAATGGCTAGACAAATTATGGTATATGAATGTAATATATTACAATATAATATAAAATATATAAATTATATAAAATTATTATATTATAATATATTATATAAATTATATAAAATATTATGAAAGAAACTCAGAGAATCCTAAAAAAGTTTTTTTTTTTTTTAAGAACTGATGAAAACAGAAGTGGGCAGAACCTGGAAAATAACTTATATAATAACACAGTAAAGAAAATCAACTTTAAAAGATTTAAGAATTTTGATAAATGAAATAACTAAATACTTTTTTACAGAGGATCTATAGTGAAGCTAGATATCTGTCTGTAAGAGACTCAAAGTGAAGAATGAAACATGCGTGTTTGTAACTGGAAAATATATGAGTTTGTTTTGCTTTTACTATGCTTACTTGTTAGAGGGTTTTTTTATTTTGTTATCCAATGTGGGACAAGATTTGGAAATGAGGGGGGAAAAGAAGCTAGTAATAGTGCTGTCAAAAACTTTTAAAAAGGGAACTGAAGTATTTGAAGATATTTACAGAAAAAGAACAGAAAAGGGCAGTTTTGAAAGTGAACACAGAATTTATTTTCTACTTTTAAAAAAATATATACATAATAAAAACTTACAGTTCTACATAAAATCCCTCTTTTCTGTTCTGCTTCACACATAGATATGATCTTTTGGAATTGTTTGATAAGTTCAGAATAATTTTTCTATAATGAAGAGGAGAAGGAAGAGTCTAGATAATGAGGGACTAAGAGAATGAGCAGAACAGTGATAAATAAAGAAAATTATAGAAGTGATGCAAAAAGAGGGTGGGGAAGAAGAGTTCAAAGGAAGGATGAGAGAATGAGAAAGGAAAAATGAATTATAAGCAAATTATAAGTTAAGAGTACAACAAAAAAAGCAGGACAAAATGTGAGATAATATTTATCAAATAATCTGTTAACACTATAAAAATAGTAAAGAAAATGTTACAAACAGCAAACTCCTGGTAAGAAGGCAGATCTTTAAAGTCATGATTTAGTACCAATTAAGAAGATACTTTTTTAAAGAGGATCACTTAATCTCATTCCAATTTGCAGTTACCCTAGGTGCTATCATTACATTTATGAAGTAACACCCAGATATTCTGATTCCAAATTTGGCGATCTTTCCACTAAAGCCTCTGATAACTAAAACCAAAATCTGATACAAATGTATCTGTTCATGTTAAAATATTTGCTAATCAAACTAAACAATGCTTCACAAAGTGATATCTACCCTACCAGGTTCATATTATAAATCAAATCAATCAATGGTTCACAATTCTAAAAAAAGCAAATGTGTGCTGGATTTGGAGTAGCCCATGTGATTTAGACTAGTCACATATAAAGCGATTTACAAACCTTAAAGTGCTTTAAAGTACTACTTATAATTATCATGTGTAAAGTGATTTGCAAACCTTTAAGCATTTTAAATTACTTATTATTAAGCTCTCTAGGTCCCAATTTTCTCATTTGCATATATAAAAAAAGAATAGAACTAAAGAAAGAACTTTAAAGTCCAAGTTCTAAATCCTATGATCCTATAAACCCTGAAATTAGCAAATAACTACTAAATAATTTATGCTTTGCTATGTTTTCCCCATCTCAACTTCCTTCTACAACTTACCTTAAGGAAGGCAAGTAACTCAAGTTTACTTGCCTAATTACAGTTGGTTTAAGTTAATAAATCAACAAGCATTTATTTATCATTTTCCTATTACAGTTAGTTTACAATCATTTATCAAGTACTTACTTGGTACCAGAACTACACTAAGTACCTACCAATGCATAGGAAAGCAAAAACAGTGGTCCCAACCCTCAAGAAACTCATGTTCTAAAGGAAGTGATAAAGTGCACAAAAACAAACAAAAAAACCAAACAACTCTATATACACATGATAAACAAAACAGATGGAAAGTAATCTTGGGAAAAAAGTACTAAAAGTAACAGGGAAAGGCTTCTCATAAAAGGTGAGATTTGGGTTAACTTTAAGAACTTTAAGAAAGCCAGGAAAGTCAGAAGGTAGTGGTGAGTAAAGAGAATATTACAAGCAAGGGAAGTAGACACTAAAAAGGCAAGCGGATGTGTATGTGAGAAAGGATTTAAATGTCAAACAGATGACTTCACATTTGATCTTGGAGGTAACAGGAAATCACAGGAGCTCAATGGTGGGGAGATGGGGGGAGGGGTAAGGTTAAGAGAGAATGGGTGACATGGACAGAAGCAGGGAGAGCAACCACAAAGCTATGGCAATAGTACAGAGATGATTAAAGAATATACCACACTGGCAATTGTGTGAGTGGAGAATAGTTGTGAAAACTGAAAAGACAAGATTTGGCAAGAGAGTGGATAAGTCTAGGGATTGAAAGAAAGGAGTTAAGAACGACAGAGGATAAGAGCTTGGGTGACCGGGAGTATAGTAACCTTGACAATAGTGGGGAGGGTTTAGGGAATAATATTGAATTTGAGATGTTTATGGTACATCCAATTTAACATGTCCAATAAGAGATACGAAATTGGAACCTGAGAGAGTAGTTAGAGCTGGATATATAAATCTTGGAGTTGTCTGCAGAGATGATAATTGAACCCATGGGGGCTAATTAACAAGAAATATAGGATTGTTTTAGGGCAATCTCCTCTAAGAAATGCCACAGGGTCCTGATATCATGTGCTATCACTTTTTTTTAAAAAGGGAGACTATTTCTCAAACATAGAAAACTGAGTCAAATTTATAGACATAAGAGCCATTCCTCAATTGATAAATTGTCAAAGGATATGAACAGGCAGTTTTCAGACAAAGTAATCAAAGCTACCTATAGTCACATGAAAAAAAAACCACTCTAAATCACTAGAGAAATGCAAATTAAAACAACTCTGGTCTACTTCCTCACACCTGTCAGATTGGCTGGTATGAGAGAAAAGGAAAATGACAAATGTTGGAGGGGATGTGAGAAAATTAAAATCTAGTGTACTATTGCCAAAGTTGTATACTAACTCAGCCATCCTGGAGAGCAATTTGGAACTAACTGCCCGAAGGGCTATAAAACCATGCATACCCTTTGACCAAGCAATGCAACAACTACTACATCTGTATCCCAAAGAGATAAAAAACAAAAAAATAAAAGGATCTGTATATACAAAAATATTTATAGTAGCTCTTTTACTGGTAGCAAAGAACTAGAAATTGAGGAGATGTTCATCAATTGGGGAATGGCTGAACAAGTTGCTGTTTATGACTGTGATGAAATACTATTGTGCTTTAAGAAAAAGATGGAAATACATGAAATGATGCAAAGTAAAATGAGCAGAACCAGGAGAACACTGTATACAGTAATAGCAATATTGTATGATGATATACTATGAATAACTTATTCTCAGCAATACAACAATCCAAAACAATTCTGTGGGACTTATGAAAGGTGCTGTCCATTTCCAGAGAAAGAACTGGGAGAGCCTGAAGGCAGATCAGAGATACTTTTTCTTTATTTCTTTATTTTTATTGGGTTTTTTGTCTGTTTTCTTTCACGGAATGACTTACATGGAAATGTGTTTTGCATGACTACACATGTATAATCTATGTCAAACTGCTTGCCTTTCAATTGGGGGGGGGGGGGAGACCAGAGGGAAAGAGAGAATTGGTAACTCAAAATTTGAAGGAAAAAAAGAATGTTGAAATTGCTTTTTACATGTGATTGGGAAAAAATAAGACATTAAACATGTTTTTTTTTAAAGACAGCCCCAAATATCATGGTATATAGTTAAAGTAATTTACCATCAATCCAGAGATCAGACTTCTAGCAGATTCATTTGGAATATGGTTCTCTTTGGAAGAGAAAAAGTTAGTCAAGTGGTAAATTACTGCTGAATTTCACAGAATAGAATCTGTTTGACCCACTCCAAGGGCCATCAAAGATAATCTGCCACTAAGGTATCAGATTATAGCAGCAAAACACATTAAAAGTTCTGGAAAGGGGGGGGGGGGAACACCCAAGGGATCTGAAGTCGGAAGACCTGGGTAGAAATCCTGGCTCTGTTTTCTACTACTGTAACCTTGGACAAATGACTTTACCTCTCTAGTTCTCTGTTTCCTCATCTTTAAAAAGAGGTGTCAGACTTGTTAACCTCTAATGATCCTTTGCACCTCCTATGAATGCTGAAAAGCAGAATGTTTCAACTGGCTTTCTAGTTACTGAGTACAAGAAGTTCATGAATGACTCCATTATATCATAAGTTAATAGTCAGTCAATGATAAGAGGCAGCTAGGTGGTGCAATGGAGAGAGAACCAACCCTGGAGGCAGGAGGACCAGAGTCCAAATCTACCTCAGACACTTACTAGCTGTGGGCCCCTAGACAAGTCACTTAACCCCAATTGCCTCCAAAAATAAAAATAAAAGAGGCAATGATCATAACAAGTCATCCAAAAACTTATGTGACTTTGGACAAATCTCTTAACATCTTTAGCTGGGCTTCATTTTCCTCATCTGTAAAATTATGGAGATAAACTAAGGCTCCTTCTATCCAAAGTTCTATGGTTTTAATAAGGTCAAATTATGTAACCTATGGATGATATCACATGATCTCAGAACCCTATGACATTTCTAATAAAATGTTATCTTTGTCAAGTTTTCTAGAGATTGCACTAAAATAACCTATATTTCAAATTCTGTTTAGTCACTGCCTCATCAGTTCTCAAGAGTTCAATTTTCTCTCTGCAGATGACTGGTTATATGTCTAGTCCTAAACTCTCTCCTAAGTTCTGGTTTAACAACACCTCTTGAACATCATGAACTGGATGTTCAATAAGCATTTCAAACTCAATTCAAATTTATATGATTTCAGAAGGAAGACAAATATATGAAGTTTTAGATTATCTTCTACTCCACATATTATCCCAGATTCGTGGGTGCCTTGCCTCAAGATAACCTTAAATTTATCCTGTATATTATGTATGTACGGAACTGTTTACTTGTCTCCTTCATTTGAATGAGTTCCTTGAAGACAGAGATTATGTTTTTGTCTTCCTATGTATCCCCAGTACTTAGTTCACTACCAAACATATAATAAGTTTAATAAATGCCTGTTGACTGATAAAAAAAACCCAAATCAAACAAACAAAAAAACAAAAAAAAAAACAACTCTAAACTAATCTAAAAATGTAGAATACTTAAATGGAGAAGATTCAGTTATCTTGACATTTTCACTTATGTGAAAACATGTATGACCTAATTATCCCAGAAAAAGTGTTGCTATTCCATACACATAATAAGACTACATACCTTAGAAAATTATGAACTGGGACAGAGTAAATTACTGTTATTCTTATTAATAATAGTTGACATTTAATAGTTAATAATAGACATACAGTGCTTAAGGATCATAAATGTTTTATAAACATTACTTTGAGTCTTACAGCAGCCATGTTAATAAGGTATTATATCTATTTCACAGATAAGGAAACTAAAAAGGTTAAAGAAGCAACTTGTACATGCAAATAATGAGAGACAAGACTCCAAATTGAGATATTTTTTTCATAAATTTTCATAAATCCCAGAATGACTCAGATGTGCAGATAAATAGTACCTTGTCCTCAAAAGCCTGAAGTGTTATCTAATTTCCACTTTACTCTGGGGCTAGGATAGAACTTAAAAGACATTTTAAACTAAGTCACTTTCATGTGTGTTTTTTCTGAGCACACCTGGTGTGAAAACAATATAATCTTGCAACTTCATGTCTGCATATTCCAGAAACAGTGACTATATGGGGCAAAGGATTATCTCAAGTAAGAAGGTATCCTAAGATTCTAGCCAGTCCTCTTCTCTTCTCTCTTTATACTCACTCAGTGACCTCATCAGCAACCCTGGGTTCAATTATCATCTCTATGTAAATGATTCCCACATCCACATAGCCAGCTCTAATAATGTCTTTCCAGAACTTCCAGGCGCATACAGCCAAATGATTATTGGACATTGTGAAATAGATGTTCCATATGCATCTCAAATTATGTCTAGAACAGTTTCCCCCAAAACCATCCCCCATCTCAGGTTCCTTATTTCTGTTAAGACACTAACGTTCCTCCAAGTCTGCAAAGGAAACAACTTTGGTGTCATGCTCACTCTCCTTCACACATATCCAACCAAATTCCTAAATCTTGCCATTTCTACACCTGTAACATCTTTCATTTACGTTCCTTTTTCTTGATTCAAATTACCACCACTCTCATTCAATATTTCTCACCTGTAATACTCCAAACATCTCCTAACTGGTCTCCCTGCCTCAAGTCTCTCTCCACTCTAATCTACCCTCTACACAGGTACCAAAATGATTCTCCTAAAGCTAAGATCTGAACACATAAGTCCACTACTCATATTCTCATCCTTTCCTGTTACTTTGAGGGTCAGATATAAATTCTGTTCAACATTTAAAGTCAAGTCCTTTACAACCTAGCCCCAATCTACCCTTTCAGTGTTATGACATATTACTCCAAGTCCAGTCAAGCTAGCCTCTTTACTCTTCCTAATTTGTAGTAAACCACTTCTTATCTCCATGCTTTTGTACTGGGTCTTGTACCCTATGCCTTCCTCCTCACTCATTACCCTCCCACAACCTCAGAATCTCTCCTTTCTTTTAAGATTAGCTCAGGGGGCTCACTCATGGGAAGAGTTGTGTGATATGGCCCGATGAGAATGAGCAGCCATTGAATTACCCAGCTTTGAAAACCCAGATGTTGGTGCTTCTCTCTCTCTGGTAACTAACTGGGTGATGTGGCATGTAACTTATAAGGCTGGATGTGGATGTGCCGAGTGTCCTAAGGCTTCTTAAAAGTACTATTATGTTTGCCATTACTGCCCTGGTGGAAATGTTCAACCTAGAGAAAATTCCCCTCACGAAAGAGGAACAACATGTCCCAAGTGCCCAAATTATTATAGCAACAACTTGTGCACTAATCCTTGTCCGTACACTGATGGTGCTTCAAACTGTCCTGAGATGAAAAAGCAATATTCCTGAAAAAATCCAATTGTCAAGAAATATTGTCAATTCCTGTCAATGTGCCAATAAAATCTATTAAACTTCTCATTGGAAATCTGCTTCCATCAATAGGGATAATTAGAACATAGTAACACCAGCAATGATTATTAAAAAATTATAACATATTTACAGTGAAGCCATAAGATACTACTCCTATTAGTTTCAGAAATTAATGTGTAATTTGATCCTGGGCATCAATCTCTTCATCAAATCATTCAGGGGATGTCTTAAACTGAGTCATTAAAATTTTTTAAAAATTAAAATAATCAAAAAAATTTTTAAAAGACTTAGCTTGGGGCGGCTAGGTGGCGCAGTGAGTGGAGCGTCGGCCCTGGAGTCAGAAGGACCTGAGTTCGGATCCCACCTCAGACACTTAACAAGCACAAACAAAAACCTAGCCGTGTAACTTTGGGCAAGTTACTTAACCCCAATTGCCCTCCAAAAACAAAACAAAACAAAACAAAACAAAACAAAACAAAACAAAACAAAACAAAGACTTGGCTTAAGCATCATATTGTACATTAGCCTTTACCAATCCCCCAGCTGTCAGTGCTCCTCCCTCAAAATACTTCACATTTGTTATTGTGTGTGTGTGTGTGTGTATGTGTGTGTGTATCTCCTCCAATACAAGGTAAGCTCTTCAAAAGTCAGTACTGCTTCACTTTCATCTTTGCATCCCCAGCCTAATACATAATAGATGTTTAATAAATGATTATTGATTATTACAATGCTTCCTCCTCCTCCTCTTCTTCCCTTCTCTCTGTCTCTCTCCCTACTTCCCTCCTTCCTGTTTCCTGCCCCTTCCCTATTCTTCCTTCTCCTTTCTTGTTTCCCCTCTCCTTCCTTATTCTTCTTCCCCTTTACTGCCACCCAGGTATGCCTACCAATACAGATTTCTTTCTTCTAGTACACTGAAAGAAATGGTGACACTAATGGAGGTGTGGGCTTCTTAGACTGTTGCCTTAGCCTCTCCTTTCATTTCCCTTTCCTATTAAGCCCAAGAACTGCAAAACTATAGGCAGCAGAAGGGCACTTGCACTGAAAATTTCTGAAAGATTTCAGATTATCCAGGAAAATGCTACATGGAAGGTGGTAAAAAGAGTGTTAAGCAATAGGAGTTTGTAATTTAAAGGACATAAATAGAATTAGTGGATATACCTTGGATACACAGTGAATATTACCTTTGTGAAATAAATACAAACTACAAAAACCCTTTCAACAATAAGATCCAGTAATATACCTTTTGAAAAGTTTTTTCTAGTAGACCCTGAATTGCCACTAAATTCTTATTAAGTTCCACAATATTAAAAAAAATATTTTTCTAGTCTGCCATATCCACAAGTAGTAATATAAATTCAATGCCAACATAAATCTTACTGGTCCCAAGCAAGAGATGATCCATGAGGCAGTACTAGTTTTAAGTTTCACAGATCTTGGCTTACCTCACTGTTGTGTTGCACCATCCTCATGAATGTACTCACATATAAGCATCTTGGGTTGCTATTGGCTCTATAACTTCAATTCATTCCAAAATTATCCTTAGTAGCCACTGACGCCTACTTCATCTCCAGCTGTCTAGAAAATTGTGGTCTTTTTTTTTTTCTGTAGGTTAAATTCCTTGCAACTTTCACATTCAGCAAATCCAGAAACATAAAACAGTTCTATAAACTGTAACTGACAAAAATTTTATATATTCAAGAAGCCATAATGATTCAAGAGCAAGTTCACATCTTCTATTAATGAAATAGAACTTTTGTGATATGAAATAATTTGATCCCATACTCGGTGTTCATATGCAAACTATAGATTAGCTACTTTAGAGATTATACACATCAAATTTTAAAGTCATAGATGAGGTTCCTTCAGCCACCCACTCAAGTGACAATGAGTACTTCCTGAATGTCACCTAATTTTAACATTAGGGTGAGTCAAATAAAAGGGCAAGGTGAATCATACCAGTTCCCTTCCACACCCTGCCCCCAACATACAATGATTTTTAAAGCCAAATATAAATGGTTTGGGACAATTCAAGATTATCTATCCTACTGTCTTGTCCTTCAACATGAAAATAAAAAATTCACTAATTATTTAAAAGACATGTAGTATGTTGTTATAATTCAAATGGCTCTTCTGGTTGGTTTTGTTTGTATTTTGGAGGGGGGAGGATGCTGAGTTAAAGAAATACTTATTTAAACTTCAAAGTATTATTTGAGTAAGTAATAAAACCTTAGCTTTTTTCATCACAAGTACTGAGCTAAAAGACAGAACTGTGGGATAACTGAAAGAACACTACAATTAGAGAGCCTGTGCTCCTCTACTATTGACTACCCATGTGAGCTGGGATAAGTCATAGCCTCTCTGGGCCTCCCTTTTCTCATCTGTAAAATAAGTGAAGGGGCGGGAAATAAACTAGAATTTATTTAAAATCCACTATATGCCAAGAATTGTGCTAAATGCTTTGCAAATATTATCTCATTTAATCCTTACAACAATCCTGGGATAAATGAAATTATTATCCCTATTTTACAATTGGGAAAACTAAGTCAGATAGGCTAAGGGACTTGCCTAGAGTCACATACCTACTAAGTGTCTGAGGTTGCATTTAAACTCAGGACTCTATGGCCAACATTCTATCGCTACACAAGCTGCCTATGAAGTGATTGGACTACCTTCCAACTATAAATCTTAACAATACTCCTTGTTACATAAATTTCCAACATATAGAGATAGGAAAACCAAAGGGAATGAACTGCATTTGTCTGTAGCTTTTTGTTTGCTTTTACTATTGTCTACTTTAACTTCAAGGTTATACATTCCTTATTATTAATATAATTAACAAATCTGTTACAGAGTCTAAGCACCAACTATCAACAAAACCAATTTAAAGTCATACAACTACCTTACAAGAGAAAACATGCACTTTAAAATATCTAAATCTACTACATGTTGGGGGGAATGGGGGAGGATATAAGAGAGAACAGACTGGGAGAAGAGGTATTCAGTAGGCTCACTATATTGGGGTGGTGGGTAGGGGAAAGATGGGGAGAAAATTTCTAACTCAAAATCTTGTGAAAATGAATGTCAAAAACTAAAAATAAATTGAAATATAAAATAAAATAGAATAAAATATCTAAATTACGCTAGCAATCCATTGGCAAAAACAATCTGTTCTATCTGTACAAATCCAGGCAATATTCAGTATAACAATGCCTACTCTTAGAACTGCCTCAATTGCCATTATATTAAGCTGGGAGTTAAGGGTAGAGGAAAGGAAAACATTCATCTTCATACTTTATAAAATACCACAAATGTCTCTAGAATCAATTTTAATATCTCTAAATAGATTTAGAAAGCAGCCAATGACTTCAATGGTCAGTCCTTAGGTTTTCCTGAAAATCAAACTAAATATCAAATTGGAACTGATAAAGAGAACAATATAGATACTCACCTATAACAGCAAGCAAAGTAAGATTTTTTTTTGCTGGTTTTCTGGATTGAGTTTTAGCCAATCAAGTGCCTTTGATTGAGTCCTGCCTTTGATTGAATCAAGAGTCTTTGATTGAATCAAAAGTCTTTGATTGGAAACAGTATATATTGTATTGCTTGGAGGGAGAGAAGAGAGAGAGAAGCAAGAGCGGGGTTAGAACTTGCTTGTGGGGAGGCCTAACAGAAAGAATGTTTGTGATGTTGGTGCTCCCTCTATTGATCTGTGCTGATTACTCAGACAGAAGTCCTATCTATTAGTCTGTGTTGATTTCTCAGAGAGAAGTCCTGTCTGTTAGTCTATGTTAGCTTTTCATAAAGAAGTCCTGTCTGTTGATCTGTGTTAATTTCTCAGACAGAATCCCTGTCTGTTGTTGGTCTTTATGAATGAATTGAGCAGAAGAGAGATCTGCTCACAAGAAAGAGGCTTATCTTAAACCCCCTTTAAGAGCTGTTAAAATGAATTGAGATGATGGTGCTGGCAATGTGTATTAATATTGTTGTAGCCCTGTTAAGCTTTGTATTCCTAGAAACAGGAGCCCCTGGAGCCTCCCGTCAGGAAGAGCTTGGGGTGGAGCAGTCCCCATGAGCTGAGACAAGGAGCAGGAGCAGGAAGCTACTTGTGTGCAAACCCGGCAAGTGCTAGGAGCAGTGAGCCCATGAAGGAGGAGCCCGTGGGGTTTGGAAGTCAGCCTTGCATCAAGATGAGAGGGGTCTTGCTTGAACACTGTGTATTGACTGAGGAGACTGTGACTTACTGTGACCTATGGGTAGATGGTGTTTGTATTTTCTGCTACCCCTTAAGGATGTGATGTGCTAGGGAAGACCCTAGGCTGGGACCCCCTGATTGTGTAAACAAGTATTTTGGGAATGCTACCGAATGCTATGCGCCATATAACATACTGAGTGTTATGAGTTATACATGTATATGTGTATATATATATATATATATATATATATATATATATTAGATGATATGTTTTGCTTAAGGATGTTGCTATGAATGTTATGCTTTAATTGAACAATGTTTAGTTTATTGCTGAATAGAGAGTTCATTGTACTATGCGATTAGACTCTTAAAATTATTCACAGCAGCAGTCCTCAGATGTACTGCTATGATTAGCGTTACATTACCCAAAATCTCAACCCAGGCTTTGGAAGTGTAGAAGCAAAAGAGAGTACTTTTCAGGCAAAGATATGTTTGTGGCCAGTTGTTGATTATTAGTCAAAGGAAAAGTATATCTCTCCCACCAATAAGTGACATGGGAGTATCATATAATGATTGGCAATAGCACCAGCTCTATGTTTATTAGCTATGATCTACCTAATCTTGACAAATGTTAGAAATGAAGAGGCAGGGCTGAAAGAGGCAGTCTTGCACCCACCATCTGCACCCAATCACATCTTTTTTTCCACAGAAACTTCACTGAGCCCCTTCAAAACACTGAATTGCTAGAAGGTTCTTCAATCTAGATCATAACCAGGTGTGGGAACAGCAGTTGATAACTGAGCTAACTAAAGGCAGATAGTACAATAGTGTGTCAATAAGACAGAACCCTGGGGCGGCTAGGTGGCGCAGTGAGTAGAGCGCTGGCCCCGGAGTCAGAAGAACCTGAGTTCGGATCCAGCCTCAGACACTTAACACACACAAACAAAAACCTAGCCATGTGACCTTGGGCAAGTTACTTAACCCCAACTGCCTTCCAAAAAAGCAAATAAATAAATAAGACAGAACCCTTTGAAAATATTTGAATTAGAAATAGCCTCCAGCAATTCTAAGAGAAACAAATTATCAACTGGCCAAAGGTGGCACTGGGAAGAACAAAATGCCCTACGTACAAACACTACATATAATGTACACATCCAAATTTTGGAAATTATAAAATACTCAAAATTACGACATTTTTCCTATGCCACAACCACATGTCTCTTTTAAAAACACATCAAATTTGTGTTATTAGAAAATCATCTAACATGATCATGAAATCTCATTAGATGCTGTTAGAACCCTATCCTGATAATCTCATCTGTTTGAAGAAAACAGTATTTCTACTTCCCAAGTAGTAAGGGGTTATCAATGACAACAGGAGAAGGGGAAACTTTAAGTGACTCCAAACTTTAATTTCCTGGCCAATTCATGTGAATATTAAAGTTAATTCTACATAAAAGATCACTAGTTCTCTTCCTCTCCCAAATATTCTAGATAATTATTCCATTGATACAAAATACATACCTGCTGTGGTTTTAAAAAATGGTTTTATGAATTCAACGAAATCCTCATAGGGAAAGTATAACATATATTTTTAAATTACCATAGATAGCTACACTAGGCAGAAATTATGACAGAGAGTCAATGTGACAACAGATATTAATTACTAGGAGAGGTAGTATGAAAGGTGGAAATCAAGGGCTGGACTGGTAGTCAAAAGACCTATGTTCAAATCACAGCTCTACTACTTGCTACCACCTATAATTCCAGGATCCCAAGTCACCTTTCTAAAACTAAGTTTTCTCATCTGCAAAACTGGCACAAAAATGTTTATAATGCCTACTTTACAGGATTGTTGTAGGGCTAGTTCCTACTTCTGTCAACCAAACAGGTAAGGCTAAATCCAATGAAAACAAAAAATTTAGAATCAACCTATACATTTTGCTCTACTTGCATTCCACTATCAGTGTTTCTAAAAAGAAACTTAATATTGGAAAGATGACTAAATATTGTTTAGAAACACTAACCATAATCCTTATGGTCCATGCTTCCTAATTAAGTCTTTCTAATCAGGTTCTATTACTGTTACTAGAGCCTGTTTTTTTCTAGAAGCTTTCTACAATCCTTTTTATTACAAAAAATATAATACGAGAAGCCCCATTTCTCAAAACACTACCCGCTTATCGTATATTTTTGGACAGAAAAGTTCCCCTTTTATTGCTTAGTGTACCTCTCAAAGTACAAGTATCAAAATTCTATTCAAAAATTTGTGAGGAAACCTAATGCTTTGTTCAATTTCTAAGTGTAATATTATGCATACACTTTGATACATCTTAGACTTAATGCAGTAACACTACTAGGGTACTATTTCATTACCAAAGTATTTAGGCTATTTGAAGCAACTAGCATGTGATGTAGACTGTCCAATTTTAGTACATCATCTAACATAGAGCTCTGTACAAAGCAAGGAGTCAAAATTTTGTTAAATGCAACCGAAAACTCATTTCCATAAACCCTTTAGAATAGTTATTTTTATATATACACTTCTCTACGCAGTAAGAAGGTAAAGGAAAAAAACTCAAACTTGGAGACAGTGGGTTTAAAAAGGGGGGGGGGAGGACCGATAATATATTAGTGAGCACTGAAAGAAAAAATAACTCTCTAAAAATTTCCAAAGTAAAGCTATCTCAATCAGTGTCATCCCAACTGCCCATTTAGTGCTCAAAAGAAACACAGGAAGAGAACATATTCTAAATGTTGACTTCTAAAGCCTCTTCAGTGTTCTTTAAATACTGACAAGTTGTTAAGCTATATATAGAGCTGCTACCCAAGTTATACTATAAAGACAGGGACTGGACCTGGGATTTCCTTGATATAGGGAGCTATCTCTACCAATATACCTTCTATACAACTTAGAGTCTGGGTATTATGTACCACTGGAACCCAGGTCTTTCCCGGATAAACATGAAAAACTGATGGTAGAAGAAATGAACGACAAAGCATTTATTAAGGATTTACTAAGGGGGGTGGGAAAGTGATGGACCTTCTAGTGCTATGGCAAAACCCAGTGAGCCTCAAGTATAGTAGCAGGGTAGATGGTAAACTCTGGTGGTCTTCCATCTTACCAAAGGACAATTGGTGACATCGTGCTCATCAAAGCAGTGTGTATAGCCATGTCTCCCCAAATCTGAAGGGTCTAGGGAAACCAGATCCATAATCACTGGGAAAAGGAGCTCTGAGTAGAAGAAAGGACACTAGAGCTTTAGAATTCAAGCTGAGTCTAATTGGTTCTGTCCATGCTTTAGAATATTCCTACAGAGTCCTACTTGCAGCACACCAAAAGATTTTGGGCAGCCAATGAAAAACATATACCAAACATCCTTTGTATGTAGAGGAAATCCTTTGGCGGCCACAAGGCGTGCAGGCCTGCTTTAGAACCATGACATTACATAGCAAAATTTGGGGCTTGAAAGAAAATGTAACATGTTAAAGGTGAATGAAAAATAACAATCTAAAAAGTAATAAATATTTTAATACATTTATAATGTCTGACTTTCTGACATCACTTTTACATCTATTTTACGCCATTTTTATCCTCATAAAAATCCTATAAGATAGAACAAATATACCTTTTTTACAAGTAAAAAAAATTAGAACAGAGATCAGTTAAGTGACTTCTCAAAGATAATGCAGCAGCTTAGTGATAGGCAGAACTGGAAACTGTGTCCCCTAACTTTGACCTATGTTTTTACCACTAGACTAGAATTTCTTAGAAGTCTATCAGTATCTAGAGCTGGAAGGGAACTTAGAGATAGGGACCAACCCTCTCATTTTAGAGATGAAGAAACCAAGGTCCAGGGAATTTAAGTGATTTGTTCTAGGTCACAAACTTAAGTAGCATCAAAGACCAATTTCAAATTCAAGTGTTCCCACTCCAAATCCAGTGTTTTTTCACATTTTATTCCCAAATGGTGCTCCAAAGAGGCCCTGTTTTCCCCCACAATGTGACTAAGAATTTCCAGAAAAAAGCTTCAATGCTAATGATATTCCCCCCCAAAAAAACATTAAAAAAGAAATGATGTATACAACAAAAAATTACATGTGACTATTTTGTAGGAAGGAGGGTGTGAAAACAAAACTCCTGCTTCTTCTGAAATCTCCCTGATAAGCCCTTTTTCAATATAACAAGCACTTACTTAACCCCAACAGTGTGCAAAGAACACTTTTTGATTAAAATATGCTGACGAACCCATATACACACCTTTGGAAATATTCTATTTGCAAGTATCTTTGAGAATAATGCCCACTCTATTTCCCTTTTTGATTTCTCAGAATTAAAGTGAAGGAATACTAAATCAAATTTATAAAGTGACCTAATCAAATCCACATAGAGTGTCTCCCTGAGGAGCATTTGTGAGTTCCACCAATATATTTCAGACCCCAAAATGTTCTATTCCCAAATTAATCTAGTGTCAGAGTGCCAATACCAAAGGAGAGAAAAGGGTATATACTAGAGATGTTAATAGAGGTAAATTTAACAGGCCTTGGCAATAGACTATATATATAAGGGGAGGGTGAGTAAGAGAGTATGAGAGGTAAAGGATGATACTGAGGTTGTAAGCCTGGGCAACTGGGAAAAGGATAGTATCCTAGACAGTAAGAAAAAGAAAGATAATGAGTTGAATTTGGGACCTGTTGAGTTTAAAATGCATAAGGTACAAGATATCCAATAGCTACAATTCCAACATTACTTTGAAATGCAGAGATAAACTGAAAAAAAGTATGTCGTAATGGAGATCTTGGAGTCAAGAGAGTTATGAATTTTAATCCTAATTCTGACACTTGTGTGACCTTGAACAAGTCACTTAACTTCACAGAGTTACATTTCTTCATCTGTGAAATGAGGCTATTAATATTTAAATACCTATATTTCACAAAGTTGTCATAAAAATACTATGAAAGCAGGAATTTTGCAATAGAGGAAATTTCGATCACAAACCATATTTTTGTGGAAACATTTCAGTTTAAAATCTATTCATTTTTGGAAAATTATTTTCTTTAGAATTAAATTTTAAAATTTAAAGTATAATATGAAATTGAACAGTGTTTTCTGCTAAATACCTGTTACTTAATCTTTAGTAGAATTTTGAAATTCCTGAAAAATAGAATATAAAATATTAATATAGAATATACTTGTTAAGATAATCAATCTTACTTCTAAGAGACAGTACAGGCATTTTTCTTTTACATAATTATAGAAACAAATTAAAACTGGGAATAGTTCTCAATGTCAAAGAACCAAATATTAAATCATTCCTAAAAAACCCAGACTACCAGATATATTCAAACAAATCTTAAGGTACTTAAATCTATCCAATTCACAGGACTGTCATCTATGACCTCTATTTAAGATACAAGCTACAAAAACTAAAATGAGTGAGCCATCACTTCATTTTCCTTTAAAAAGCATCCATTACTCTGAATAAGCAAAATCTAATCACAAATAAATACAAAATATGCCCTTTTAAAACTGTTTTTTAAAAGTCTATTGTTTACCAGCTCCCTAAAGCTGTAAGTTTTACACTTCTGAAGAATAACTTTCTGATGAAATGTTTGAACTGCACTGCCAAAGTACCATTCATTAGTAAGCTACTGTGAAACACCATCATTTAAACAATTTGAATACTAACATAGATTTAACACACTTCCACAAGGCTTAAACTAACATTACTGGTAGTAGAGTAGGCCTAGTGTCTTTCAATCTGGTAATATTATCCAGGAGTATACAGTCTATTGTGGTGTCAGGGTGTGGGGAGGGGGATGATGGTGGTAGTGGCTGTGTACATATGTGTGTATACATATATAAGTACATATATGTATACACACATAAGGAAAGGTTTCTATAATTCTTCTAGGGGAAGTACCGCATATTGCAAACATCACTGGCTCTGAAGCCAGAGACCCTGAGTACAAATTCCACCTCTGACAATACCTCTTTGACTTTGAGCAAGTCACTGAGCCTTTCTTGATGAGTACTGATAATGCTGCTGCTCAAGAGGTGGCTGTACCACACTGACTGATCTCTACCTTCATTTTAGCTTAAAACTGGGATAAGACTTTTGGGATACCCTGTATGGATATTAAAACCTAATATTCCAATGCTAAAAAAAAAAGGAACCAATTTTTAAATTAGCATATATATGTGTGTAGGCACACACACATGTATATGTGTACATGTAGGCACACATAAGTACATGTGTAAGTATATATGTGTATTTCTATATTCATATAAATTATATACACACGTATTAAAACAATGGCACTAAGATTTTTGGGACACCTTGTATTAGAAAAAAATGAGCTGTTCTTCCACTCTATCTTTTCTCTGGGCATTCAATCAGACAAGCAATGAAGGAACCAAAGGAGATAGCAGGTTCAAAACAAAAAGCCTGGATACAAGGTTGAACAAGACTAAGAACAGGCACTGAAGTCAAAGATAAAAGGTATTCAGCCAGGTTTCAAGGGGCAACTCAAACCAGGATGAAGGTAGATATGGATCAGTTGTTACAGCTACCTCAGCTGACCCAGTGCTTATCAAAGACAAGGGAAAGTGAGCGGCTTTCTCTAGAAAAATTTGCTTTTAAATGGAGCATTACAGAAGATCATAGATCTAGAGTTGAAAAGGGCTTCTCAGAGGCTGGCCTCAGGTCCAATCTCCTCAGTTTACAGATGAGGACAACAAGTTCCTAGGAGGTTAAGTGACTTACCCAAAGTTACAGAGATACTGCCAGAGATAAGGATTTGAAATCAGGGTCTCTGGCTCCAGAACCAGTAATGTTTATACTAGAAAAATCAAGAGAATTGTATAAAAGCTAAAAGAAATGTAAGAAGTCACCTAATCCAACCTGATCGTTTTATCAACTAGAAAACTGAAGTCCAAAAAGATTAGATGATTGCCAAAGTAATATTGCTAACTAGCAGCAAAACTGAGATCAGAAGCCAGGTTAACTAGCACACTTTCAGTCTCCTTCCAAAATACCATGGGCCTGGTATTCAAAGGACCAACAAACACAGAGCATGAAACAGTCGACAATGAAGCAAAAAGTAAGTGGGCAGATAATCTGCAGGTTCTTTGTTACCACTATAATAATAAAAGCAACCAACTACTCTTCACATTTATAAAGTATCTAAGGTTTATTATACACTGGGAAAAGTTGTTAAGCAACTAATCAATAACAATAATGGGAATGTTGTAGCTTTTTGTTCCTTAAAAATCAACTTGAAAACCAAATAGCATAAAGACTTGAATGATACTAGGAAAAGGACACTGGAATCAGTATTAGAAGACCGAGGCTTTTTTTCTAGTAGTTATTAGCTAGCCATCAGACTCTTTGAGCAAAATAGGCCAAAGTGCTAGGTGTACTCTGCAGTTCTTACACACTCTCATATTCTTTGAATGTAAAAGACATGTTAGAAAATAGAGTACTCTAAAACAAAATTTGCAAGAGCAAAAGACAATACTCCTAAAAAAAATAAGATGAAATTCTGTTAAATGTTATGGAATTATAGTGCTAGGGTAAAAAAATTTGCAGTCAGACTTCTTTTGTTGATATTACATTTGTAGAGCATTAGATTTAAGATTAGAGGGAACAAGTTTAAAACCATGGTGATTACATATTCAGCTCTGGCAATCAGGCAAGTCACTTTCTTGGCCTCAGTTGCCTCACCTCTAAAAATATGGAAGGGACTGGACAAGAACCTCCAGGAGTCCTAAACCTTAGGACTGTGAACTTAAAAATAAAAAAACAGAACAATACATATAGGGGTGTGTGTGTGTATGATATATGTATATATTCACACACATATTGGTAACTTTTAACATAGTTGGCTTCCTTTGTAATCCTACGCATGATATTTTATGCATTAAAAAAATGTTCTGAGAAAGGGTCAAATGGGGCTTCACCAGACTGACAAAAGAGTCATGACACAAAAAAAAGGTTAAGAAGCCATGGGCTAATGTCTGCTTTCAGCTCTAAATCTAGAATGCCGTATCCCAAGTAGTTAAGCATCACTTCTTTTTAATCCTCTGCCAAAAAAGGATGAGTTCATATCCACACTTTGGTGGAATATGTTTCCATCAAATTAGATTTCGCCAAGCATCAGAAAAATACTTCCTCATATCTACCATATTGGTGCAAGTACAGGATACTCCGAAATATAGGCCACACCATAAAATGAGATCTCTTTGAAAGGAAACAAACACACACACACACACACACACACACACACACACACAGGCACACATTTTTGACTACACTCATGATTTTGCTGGTACAGAAAGTTCCCAGTGAGGAATCTCCCATTACCAAGGTATAGTCTCTGTAACAAAAAATCTTAAGAATTACCTAGAGCCCTGGGAGCCTAAGTTACTTTCCCAGGGTCATGTAGCCAAGTCTACATTGGTGGCAATGAAATCTCAATTCAAGTCACCTGACTCAGAGACCAGCACTCTATTCAATATATCACATTGGCATGTGTGTATTATGTATGTATAAAATATGCTTTAAAAGTGACTAACGGCCACAATCAGGTTTTATGCGAGTCAGATTTAGAGAAGGAGAGGAACAGGAAGTGTACCTTATACATGTACCAATACAGCCATCTAATTCCATCTGATTATATACGTGATTTTCATCATATTCTATTCTAGAGCTGAAAAGAGAACTGTTAACTATCCTATTAATAAACCTTCATACTCTTGGAAGACCAACAATGATTTTTCCTTTAGACACATTCGCCAGGATAAATTATCCTAGTTCCATTATACTCTTCCCATTTTCTGTCTTACTGACTTGTCTTTCTACTCTACCAGAATGCTCCATATTCCTTTAACAAACTGAGTCCAAAAAAAGTCACAGCTCTCTGGTGGAGGTATAATCAGAACTGAGTATAAACAGTCTCTAACCTCATCCAGAACATCAGTTTATTGACAATATCTATAAAGCTAATATTAAATGTATGTGTGCATGTATATATATGTATAGCACCTCACAGAGGAATACTCAAGTATTTCTAGGTTAAATGCCACCAGGTGGGTGACATCACTTTCCTTTTATATGTATTCTGGACGTACTCCATCATGAAAGAACATGCGCCATCAAAGAAGTAATATATTACTCCACACTTCTCTTAAACTTCCCATTCATAAGCCTGAGACTACTTTAACTACCATCCATTTTTAGCCAAAAACATGAGTTTAGAGGTATTTACATGGCTCTATTTTTCATTTCATGCAAAATCAGCTTCCTTCACATATGAACTTTTGAAAGTCAAATTTATTGAACCAAATAAAAGTGAAAATTGTTATTTACACAGTACAGAATGCCTAGTAGGTCTGCAGTTTTCTGATGTGGGAAAAATATTATTAAGGTATTTTATTATAGTTACAAAATAAGCATTAGATAATAGGTTAGAGGTTTTCAAACAAATTAATGTAGGTTGAAAATATGATTTTAAACTATTGTAATTAAAAAATTATCTGCAGCACTGGTACTGCATATTTTTAAGCTACAGCTACTCAATGCCAGGATATGTGTGATATTTTTGTCATTGATAAATGTGGTAGATCGTAACTCTTGTTAATAAAATTATTACAAACCAGCTAACATTTCCCCTGGCTAATAAAACCTTATAAAATTATTTTAAAAATCTATTTCCATAACTGTTTATCATTAAATTACTATCACCTTCCTCAAATAAGTCTCTATCCTTGCATTAACTTAATCCAGGTGGCCAAAATATTTGAAAAAAATTTGCATATTCATTCTAATTTCTATCTAGGATTAGAGAGACTGAGGTAATTTTTAGTTTCTAATTTATCTTTTCCTTATCTCTTCTAACATCTAGTCTGATACCTCACCAGGGAGCAGATTCTTACAACTAGGGGAATAGCAAGCTCTAGCAGGCTCTTACCACATCAACTATGAGGTTGGGCATTGAAAGAATGAAATCCGTTGTACCATACCGATGAAATCTTTTGAGGGACTGAAGAGTTCTACCTCATACTCAACAGATACAGCATTGTTAGAGCAAAGATTCAGTCCCTTAAATATATTAAAAGACATTGTTGCCTACCTTAACACTTTTATCCCCAACACTAATTCTACATCATCAAGTATCTGCGGGATGTCTCCACTTAGATGATTCATAGGCATCTCAACAAGTTGAAAATGAAACACATCATCTTCTCCCCTCCCCTCAACATCTCTTCCCATATTTTCATAATTCCAGCGAGAGCACTACCACCATAAATTCACCTATGTTCATAATATCAGATTCATACTCTTTCCTGTACTTCACTCCACCCCCCCACACACACACATCCAATCAGTTGCCAGGTCCTATCCACATCCCCTTTCCATTCACACAGCCACCACCCTAATTCAGGCTCTCCTTATATCTCCTGTGCCCAATTGCAACAACTACTTAATTAATCTCCTTGTTTCTTATCTCTTTCTTCTCAACTCCATCCTCACACAGAAGACAAAATAATCTTTTTAAAGCACAGATCTGACCCTACTCACAAGGTTCAGCATTTAAGCCAGTCAACAGTATGTTTCCTACCTTTCCAAGCACATTTCACATCATTTTCCTTCCAGTTTTGCTGAACTGCTTAGGTGTCGTATGCCTCTCCCCTCAATTCCACATTCCATCTCCCACTTCTTAGCATGCCATTCCCCAAACCTGGAACGAACTCACTCAACCTTTGTCTTAATCTCTTCTCTTCCTTCAAGGTTCAGGCTCAATTACCAGCTCCTTAATCAACCTTCATTTTTTAGTACTCTACCTAAAATTACTTCACACTTACTTATTCCATGTATGTACTCTATACACATCCCCCCGTAGAAAGAAGGATCCTTAAAATCAAGAGATTATTCATTTGTCTTTGTATTTCTAATACCTTGCACAAAATAGACACTCCTTAAATGTCTAACTGAAAATAAAGATCACTCTGTAATTTGCAATACTAATACACACTATTACTGTGTCAAGTAGTCTTCAGAGCATATTAGACTAAAAACCTGACAGGTCAACTGATACTTAGACTTTAAGTCAAATAAGCCTACATCAAGATCTACATTCAAAATGACTACTGTGAGGTAAAGGCTGCCAGTGTGGCATAGTGGAAAAAAGCACTAGACTTGAAGCTATAGGACCGGTGTTCAAATTCCAAATTTGCTTACCTGTGAGAAAATTATTTATCTTCCTCTGCTTCACTTCCCCAATGCCATATCCAATTTGCTGTTATTAAGTTCTGCTAATTATATTTTCATGGCAGTCTTTGTATATCTCCAGTGGCTCTGCCACCACCCTAGTGCAAGTCCTTATCAACTAATGCCTGGACTACTGCAACAGTAGTCCTGCTGATTCCCCCAAGTCTCTTCCCCACTCCCACCTACTCACTTTTCAAAGTGATCTTCTTAAAGAGCAGGTTTAATCATGTCACACACGCCCTTTCTGTTCAAAAACTCCAGTGGCTTCCTCACCTCCATGATCAAATATTAGAAAGAAATCTTGTTTGGCTTTTAAAGTACTTCATAACCTGGACCCTTCCTACCATACCAGTCTTCTTGCACATCATTCCTCTCCACATATTTTACAATCTAGTGACATTGGCCTCTTTCCTGTTACTCCCAACTCCATTTCATTCCCCACTTGCATTCATTTTCACTGGCTGTCCCTCAAACCTGGAACTATTATCTCCTTATCTCCACCTGGCTTCCCTGACTTTCTTGTTTTTTTTGTTCAGTGTTTCAATCATGTCCTAAAACTTTCAGAGTTGGGGTTTTCTTGGAAAAGATACTAGAGTAGTTTGCCATGTCCTTTTCCAGCTCATTTGACAGGTGAGGAAACTGAGGCAAACAGGGTAAACTGATTTTCCCAGGTCACAAAGCTACTGAGTATTTGAACTCAGGTCTTCCTGACTCTAGCCCCAGTGCTCTATCTACATAACTTAATCTCACTAAAATTCCACCTTCTGTTAAGAAGCCCTTCAAAGGAGACTTCCTTTAATGCTTGTATCTTCCCTCTAACATAACTTCTAATTGATCTTGATTGCTCATAGTTGTTTGCATGTTATTTTCACCATTAGACTGTTAATTCCTTGAGGTCTGTTCTTGGTTCTTCTTTATATACCAAGCACTCAGGCACAGTACCTGACACATAGGGTGCTGAATAAATGCTTACTGAGAACTTCCCTGGGCCCCAGTTCCCTAAATGAAAATATAAAGGTCAACTCTCTTCATTTTAAGGATTTGGATTAAATAATCTCCCTTCAAACTCTAAATCGAAGAACCTATAAACTGAATCAGATCCCCTGAAATTTCTACTCCATGTATTGGCTCTTTTAAGTCAGTACACTACACTACTGAGATAAAAAGCAATATTTTTTCATGGTGTGCCAGACCTGAAGAGCATTCAAAAGTACTGACAGAGTACATACCTAGGATGCACCCTATATGATACCAGATTGGCATTCAGAGCCTCTATAAAATAAGAATAATAGTACTTGTGTTACCTATCTCATAGGCTTACTTTAAGTAAAGGGACTGAAGGAAGAACAGGATGGATGCTATTTTTTATTATTACTATTATTACTCATGATGAAAGAAAAAAAAGTGTGAGACACAACAGATGGTGGTGACCCCAGCACTATTGGTGGCAATAGTCAAGCATCCACTAGAGAGTAATATACCAAATCAGACTGCTTAACAAGCCAAAGCACATGTGTTAAGAGTTAATGAGAAGTACACTAAATACACTGTTGATACTCTATAATACAACCAATCAACCATAAATTCTAGTATAATAATCTTGCACTCAGTCTAAGGGGGGATTGGTTTTTCCCAAGAAACATTTAACACAGCATCAAGTTATAACACAGACCCTAAGAACAGCATGACAAGAAGGCTTCAATGTGTACTCTCCTCAACTGAAATGAATTCACAAGTATTTAAATGCCCACTACAAGCCAGGCACCAGGCTAAGTGCTGAGACTATAAAGAGAAGCAAAAGCACTTCCTGTCCCCAAGGGGCTTACATTGAACAGGGGAGAAAATAGACACCTAAATTAGTATATACAAGATAAATACAGAGTAGATACCAGGCAGTCTTAGAGAGAAAGGGTGAAAAACAGCCTAGGGCATTGATTGGGAGACAGACCAGTGAGACTTTGGGAGAAGAGGACTGACAACCACTCAGATACCAATCAGCCAAAGAAAACAGAAAATGTACAAATATTAAACACCTTAGTTGCATGTAAAACAATATAATTTAATAGATTTGCTAATAATCCAAGAAAGAACATTAGACCCTTACCATAATACTATTCTCAGGAGCTATACTTTAGAAACACTGTAGGTAAATCCACCTATGATAATGTTCTTTTGGTACCTTAGTAACTAAATCCCCTTTCATGAGAACCAATATAACCCTATAATGAATTCCACTCCATGTGAATTACATTCTATCAAAGTTCCAGTATATCATATAGCCAGGCACTCGGTCTCACTTTCTTTAAATCTAAAATCATCTCCATGCTTATTGTTAGGAATATTCTTTAGAACAAGTAACTCAAGAGTTACTAAGTATGGGCAATTCATTTATTGAATGATTTCAGACTTGGGAAATACTTCCAAAAAAGAAATAAGATCCTAAAAATATGCAATCTTAACAGTTTATGTTCTCAAGATAATCTTACGGTGGAAAGTATATCTTTAAAGATAATTCCATAACTTACAATATATCTTTGTTTTATTTCATACTCTGGTAGTTTTCTATTCTCTGTCCCAATCCCAAGTAGTACCAACAATTTAATTCCTTTGTTTGCCCTCTGTTTTGTAGCAAACCTTAAGCATCTGCTTTGTATATCAAACTTTAAAACCCATTTAAACTTATTCATCCTTTTATTACCATTAAGACTTCCATGAAACTTAAGAGTTTATAATCTCTGACATTCCTTATGAAATTTAACCATATTCCATATTCAGCTACAGTAATGATTCAAACACATGTTTCAACTAAGAAGACATCATGTAAACAGTAATACACAACAATCATCCTTTACAGATAGGTGGTAAGTATTATAATTCTTATTTTTTACCACATAGTTGAGAAACTAACCCAGAGGGGGTAAAGTAACTTGGACACAATCACAAAGTCAGATGCCAAGAACAACGTTCAGTCATTCCATGGGAAAATGCTGCCCCTAGTTGAGAGAGTATGAAATTCAGTAGTAAGAATAGCAAAGCACTCAAACCAAAGAACTTTGAAAAGTTATCTAACCCTTATAAATAAGGAAAGGGAAAATAGTAATTCAAACATTTATTAAGCATGATTATGTGCAATGCACTATACTAAAAAAGTTATATGTAAGCAGAGGTTTTCAAACAAGCCATTTCCCTTAGCTGCCTGAGGAATGGTGAAGTCAACACAAGTGCTTTTCTGTACAGACTCCTTTCATAATCTTTATTTCATCCACTTATGTAAAAAACAAAACAAAAAATACTTTCACTAAATATAGTGATAGCATATGTTCTTATAAGGAAAAGATAGCTAAGAACCTAATTACTTAAAATTGAGTACCAATGGATGTCTAAAACTTCTTTAAGTCTGACCTTTTTCTTAAAGCTATACTTGGTAATTTATCTAGTTACCTATAACCACACTTCTGCATAAAACAGCATACTTTATTTGAAGCCTTAATTTTTAAATATCTCATTTCCTAGATGTATGGCTCAAGTTTTCCAACCAAAATTGCTGTCTACATTCCAACATTTTCCATTTACTGCTGAAGCACTCATTCTTTAACTTGTTCTTAAAGAGGAAACAGGTTATGCACCAAGATATAGTACACAGGTGAAAAATAGCACTAAACTTGGGAATTTAAAAACCAAATTACTGATGTACTGCCTCATTACACAACTTAGACATTACTGAAAATATCCTAAATGTATTATCACTAACATAAGTATTTTACTTCTTGATTCTAGGCAGAAAAAAGCAATTGTAAGCTCATCTCTCACTGATTAATTTACAATACAAGATAAGATCTACGACACTTTCATTGGGTTTTTATTTTTATTTATTATATTATATTATATATTATTTTTTATTATTATTATTTGGATTTTATTAATGGAACCCAAACTACTTTAAATTCTTATAAAATTCCATGAAATGTATTACAGTGATGAAAAAATAATTTCTCTATTAATAAATGTCACTACAATCATCACAAATAACAGCTAATTTTAAATAAACAATGTCATGTATTACTCTAGTGAGCATACCACATTTTTGATCCCTTAAAACCACCAGACTGATTTATAGCAATTTCTACAAATTAGAATATGAAACTCTCCATAATGAAATAATATTTAATTTATCTTCCAAAACCAGTTAACTAATTCTAGATACAGCAAAGCAATTACCAAATCCAGGTCAATGCTCTTAGTTTGGTAATTATGTTGTACTTAGTGCTCAATCTACAAATATCTTTACATTACAACTAATAAAATGCATTCCATCAGTTTTAGCCAATCTCTTAAGAAATGTCATACATAACAAGACAACTTTGAAACAAGCTAAATCCCCAGTATTATAACTGAATAACTGGGGGAAAAATCTTGTTGTTTAAAGTAACTTTGTGATAATTACACACTGTCATTTGATTAGCCTATACGTCTTATCAAGAACCTGAAATTAGTACACACTGAGTAGTCTTTTAAGTACTTGCCCCTCTCACCAAAGTCAAAACTGCAAAGGTTTTGATTTTGACAGTACCTGGCAGCAAATGTACATGATTTTCAGTTATTCAAAGTTTGAGCAAGAAAAAAATTGCACAAACCTATTATGTCAATTCCCCATCAGTTGTTTCCCCTTTTCCCTTCAAATATACAGCTGATAAGTCCAGTAAATATAAAAATGTCACCCTGAAACTCCCAACGTTTCCATCAAGGACCTCTCCAATCCCACTAACACAAAGACTGAATATCCAATGGCGAAGATCTGAAGCTACTCGGGCACCAACTGAAAAATATCTTGCTTCTCTTTCCAGTCCTCCCACAATACCCATCCACCTCAGGTAACCTGGGGGGGGGGGGGTGCAAACAGCTGCCCATGTCCTGCTGGCAGAAACCCATAGAGGAAAGCAGGGACAATAATCAGCAAGAGACCAGACTCTTCACACCCCCTCTACAACCCCCCATCCCCGCCACTATTTCCAGGCAAAACAACAACCTAGCCCGAGGAGACAGAGTATTAGGAAGAGAGACAATGTAATCCCGGGAGAAGTGGGTGCGGAGGGACGGAGAGGGTACTGGGGAGGAAACTCAAATGTCTCTGTGGCATCCTCCAGAGACCAACAAACACAGCATCAAACCGTGGGGGGTCTCCACTAGAAGCACTAGATGAAGTCCCCGGGGCAGAAACGGAAGAGAGACAAGCTCCCCGGACAGTGGTGGGTAAATCGAACGGTGCTGGAGAAAAGGGGAGGACGGAGACAGAGACATCGAGAGTAAATCACTGGAGAGGGAGACAAAGCCCCGGGGGGAGATAAGTCACCCGGGGATCGGGACAAATGGAAAGCTTAGCAGGGAGGGAGAAGGGAGATGGAGGGGGGGATCGAGACAAAGATGGGGTGCCGAGGCAGGGAGAGAGTAAAGAGGGCAGCACAAAGGGGCCGGGGGGGGGGGGCGTGAAGAAGGGCACCGGGGAGGCAGGGACGCGGGGCGCCAGGGGTCAGACAAAGCGCTCGAGGCGGCGAGACAAAGAGCCAGGGATGGGGAGAGATGGAGGAAACCAGGGTTAGACAAAGCGCCCGGACCCGGAGCGCAAGAGCAGAGGCGGCAGAGGGCGGCCGGGCTGGGAGACAAAGCTGCGCGAGGACGGCTTTCGAGCCTCCCGCGAAGGGGACGCCCCCACGCCCCACGCGTGCACATTTACAGCCCCCCCACGCCCGGCCCTGAAGTCCACTAGAGGGGGACAGCTCGGGACAAGGGGGGCCTCGGGGGTCAAGCAACCCTGGCAAAGGGCAGGTGTGGGTCGGCTTGAGCCCACGTTCACGCTCGCCCCCACGCACACGCGCGCGCACTCACACACACACACAAACACACGGGAGCTGGAGCAACAGTCCCGGGGAAGAGCGCAGCCCAGCACGCACACACGGACAGAGACGGACACGCACCGAGGGCTCAGCTCCGCACGGAAGACACCGCCCCGGCCTCGAGCCTCGGCCCCCGCCGCCCCTCAGCCGGTCGGGAGCCGCCGGTAACTTTACCTCTCCCCCACCCCCCAGCTCTGAGTCCCCAGACTTACCCTGTCACAACAGGCGCCATCTTCCACAAACTCTCGCCAAAACTCTAACCCTCGCGAGATCCCCGCCGCGGCCGCCGCCACCTCCCCTCCCTCTCCTCCTTGTTTCTCCACCCCCTCTCTCGGTGGCTCTTCCCCCCTTCCCGTTCCATCGGCCGAGGAGAACGAGTTCCCCCCCCAGCCCCCGCCTCCCAGTGGAGCGCCGCCCTCGTAGTAGGAGATCCCGCGGCTCAGGCTGGAAACCCACCCCGGCGGCGACGGAGCATGCGCACGCGGGTGCGCCGCTGGAGCTCCCTCTGCGTAGCGACCTTGGGGAAAGCCAGCTTGGGTTTTCCGGGGGTGGTGGTTGTTGATGTTTTTAAAACTCCCAGAAAGATAAGCCCGGAGACCGGGAAGACCTTAGGGGATTAAAACTGGAAGGGAAAGGCAGGGCTTCAGGGTCAGGAGGAGGGGCCTTAGAGAAAGGTAGGAAAGGACCTGGGAAAAGTCTACCGCAGATGGGAATTTTCTGTGTGGACTCCACATAGGTCCTGTAATCTTTCCCCTTTAGTAATTCGGCATTCCGGAGTCGGAACTGTGCAAGGGACCGAGTCACTAAACTGCTCCTATTGCAACTGCAGCCTTTCTGCTTGCTTACCCAACTCCATGCTCTTCCATTGAGCAGCACCGTTCCCCTTGGTTTTCGTAATGTTAAGTAAGATTTCTAGGCTTACCTACTAAAGGAGCTTTACATTTTTACTTTTTTTTTTAGTTGCTTAGCTTTTCATTCTGTCTATCGGGTGTCCCCGGAAGAAACCCCCAACTTTTCCTCTAGGGCATCCAACTTTTTTGATGAACTAAATTCTAGTCTATGTTCCTTGGGAGGAAACTCCCCGTTTTCGCGCCTTTGCTATTTCCGTGGGATATTGCAAAGTTTGCAAAGACTTGTGTTTTTTTACGACCCAGTTGTAGAAAACCAGTCCTACTTAAGTTTAGGACGTTATCCAGGAGTGACTACATAGAAGGTATTTTAGCTGTCCAGGGTTTCAAAGTTCTTCAAGTTAAATTTGTCAAGTGTTTTTCTGTCCAAACGCCTTTTAGTAATCTTAATTCTATACATATATCTGTATGTGTGTATATTAATATTAACGCGGTTGTCACTGTACAGATTACCCACAAAAGTGTTGGTGCGGTTTTAATCCATCTAATCTTTAATAACAGCTTGAAACAACACTAAGACTTTGTTATTAAAATTGTTTAGACTTTAATAATAGCTTAAAACCACACTGACTTTTGGGACACAGTATAGTGATAGTAATAGGTTGGTATAGAGAAATGACAGCTAAGAAACCTGATGTATTAAAACTGGAGTGTGAAGCTTACATGCAGAAACCATGTTATTGTATGCCCAACGTGCATGAGCCCATTTGCAACTCTGTCCCCAGGGATTTAATTACAATTCCAGAAAATGTTGTACTCCTTTCCCCATGTGTTCCATTCAAACACAGAAAACTGGGCTTTTCCCACTGAAACCTCAAGAAGGCTCTGGAGCCTGAGCCACAAAGGACAGAGCATGTGCGGGAGGCCTTTTGCGCATGCTCGACCGCTAAAGACGCCTTACTAAATGCGGGCGGCCTAGTCTCGCACATCACCTTTTCTGCTACCCCTCCGCCTCCCCTTCCTCCCCCCGCCCGGCCTCTTCAGACACAACACAGCCGTGGGAACTTTCCTAAGTCTCGCGAGAGCTGCTCTCGAGCTGCTGCGGGCACCGCCACCGATCTCGCGAGGCTAAGCCGGGACTGGTCTCCCTCCCCCTTTATCTTTGCCGGGCACTCTTGGAGGCGCTCGGGTTTTGAATGAGCTCTACCAGTTGGGCTCTTGCGGGGGGGGAGCTGTAGAGGTCTGCAGATAAGATAGTGGGGAAGAAAGAATGGGGAAAGGCTGGAGTGAGCCCACTCCCCTCCCTCCGCCGACCTTGACCTACATCTGCCCTGGGTGGGAAGACCCTGGGAGCAGCAGGAAAATCCTCTTCCCAGGAGGGAGAAAGCCGCCTTTCTGGCCGCCGGGTAAGAAGGAGGTCACTGAGGGGCTCGGGCGAGGTTTCAGGTCTTAGGGGCCTCCCTGGTACTTTCCTCCAGGTGCCAGACGAGGCCCCTGCCTCGGGGAGCTCGCCAGCAGCCTCTGGGTTACAGCTTTGAGTCATTCCTCCCTGAGTCACCCACTCTGGTGACCGCTCACTTAACTTGGCATAACTCTTGTTCAGAGACCCTGTGTTACTCTCTAAGAGTAACTTTTTCCCCCACCTGTGCCACCCACAGAGAATTGAGGAAGATGCGCCTGTCATTTGTCTCCCACCGTGACTTGGTACAGGGACTTTCAACCTTCAAGAGAATCCTGAACCCCTTTATCTTGTGAAGTCTGTGGAGCGCTTCTTACCATGTTTTCCAATTCACAAACTACCCAAGGTTACAAAGGAAACCAGTTAAATTGAAATATCTATCTTGGTAGAGATAGATCAGTAGATCCAGAGCTTAGCACAGATGAAAAAGGAAACTAATTATGCTGAAATATCTCTTTATAGAGATGTACAGATCCAGTCTTAGCACTGCCTGGCATACAGTAGGTGCTTAATGTTTATTAAATTGGATATTAAAAAGTCAGGGCTTTTTATAACACCTTCTTTAAGTTAAGAACTTCCTCAGAGTACCCTAATGTAGCCCAGGTTAAGAACTTCTTCCTTAAAGTACCCTAAAGTGACCCCAGTTGCTTCACTCTACTGTCTTTTCCCCAATAAACTTTTTTCCCTTGTCCTTACTCTTGTAAACACCCTTATACACCAGTTTCAATCCCTTCTCCCACTCCCACAAAACCCGTTGTAGATCACACTCTGGAGGTTTTGACCCTTTAATTATGAAACTTAAGGCTTGATCCCTTCTGATGTGATTGGTGACTACTCTCAGAAAGACCCCTAGGCATTCTACACTCTATTCTTGCCAGTAATCTTCTCTATAGCTTTACCAAACTCCTTACAGCCAAGGTGGTTCCTAACCTGCCTTATGGGGTATATAAATCTACTCCTCTATGGCCCAGCATATCCCTATAACTTTTAGGTCCAAAGTGCCTCTCCCTGAACAGCACAGCCCTATATAAATTTAGCACTTAATAGAGTGTCTAGCATATGATAAGCACTTAATTAATGCTCGATAATTGATTATTGCCTCCCCTCCTAAAATACAAGCTTTTCAAAGCTTTTTGTGATTTTTTTTTTTTTGGTATTTTTATCCCCACACATTAAGTAAGCTCATAATAAATAGTTTTTCATTCATTGTCTTTTTAGACTCTAACTCAAGTATGAATTCTCATTTTTGTCCCAATTTCCTTTTTTCTTCCAATTTGTTAAAAAATCATGCCATTTTAAATTTTATTTTTAGTCATTCACAACTGGCTACTATTATTCCTTGCTTTTTCTAGTTATCATCTGGCCATTGAAATTTCTTTTCTAACTTCATCAAATATTCTCATTTCATAGCTGTGATAAATTTGGAAATAGTGATTGACATTTCTTGTAGTGCCTTAAGGTTCACAAAGTCCATTTCTCAAAACAGTTCTGAAATATACGGTGTAAGTGTTATTAACTTCATTTTACTTATAGGAACTAAATTAAGTAAACCTGCTTACAATCATACAACCTAGTGTCACCAGGATTCAGACACAAGTTTCCTAATTCCAAGTCCATGACTCTACTACATGTTGCTACTATGCTTCTCAGGAATTTAAGTTAGCATTGGTCCAATTTTTGCTTTTATTGCAGGCAGGTACCATTCTAATTAAGTTGTAAATTATGATTTACTGGGTAGTCAATAGATTTTTATTTCTTTTTTTTTCCTTTTGGTTCTGTTGGATATTATACTTTTCATTGACTAACAAATTGTAATACAGTGGGAAAAAAGTAAAAGCACATGTGTATATCAGAATAATTTTTAATTAGGAGAGAAAAATATTAATATCTTATTTTTCTCTGTTTCTACTATGTAAGCTCAGTCTCTCAGGTCTTCTTATCTAATAGCTCCCTAAAAGGTTTCTCTACTTGTACTTGTTCCTCTCTCATCTTACATAGCATTGCCATCTTTTTGGTGCACAGAAGTGATTATATTCATCTGTTGCTTAAGTACCTTCAGTGGCTTTATGCTGCCCTACTTGAGGACCTAGAAGACTACATGTGGCCTCAAGGCCAGAGGTTCCCCATCCCTGCCATATATGATACAACTTTAGCTTTCCTTTCCATCTTCTCATATCACTCCTGTACATATACCAAACTCTAAATAAACTAGATTAAAAACTGAAAAATCTAAGAGTTAGAAGAGACATGGGAGGATATTTAGTTTAACCCAAACCTGGATAAGAATCTTATCCAATATATTTAGCAGGTGGTTATCTAGTCTTGATTAAAGACTTGTAATAATGGGAGAGAATCTACAACTTTGGATAAATGTTACAAAGTTTTTCTTTGGTGGAAACCTAAAATCACCTCTTTGCACAATTGCTTCCAGTTCTGACTTCTATGGCCAAGCACAGCAAATCTAATACTTCAAAGTGACATTTCCTTTGACCCACCCTCACCAAGTTTTTCTTCCCTAGTATTCATTGGGAAAGGGAAGTAAAGTAGTCATTTAGCTGTCTGTAAGTATTTGAAGAGCTGTTACATGGTTGAAGAATTAGAATTGCTCTGCTTAGCCCCAAAAGTCAGAACTATATATTCCATAGGCATCTTCAACTCAACATGTCCAATACAACTCATTATCCTTCCCCCCAAACCCTCTCCTCCTCTGAACTTCCCCATTACTGTTGAAAGGACTACAACCAGCGTGTCATCCTTTGCTAATGAAACCCCAAATAGGGTCACAGGGAGTCAGATAAAACTGAAATGACTGGCCTACAACAGCACTTAATACCGATCTTTATCTTTTCTAAAACCTCAGTTATCACTGATTATACTTTAGTTCATATGGCAGCCTCTGACTATTCTTCTGGTTTCTTAAGCAGGAGTGAAAGAGTAGAAGTTGATCAACTTCCCGTGAGGTCCAGGAGCAAGACTTCTGCTTCTTGGATGCCATAGATGTCATCCTTAGGTCCTGGCTGACACCCACATAATATGTCCATTCTGTTGCTAAATCATTTCTACCTTTGCAATAGTTCTCATATCTCCACTCACACAGCTACCACCTTCTTGCCACCCTCGAACTCTGGACTATTTAAGTAGCCTCTGGTTGGTCTCCCTACCACAAGTCTATTTCAACTACAGGCCATCCTCCACTCAACTGCCAAAGCATTCTTCCTAAAGTGCAAGTCTGATCATGTCAGTCTTAAACTCCAAAACCTCCATTGCCTCTAGAATCAAATATAAAATCATCCATTTGACTTTTAAAGTGCTTTATAGTCTAATATTCCTTTCTAATTATCTGGGATGCTCTTCCTTCCTTTCTAGTCTTCTTACGCTTTCTTCCCCTCTACCATACTCTATATGCTATCCTTCTTGTTATTCTTTACACATGACATTCTGTTGCCCGACTCCCTGCTTTTTCATTGGCTGTTCCTCCTTGCCTAGAATCCTATCTAGATTCAACTCTGCCTCCTGTCTACCAGCTTCCTTCAAGACTCATTTCAACAACCTACCTGTGCTCTTTCCTAGTATCCCACATTCCTAGTACTTTCCTTCTGGGATTACCTCCAATTTACCCAGTATATATCTTGTATGTACATAATAGTTTGCATATTGTCTCCTCCATCAGAATATACCCTTTGAGGACAGGCGCATCTTTTGTATCTCTAGTATCTATCAACATGCCTTATACATAGTGCTTAATAAGTGTTGATCAATGATAAGTGCTTTCAAATGAAAAAATTCCAGTTCTTGTGTCCCATTTACATATATAATTAAGAAATAAGAAGCAATGGAATTAAGCAGTAGGTCTCAGCAAAAATAAAAAAACAAAAATAAAAATATATTCTGCCTCTCCTTTTAAAATTTTTATTTGATTTTTTTCCAGAATTGTCTGATTAATGGGGTTTTATTAAAGTTCAACATTCAGTTGAACTACTATGTGCCAAGTACTATGTTAGGCACAGATGTTGAATTTGTTTAGCCTTAAAATTTCTTAGACAATAAAGGGTAGTAGTAGGAGTTGTGGAAAGGTTAGGGTCCTCAAAGTAAATGCAGTTAGTGCCAGTGACCATTTGATGAGGAAAGTATTTGCAATTGTAGCAATTTTCCATTACTTTGGCTAATTTAACAAACTAGAAGAAAATAATACCCTATCTTGATTCAATTCAATTCAACAAACATTCATTAAGTACTTAGTCAATCTAGAGTACTGTGCTAGGAACTGGGACAGATTCAAAACTTTGACATGGTCATTTTATAACATGACCAAAGTAATAAACCCAAGGCCAAGCAGTATTGTCATTTCAATAAATGGTTTAAAAAAACTGTCTGATTCATAAAACTGAAGCCATAGAATACTATACACTGTATAAAATACATTAAAAATGGTTTTCTTAAACATATATTTGTAATACATTATATAGTCCAGCATCTGACATTTTGGTTAATACTGATTTTAACTCAAAGTTAAAGCTTTTTGTACCATTCATCTTTATACCCTTAAAACCTAATACCTTGAAGATGGTAGAAATAACAAACATTTGCTGAAATTATTTGAATAAAATTTAAGAATTAGATTGTCCTAATTTGTTGTCCTGTATTAACATTAATTACCATTAATCTTGGGCATTAATGACTTTTATTAGTTTGTTTTCAAAGAGAACCTAGCAGTTATATTTCACTTTCTGTACTGTTTTATGTTAATAAGCGTCTGTATGTAGATATGACCTTTTTTGCACAACTGCCTCTATATAAAATGAAGATTTAGAGGACTAAGTTTGAACCATCAGTCTTTTAAGGTATTCACCTAAGATAAATATTTTTTGAAATATAAAAGCTAGAATTCATTGTTACTTTGTGAATAATAAATTGTCAAATTGGCTATAACACTTTCCCACAACTAAATAGCACCATTCACCAGTACAGAAGTTGGTACTTAACCAGACTGAGGAGCAAAGCAAAAAAGCAGACAAGTCAATCATTGATAACGCCTTACGTTCTTCGTGCCTCTGTACTGCCCATTATTCCCACTCAGTAAAAGTGTCTGAACAGATTAGTGGGGCAATATGGCCTCTGCAACCTCTAAAATAAGTATTTTAAAATCTCTGTCTTGAATGTACCTCTTTGCTAAAGGCAATTATACTCTTTAAGATGAGTAATCTCAAAGATTTAAATGCTGATTATTACATGTCATCTTTTAACATGGCCTGGTGTATATTTTTGACATAGGAAAGACATCTGGACCTTCATGCTATTTTCCTATCTTTATATTTATGTCTTTGTCTGGATCTTTGATTTCCCCAGCTAGGGAACTCCCTGGTGGGTGAACTCTCTTCATCATGTATAGGGATGCAGTGTAGATCTACACTTCACATATAATTTACAGTCAAGGAGTTGTCTGGGTCACTGAGAGGTAAAATGACTTGTCTGTGGACACACAGCTATTATGTCTCAGATGCAGTACTTAAACTCAGTAATCTTATGATTTTATGATTGTTTTTGATCCATGATTTTACTCTTTTAATTATTTTTTTGGTTTCTTTTCCTTTTTGGGAGGCGGGGGGAGGCAATAGGGTTAAGTGACTTGCCAAAGGTCACACAGCTAGTAAGTGCCAAGTATCTAAGGCTGGATTTGAATTCGTGTCCTTCTGATTTCAAGATTGGTGCTTAATTTTTCAATTGTTAAGGCTGACTAAAGGACGCATCATTTGAGGGACAGATAATATTACTGAATGTACCATCTGTCAGTAGAACTACCCTAGGAAAAAAAGGAAAATTTTACCCTTTTATTTGTTTCAAAACATAAATCTCTTAAAAGTCACTGAGTGTCTTCTATGTGGAATGCACTGTGTTAATCATCAGTATTACTATTTTTAATTACCATTTTGTAGTATGTGAAGTATATATAGTTTTAGGCAGTTATGTATCTATTACCATTATTAGCATTCTGTACAAAGCTGACTAAAACATTTTTAGGTGTTATGTATGAAATAGCCTACGAACAAAAAGAAATTTTTTAAGCTCTTCTTAATTATAAACCTTAAATCTAAGTCCTTTGGAAAGATGTGTGGATTTATGCATGCTTCATCATTTTTTATTCAAGCTTTTCAAACACTTTGGCCCAAATATTTCCCTCAGAATTGCTGTTGACTTCAGTGAGAGTTATAAACTATCATCAGAGGAAAGAGCTTGGCTTCTTTTTTTCTCCAATTCTCAAGTTCTTAAGAACTATTCTCATGAAATGTAAACCTGATTTTCATCATAGAGTTTTACCTAAGTACATAATATTTTCCTTTACCAGAAAGTAGTAAACATTTATTTTTAACTAGCATAGTTATATTTATACTTTCATAGTACTTTCCAAGTTTCCAAAATAGACAGAAAAGTATAGACTCTCAGAAAAGGGAAAATACTTTTTGAAAAGAAAATAAAGCTTCCTGTAAGATAACTTCTGAAATGCAGTATATGACAGAGTACATTGCTTTGGACAATATATTTGTTACTGATAAGTTGTATATAAAAGCAATATAAGTTAAATAATTTTTAGTTGTAGGAAGTCTCATTCTTTTAAAATGAACAAATCTCCTAGAAAGCAAATGCCCCCACAACTTAATCAGTTTTATAAATTCAGATTTTAGCGTAAAACAATTCTTGAACTTTATTTTAGAGCAGTTTTTTAAAATTCAAAACAAATGGATCATCATAAACGTAGCTTATTTTCTTTAATTACATTCTTTAAAAAAAAAAGATTGTAAAGACAAAGAAAAACCCAACCACTTCAAGGTATTTGACTCAACATAACATTTATCTTAAAAACTTTATGTAAAAATTGAAGGTATAGGTTATGTTATATAACATTACTTCTCAGAGTATTTTCTTCCATTAATTTCATTACAGGTGTCAGATTAGATTTCTGATAAGGGATTACATAGTAATTAAAACTAAATTCTGTAATATCCTTTTCAGATATGTCACCAGAAACTTCATAATGATTAGTCGTTTTCTCCAAACTATAATTTAAAATTACATTACCTTAAAATATCCATACTCAAAAAGTATTTGATTGAGGGGAGAAAGTAAAATATTCTATTCTATTCTATTCATATTTACACTAAACAAGTGTCAAGTCAAATAAATGGTATGACAAATCTCTAAGGTTTTATGTACCAGTAATAACCCTTTTTTTCCTGAAAATCACCATGGACTAAGGACAACCATTTCATCCTGTCCCTGTTGGGAGAAGAGGGTATTGAAATTTAATGATTGTGCAGACAGAGTCTTACTGGTGTTTATCTAGAAAAGAACTGAGTCTTGGAACATATATCTGTGCCACCCAGGTGGTTTATAAGCCTAGGTAGAAGAATATCGAAAGAAAAAGTGATGCTTTTGGAGAAGCTGTAGATTCAGAAATGAGGAAATACCGATCTGTAACCCAGAAAGAAGAAAGCTCTTCCTCCTCTTCTAACTTTGTCCTGCTGGGACCAGGAACATTTCCTCGTTCTAGTGATAGCTCCTTCAGAATGTGGCTTTGGATCCAAGTTAACTTAGATACGTGTTTATGTATTCTTAACTAGATTACCAGTGTGAATGCCTCTCAAAGTGGTGAAATTCTATGTAGTTGTTTTCATTTTTGAGAAGTTGCCTTTCCAAACTTCCCTCAAGCTAACACTTGATACAGACACAGTGGCTCTTTCTAGTTTTTAAAGTGAAAAGTCTCCCTAGAAATTGGCATCATCTTAGAAATACTTTCTTTTTCAGAGCTTAAGGTTATGAAATTACAGAATAGGATAGAACCTAAAAGATCTGTAATAACCATGGTGCCTCTGTCAAATTCAGACTCCTGGTCTAGACAAACTATCAGTTTCATTCAGTGTGCAGCTTCTTATAATGTAAAGAATTCAGCACCCTCTTCCTTCTTTCAGTTCCATTTAGAGTTTATGTATCAGTCATGGACTTGATGCCCCTGTCTCCTATCACAAACTGGCTATCAAACATCTCAAAGCCCCATAGGCATCTCAACCCAATATATACAAAACTGAATTTTTCTTACCACCCTACCCCACCCCCAAACCCTACTCTTCTTCCAAAATTCCCTATTTACATCAAAGTATTTACTACCATCCCCTCAGCCACCAAGGTTCACAACCTCAGTGTTATCTTCCATTCCTCACTCTCACTCACCCCACATATCTAATCAGTTGATAAATCTTATTTCTACCTGTCCAACACCTCTACCATCTATTCACGTTTCCCCACTCACACAGCCCTAAGTGATAAAGCCCACAGTAATAACAGCCTAAAGTAGACCCTCATCACCACTCGCCTGGACTATCTCAATAAACTTCTAATTGGTCTCCTGCCTCAAATTATCCCCCACAAAGATGCCAGAATGATTTTCCTAAAGCTTAGATTTGAGCATTTCACCTCTCTCTACTTAATAAACTTCCATGGCTCCCTATTATTCCTAGGATCAAATAGAAACTCTTCTGTTAGTTATTTAAAGCTTTTCACAACTTTATCCCTTCCTACCTTTTCCAGTTTTTTTTTTTACATATTGTTCCTCTCCTCATATTTTAACCATGTTGACCTGCTTGCTGTTCCTCACACCCTCCTCATTCCATCTCTTACCTCCATACCTTTATACTGACTTTTCCCCATGCCTAGATTTTTCTCCATTCACTTCTTAGAATTCCTGGTTTCCTTCAAAACTCAACTCAAGAACCATCTTCTTTAAGAAGCCTTTTCCAATTCACTCAACTGCTAATAAAAGCTCTTGAGCAAGAGCTGTTTTTCATTTTTATATACCCCTAGTTTTTTCTTAGCAATGGCTTGCTCATAGTAGGCACTTAATAAGTGTTTGTGGATTGACTGGTTTCCATTTATTTTTTCTTCATTCTGGAGTCTCTTTCCATTCTGTTATGCTATTCACTCAGCTTAAAGTCAACTCATTAAACAGTATGTCAAACAACTTGCAAAATTCACTTTCCCCTACATTTGCCAAAATCAAATTTTCAAGTAATAAACCTGAGGCTGACTACCTTTAATATAAAATTTATATTTTAAGTAAATTGCTACGGAGTATGTAAATGAATGAGAAGCAATGACCTGAAATTTTGACCAGAGCCTCCCTGTGGCAAAGCTTAAGCAGGCCAAGTTATTGGTAGTAGGAAGTAGAAGTGGAATTCTGTTAGTCATTAATAAAACATTTGAGTCAGGGCTTTGTTTTTTACATGTGTGCAGTTTGGAAGGGGGTAGTATTTTCCCAATTGGATTTTGCATAAGTCACATTCACCACATAATTTCTTAATGTTTCACTTCAATTTGTCTATTAAATCACAGCATAAAGTAATAGCTTTGATGTAAATTAACCCATGACAGTCAATATGCAGAAATAATCATCTATTAGTAATGACAGCAAGAACGAAATTCATTATAGTGCATTTTGTTTCCTGAAAAGCAACTTAATTGTAGAGATATATTGTGAAGGCAAATAATTTTAAATCCTGTTTGAGAAATGGGCAGTATCATTTATGAACACAAAATCTTACTACTTCTCTATTCCTCCTCAATGAAATGATTCATTTCCTTTATGAATCAAAGTTCAAAAAAATCCCCCAATGCAAAATGAGTTAATAAGTTTTTCTAAGAATAAATGGGATATTTAAAAAAGAAAATGAGAATTCAAGGAGGTAGGGCAATCTCCCTAGAGTCTGTAATTTATGGAGGGAAAAAATATTAGACCCCAAGAATGATTGCTACATAGATGAAAAATAGTTGTTAATGTTTAAATGGTTGTGAAATTTAGGGCAAATCCTTTTAATGAAGAAATTTTTCAAAACCGTTGTTTATGTTTGCCATGTTCACAAATTTAATAGAGATTATAAAATTGACCAGAATAATAAAACCAAGAGCTATGATGTAAGAGGCTCATTAAACAACTCAGAAGATGAATATAATTGTGAAATCCTTTTTATTAATCTATGACGACTTCCCTCTATCTTTGACTTTAAATCTCCCATTTTTTTCTTTGATAAAATAGAGTATTTCGACTCACTCTTTCTCCAGGGCATTTGTTTTCTACATTGGGAGCATGAGGATCCAAAGTATAACATAGTTGGGAGGAGTTGTTTAGAACATCCAGAGCATCCAGTGTTCCCTTCCTACCAAGTTGTTGAAATCACAGAAGAGAAAGTAACAAAGACAGGGTGTTGATGTACCTATACTCTTACCCCTTTACTCAGTGTGAAGTTGTTCTTCCTAATGGAATTATAGGGGTAACTTTCAATTGACTGGTTAAAGATCACCCACACCTCCAGTAGCCTCTAAAAAACAAACTTTCCTGCTCAATACAGTTGAGGCAGAAAGCGATGTCAGTGTCTGGCAGTCTAGAAGAGATCCAGCTGTGGAGAAAGAACCTAACCTTGAAAGACACAGCAAACACCTTGCTGAAATTCACTTTTCTCAACATATGCTAAAATCAGATTTTCCTTCAGGAAATCAAATGTGCCTCCAGGTAGAGAGTAGAGGGTGGGGAAGCGCAGGAGAAAAGATTAGGGAAAGGAAGAATTTTTTCTCCTTCCTTCTTCCCTCCCTAATTGCAACAGATCTTCCAGACCAGTAAGAGACACTTTATCCATCAGGAAATAATCAGTGGAAGCGGCTCCAAATAGTATAACCCTTGGCATCAGAGAAAAAGAATCAGCTACAGATTAAAGAGAGAATGGAAGAAGTGAGAGGATGAGACCCAGGTTTGTGGGGATAATACTTTGTGTGGATAATACTATTACTACTATATACCATCTCAGCAGATGCCTTTGTTTTGAACTAATTGTGTCTGTTGACTATTTTTTTTTTTTTTTTTTTTTGGTTTTTGGAGGGGCAATTGGGGTTAAGGGACTTGCCCAAAGTCACACGGCTAGTAAGAAGTGTCTGAGGTTGGATTTGAGCTCAGGTCCCCCTGACTCCACGGCCGGTGCTCTATTCACTGTGCCACCTAGCTGCCTCATGTCTATTGACTATTAAAGATAAATAAACCAATGGGAGTTGATAATCTATAATTTTATAAGTACAGAGTCACAGTGTATCTGGTATATGGGTAGCTCAGAGGGGCTGCCACACGATGGAAGCGTTCACGGATGTGCATTTGGGATTCCCTATGAATCTGCCAGAACCTGCTGAGAAATTATCCAACCAAAATCTCTACCTGTAATAACTTAATTTTACAGGGATCCTCTATAAAAAATGAGTCTTTTTTTTTCTTTTTGTTTTCATACCATGATTGGAAAGTTTGTTTTTTGCTATGTTTCCCTTTACAAATCAGAATTTTTTAAAAAGATAACTTTTGATGGTTGAATACTTATATAATGATGTCCATAATATTTCTGTGTTCATTATCATCATAAGTATGCTAACCGATATGAGGATATAGAAGAGAAGAAAATAAACATTTGAATAGCACCTACTATGTGCCAGGCACCATACCAAGCACTTTTACAAATATTATCTCATCTGATCCTCAAACTATGCTGAGAGGTAGGTGCTATTACTATCTGCATTTTACAGTTGAAAAAACTGAAGCTACCAGAGTTTAAGTGATTTGCCAAGGATCACACCGCAAGTGTCTGAGGCTAGATTTGAACTTGGGTCTTCCTGACTCCAGGCCCAGTGCTCTACCCACTGTACCATCAGCTGTTTCTACAAAGTATGTATGTTGCATCCCCTGGAATACTGGTATTTAGTAATGTACCTAGACCACACTGTTATTGGCAGTCCATAAAGTAAGATTTGCCTGATGTCCTCAAAACCTTGAGTACAGCTTAAATCTCTTTTGGAGAGCACTATTCCACTTCAGTGCTTTCCTGAATTTGATTTCTTTTTTAAACTGGCTTATTTTATGGCATTTGCAATGTACTGTGTGTTGTAGGGATCCTTTGAGAAAGTTTGGGTGCCATTTGTGTTGCAGAAACTCAGGGGAATTTTCACTGAGAATAGCATACTTTCTTATTTGGAGATTAGGTGTTCACTTGCAGTCAACTCTACATCTGCTATCTTTGCTGAAAACTTGAGAGCTTTCCCACCTGTAAGAAGGAGGAGCTCACTTTTTTCCCCTTTTCTTTTCTTTATTGTCTTTGAGTTGGAATTTTGCTGAGATTTTTTAATACAAGAGACTGGGGAAAGGTGCTTGAAAGGACATTACAAGAACCTCTCCAAATCTTTCACAAGCTATTGAGAATTAGATATACAAAATATATCCATAGTATCACAGTTGATATGCTAGGGAGAACAAAACTTTCCCTGAGGGAAGAGTTTATTCTACATCCCACCCTCCATTCCATTTGATGAAATTACGGAAGAGACTAGTAAATTATTATTTTAGGAGTACTGACCCACAAAGTGTCTTGGACTCAAGATAGTGGCCACTCTTCAGGGGATCTGACCCTTGAGCAAGATGGGACAGTATCCAGAGAGGATGCCAAAATAGTGTCTCCTTATGATAGTTTACTTCAAGGGACAAACATCATTGTCTCTTTGTGGCCAAGTGTTTTTATTGAAGGCTAACTTAATTTCCTCCAATTGCATATTAATTCTACTTCTACTACAAATTCAATTTACAAATGTATGTTTTAAGTCCCATTCGGAATGATACTTTGCAGTTTATCAGATCCATTGATTATTGGTTTTCTTGCTTACAAGAATTAAAGTTTTCCGTTTTCAAAGACTTCATCTGGGGCTTTGAGCTTTTTCTTTATATTTCTTTTTTTTTTTTTTTGCTTTTCCTTTCCCTACTCCCCAACTTTGTGAAGATCAAGCATGTATACTGAATTACATTTTTTACTTCATAGAGATTTTCTAAAATTCTATTTATAATTATTACTTATCAAGGAGAGGTTATTTTCTCCCTTGCCCCTTTCTACTCTAAAAGACTGATTTAGCTGTTTGTTTTGGAGCCATATAGCTAATGTAAAGCACAGCAATGCAGATGTCTCATGTAAATTCTACATATTGTTTTGTAAAACTGAAACCCATCATAATCTTTTGGAAAAACCTCTCCTTTCAACACAGTGATGAGTTTCACTTATACAGGCTCCAAACTTGAGTGGTTTTTGGATTTTTGCCATATTCATCTCTGGATGGTCATCTGAGTTGGTGAGGCCTGGGGAAAGGGGAGCAGAGTTGGTCCCAGTTGGTGTATGTGTTTAAATGAAATTTGAAAAACCTAAAAATACCGGACAGAAGCCCATATTGTGGGTTAAATTTGATTTTACATTTTCCAAAGGGGTTATATTTTGATTAGAGTAATGACAATAAACAGAATACCAGAGAATATGTTATTATTCGTAAATGTTTTCAAAATGACATATAGCTTTCAGTCAATGGTTTGGCTAAATTAAGGTTTTACGTTGTTTATGTCTTTTGGTAATACTACTAATGGACTTTTAAAATTAGAAGAAAAAAATTAGAAGTTCTTAGGAAGAATTATAACAACTCTTTTGTTAAGTGTAAGTAGTTGAATTTTTGTGCATAAGGCAGCAGACTTAAGTACAAGTTTGTCCTATTGTATTTTTCCATTAAAAAACTGAAGCACAAATATAATTTTTATGCAGATGCAGTCAGCATGCATTGGGTAAATCCTTCAGGATTTTTTTTCCCTTTTGCTTCCCAAGTGATAGATTTTAGCAAACTGGAATATCTGGCTTTGGTTATCTATGTTCAGTCTCTCTATTCTTTTAACCCTCAATATTTATAAAAGATAACAGATGCTGAACTTACTAACCAACAAGTATAAGTAAATGCTAACATCATTTATCTGAATTCTTATTCATTATAAACTGATAAATTTATCCTCAAGATGTTTCAGTTTACATTTTGGCTATAAATCACACATACTACTAGTGCTTTCTATGATATAACCTTTCTGGAATTCTATAAACACAGGATATGCAATATGGGTTAACCACTTGTCTAGGAAAGAAAATAAGCAGACAGTTGCCCACAGAACACATCTTACATTTATGTTTATGTGTATGCCAGGAAAGTGATCACTTTAAGTCTATGCCTGAATAATAACAGGATCTTAAAAAGTACCACTGCTGTTTTAAATAGCTTTTACTTGGTAACAATACATAAAATGAATTATAGCATCTGTAATAAGTCCTTCTACTGTTGGGGACATGATTGGCCCTAATGATCTCCCCAAAGTGTGAGATAGGCAGCAATTTGGGACTCTGCACACTCCATATTTTAAGAATGATATACTTGAAGAAAAAAATGTACTTTAAGTACCACAACAAAACATAAAAATTCATATAATGATAATTATCTATTTCTATTAGTTAAACAAAAAAGTAATAAATTATAATATTATGGATTTATATTCTTGGCACACACACCCCCCCCGCTTTTTTTTGGCAAAGTCTTTATAGCACTTTATGAATATAATCTTGATTCTCCTTACCAGGGAAGGAGACAGGGTAGGGTGGTAATGTATTTTATTATGACTACAGGAGAAGAGCTTTGGTTATGTTCTGCAAGTGTCACTATTTAGACATATGATCCAACCTAATCCTAGCTATTTAGACCAGAAAAGGGGAAAAAAAAGTTGTCAGCAGGCTAGGGGAGTGACTAGTAACTGAAATATCAGGGAAGTCTAGTTGCCAGGGGCTGCAAAACTCAAGAAAAATTATATGCCTCTGAACTAGTGAGAAAACAGGCAGAATCGTGGACCACTGGTGGTGGTGGTTCAGTTATGTTTGACTCCTCATGACCTCTTTTGGGGTTTTCTTGGCAAAGATGCTGGAGTGGTGTGCCATTTCCTTCTCAAACTCATTTTACAGATGAGGAAACTGAGGCAAATAGGGTCATGCAACTAATAAGTGTCTGAGGCCACATTTGAACTCATGAAGATTGAGTCTTCCTGATTCAGGACTATCCACTGTGTTACCTAGCTGCCCCCAGAGCAATTGACTTGGGGTGGAAAATTGGAGTTCAAATTCTGCTTTCAGATACTTGCTAGCTATATGTCCCTGGGCACATCATTTAACCTCTTTGAGCCTCAGTTTCCTCATTTGTAAAATGGGAATAATAATAGGACCTACCTCACATATTTGTTATAAGGATCAAATTAAACATATGTAAAGTATTTTGTAAACCTTAAAGTGTTCATTGTTATTTTTGTAAGACTATAAGTGTTAATTGTTATTAATTACTTGTACTAAGGAAAGAATAAAAGCTGTTTTTTTCTATTATACCTTCTACTTGGTTTAGGTCATTATTTCATTTGTTATAATTTGTATCTTTCATCTGATTCATAATATCACAGAAGTTAAAATGAACTTTTCTGCATTGGGATAATTCCTGTTATTAGGATTTTTTTCCTTATACTTCCATTCACCAAAACTCTTGATCAAAACAGAAATCTAATCTCTCTTATAAATATTTCTATAATCTCCCTTCAAATAGCAGAAGGCTGTTATCATGTTACCTCCCCCCCCCCGTATCCAACCTTAAAATCCCTATTTCCTTCAACCAATCATCATGTGCCATGATCCCAAGGCTATTCACTACCCTTGTCACTCTTCTTTGGATACTTTCCAGCTTATAAGTCCCTTCTAAAATGCACCATTCTAAAATTAACACAATAAGCCATGTGTAGTCTGATCAGGGTAGAATACAGGGAGACTACCATCCTAGTAGTGGACAGCCTCTCTTTGCTGTAATCTAAAATAACACTGGCTGTTTTGGCTGCTATATCACAATGGTGAATTCATATTAATTTCCATCCCATTAAAACCTATCCTTCTCATGCCTCCCTCAATTTGTCTTGATTTTTTAAACCAATTGTAGTAGCTTACATTTATGCTTTTATGTTTAATTCAGCCCAGTGTTCTAGCCTGTTGAGACCTTTTTGGAACCTGACCATCATCCAACATGTTAGCAATGCTTCTTGGCTGTGTATCACCTGCAAATTTGATAAGTGTGCCATCTCTGCCTCCCTCTAAGTCATTAATAAAAATGTTAACTAGCAAAGGACCAAGGATAGATTCCTTGGACACTCCCCTAGGTCTCATCCTACAAATGGATATCGACCCATTAATAATTAACTGCTCTTTGGCTGCAGTTATTCAGCCAGTCTTGAATCCATTTGACTATACTGTGACCATTCAACACACATTTCTATGTCAACAAGGATGATGTGAGAAATTTGGCCAAATAATCTATTGAAATCGAAGAAATGCATCATATTTAATGGGCTTTGGGGGTTGAAATTTAAGTGGCAGAGCTGAGAATTTAAATCCAGTTTTCCTGACTTTTTGAGTCTCATGCTATTTTAATATAAAGTGCTGCCATAGCTTTGGTTATACAACTAATTAATATTTAAATGGATATATATATATATATATATATTTATTTAGCATGTTAAGTTTAAAGCACCAAAATTCGGAAATTCAGGCAGAGGGGGTTCCCCTTGTCATAGGGGGAACCCCTCAGGAAACTACAAATTCCCCATTAATGCAAGGGCTCACTTCTGTCTCTCTGAAAGGATCAAAGCCTCTGATTATTCTGATTTTGGCACTATAAGCGTTACTTCAAGAATTTCCCTGTTCCAGTGAGCATTTAAATGAGATTTATTGTTGATTGTTGTTTCAATGTCAAAATGGAGATCTTTAGACTTCCTAAAGAACTGAAGAAATACATATATGTATGTATATGCATACACAATACATAGTTGTATACATATATTAATGAATTGAACAATAACAGAGATAACCCAAAATAGCTCCCTCCCCCAACCCAAAAAAATCCAAATCATTGTTATTTGACTTTGGAATAGATATTTTCCTAGTAAATTAACTGTCCTCTCATAGGATCACAGAGTTGGAAGGAATCTTAGTACCATTTAGTTCAACATGCATCTAAACAAAAAACCCCTCTATGACATACCTGACAAATAGTTCATCCAGCTTTTGAACAAGGCCAATATTCTAAGGTGTGAATCTAGTAACTGATAGCAGAAGGTAACAGAGAGGCACATAGCAGATAGAAGACTGTCTGGGCTTTAAAATATGCCACAAAATATGGAATCCTAGAAGAAGTAGCATGGTATGGTAGATAAGAGTACTGGGCTTTGATCAGCAAGACATGGGTTCAAGTTCTGCTTCTTACCCTAGCTGTCTTTCCCTGGGTAAGCCCTGATTTCCCAGCCACCAGCTCTAAACCATGCCTCCATCCCTCACCCTTTCCAATTTCCCTTTATAAATTATCTTCCCCGACCCAACTAAAATATAACTTCCTTAAGAACAGAGACTGTCTTGTTTTTGTATCCCTAGCTCCTAGCAAAATACCTATCACATAGCAAGGGCTTAACAGATGCTCTATTTATCTATCTTTGTGCCCCATTTAACTCCCTAAGACATGTCTACTAACTACCAAGAGTACCCTACCTGGAAAAATGTAAGCCTCAGTCCAGCTATCTCTTCCACGGCCACCACAACCACCTTGTTGCCCACACCAGAGTATGCCCAACATGAAGTTCCACCTTGAAGTTCCTCTCTGTCCTGATTACTAACTGCTTCTTTTGATCACTATTTCCCAAAAACCCTCACCATGCTTCATTTCACTCATTTCTCTCTAATCATCTCCTTCCCACCCTACCCAACTCCATCCATTTTTAGAACCATGACCAAGTCTACGAACCATCGTTTCTGAATGTTCCTCCTATGGCCCCACCTTTCTATAACTTTTAAAACCGAAGTGCTTTGTCTTTCAAATAAAAGCTCCTTGAAGACAGGTACTTTGCCTTTGTATTTATATCCCAGGAATTTAGTACCTGGCACATAGTGAAATTTTCGTTCATTCATATAGCTAGGCATTTATTAACCACTTGCTTACAATGTGCCAGGTACAGTGTAAAGTTCAGGGGATAAAAAGAAAAGTACACGAGAAAAAACAATCCTTGCCCCCAAGAAACCATTCAAATGGGGAGAAACCACATATGGCTGCAGCACATTAGTCCTAAAAATTTCAAGTTAATAGTATCGAATTGCTCCAGTCTGTAAGTTAATCTCTCTTTTCTCTGTAAATCTGTTATTCTTATACTAACAGTTAATCACTTAATTTTCCTTTACAAGTTTCATGTATGTTAGCTTCTTCACCCCAGACACACAAATTTTCTCAAAAAAATCATTACTTACATGCATGCACCCCTCCATCCCCATATCTAGTTCACTATAGGCTATATGTAGTCATTCAACAAAAAACATGTTGATTAATTAATGGAATATCTAATCATGTATTCTTAGGCAATTCCTTCCAAATGGATTTTCCCCCTCAATAATTAATGGCTAGTAGAGGAAAGATGGCATAGATAGAATGCTAGGATCACAGTTAGGAAGACCTAAAGTCAAATCCTGGCTCTTGCATTTATTAGCAGTATGAGTCCAGAGAAATCACTTAAATTCCATGTGTCTCAAGCAATTCTTTGTGATTTATCCAAATTACAGGTGACTTGATTCTGGGTCATGCTGCCAAAATTATGGATCCTTCACATGTTTTCATACTCCCACTGCAAGATATGAACTGATGCAGAGGAAAGCAAGGAGACCCAGGAAAATAACATGCAATTGCTACAACAGTATGAAAGAAAAACCAACAGCAAAAGGAACAGTGAACACTGTATAATTATAACTAGGCTAAGCTCCAGAGACAAATTGAGAAAATGAACCTTCCTCTTTTCTTTATAGAGGTGGGGAACCATGAATATAGATTATTGTATATACTGTAAGACAGGGTTGATATGTTGCTTGGTTTTGCTTTGTTTCTACTCTGTAAAAAAGCATTGTTACAGGGGATGACTTAATAGGTAAGGCTAGGGGGAAGAATATATTCAGAAGTGAAGGTGATATAAAAACAAAAGATATCAGAAAAAGGATACAGTTTTTTAAAGAAAAAATATAGCCTTTAATTACATTTTAATATAAAAAATCCTATACCTTACCATACAATGTAAAATAGGAAAATCAGATAAACTTCGACCAGCTGTTCAACATACATTCTAAATATACTAGCATTATGAACCATAGCTAAAAAATTTTCACAGGACACAATATAAGTAAATAAAATAATAAGTAATAAAATTAATCTTCTGTTAGGCAGTGTTGAAGACTGGCTGTGTTTTCTTACACAGGCAGAAAGCCAGCAAAGTTCCTCATAGCATGCATGCCTATGGGTAACCCCAAAGCTGGTATTTTTAATGTAGTTAGCATGGCAAAGTGGATAGAGCTGCATTTGGAAATCAGCAAGACCTGGATTCTGTTTCTTTCTCTGATACATACTAGCTATATAGACCATGATTAATCTACTTAGCCTCTTAACCTAAAAGATAAACACATCAATATATTTACCATTTTATAAAAGAAATATAAAAGTATCTCCCATACAAGACAGAAAGCCTTGTAAATTTGAAACAAACAAACAAAAAACCAACAACAAACTACAAAACACAGCAAACAGTTGGTATTAAAAAAAAAAAAAGAATATTCATTTAAATAAAAGTTCTATCACTTTGTCATGTCTGACTCTTCATGACCCCATTTGCAATTTTCTTGGCCAGGATACTGGATTGGTTTGTCATTTCCTTCTCCAGCTCATTTTATAGATGAGGAAACTGAAGCAAATAGGATTAAGTGACTTGCCCAGGGTCCCATAACTAACTAGTACATGTCTGAGGCCAAATTTGAGCTCTAGTCTTCCGGACCTCAGGCCAGTCCTCTATCCACTGAGCCACCTAGCTATCCTATCTCCTCCCACTAGGTTCACAAGTGATAAGATAAATAAATCTAACAAAATCAGTGTTCCTTTCTAAATAAGCATAACATTTATGTACTTTAAGCGTAAATAAATAAGCATAAAATTTATGTACTTTGGACAAATAGGCATCTTTATATAAGATTTTTCTGACTAAATATTATCTATAAGTCTTAGGGCAGTTTTAAGCTATAATATAGCTATTACAGATTTTAAGCTATAATAAACTTACAAATTTTAAGCTATAATAACTATTATAACTATTATAAGCTTAAAGTTATAAAAATATATAAGCTATATGTTTTAAACTATATGATTGTTATAGCTTAAAACTGCACTGATTTTTGGAATACTGTTTATAGATAATATTTAGTCAGAAAAGTTGATGTCTATTTGTCCAAAGCACATAAACCTTTATGCTTATTTAGAAATGAATACTGATTTTGCTAGATTTACTTATTCTATTATTTGTGTACCTAGTGGGACGAGAACTTTTTAAAAATGAAGTAATATTCTTTTCTTTCTTGTATTTCAACTTACAAGGCTGTCCCTGGGAGATACCTTAGAATTAACAGGTAAATACATTAATGTGTTCGTGTTCTGAGGGATATGTTTTAAGCTAACTCATCTTGGCAAGTCCAATCAGATACAGTTCTTAGAATAATGTACATAATGGGGCCATACAGAGGTTCCTTTAATGAAATTGGTGAGTAGTGATTTATGTTGTTGTAGTTATTGTTTTGGGGTCTAGATCTATTTTTCCCTTCATTGTAAGGAACTCCTCTGAAGTTTTAGTCTTAGGTGGTTGGCTTTTATGTTAAGAGGTTAAGTGGCTTAATCATGGTCTAAATAACTAGTATGTGTCAGAAACAGAACTAGAATTCAGGTCTTACTGATTCCAAATCCAGCTCCGTTCACTATGGCATGCTGCCTACATTAAAAATACCAGCTCTACTTATGGACATGCATGCCATGAGGAACTGGCTTGGCTTTCTGCCTTTGCAAGAAAATATGCCCAACCTTTAACATTCCATAGAAAGTTAATTTGGCCTCTTTCCTATCTAGCTCCTAAAGTTTATAACTTTCTTTATAAAAAGAAGAGCTGAACTATAGGTACTTGTTAGATTTCCCTCATCTAGAAAATAAGGAGATTAGATGAGATATCCTCTGAGGGCTCTTCTAGCTGTAAATCTATGATCTTATCATCCCATGATTTGATCAAGAATTGAATGAGGTCCAGTATTCCTTCCCTCTTTTTTCTCTCCCTCTCTCTTCTTCCTTTTCTTCCTCCTTTCCTTCCTCCTTTCTTTCTTCCCTTCCTTCCTTCCTTCTTCTCATCCCTCTCTCCCTCCTTCCCTTTATTCCTTTCTCCCTTCTATTCTCCTTCCCTCTCTCCTTCTCTGTCTTTCCCTTTGTCTCTCTCTGTCTCTTTGTTTCTGTCTTATATTCTTTCACTCCATTTCTTCTCTGGAAATAATTGGTGCAGTGTTACTTACTGGAGTTTAATGGTAGAGAAATCTTGAGTTAACAATATAGAAAGAGTTCTGAAATGACAGTTAGGGGTTTTACCAGCGTGGTCTGTGTATACAGCTGTTGGTGCAAAGGGGAGGGAAATATTAGGCCTGGCTGACTGTTCAAAACAAAAAGATATGGCACATGTTATTAGTTCCAGATCACCAGAGCCCCAGCACCACCATCTGCTGGGGGTCAGAGCAGTTGTCCAGGTCGGCGTCAGTTATGCACAAACTCAATGCCTTCCCTGGGGCTGCACCCTGCTGTACATATTTGAAGGAACAAAAAAGCTAACCTGTTTCCTGGACACAGACAGCACGATAGTCTGTCATAGCTCAAACAAAAGAACACAACCATCATCAATACACACTGCAAAAGATGAACTAGAGATCTCATCTTGGTAAAGTCAGGTACTAAGTCAGATACTTCTGGTCAGTTGAAAAACATGAAGGTAGCTATATCAGAGGACCAGTGATGAAATAGACTGGAATCTTTTCATAAAGTGCATACCTGGAAAGCAGCCTAAGTAAAATTATTAACAAAACTGTCAAAGAAAATATATTCTATCTTGTCCTGTTCCTTGTTTATGAAGTTTACGACCTTGTTTTTCTGTATTTACTTTTCCCATCTTGCTTCAGTTTTCCCCTCATTTAGGATTTTATTCTTAGATATTTAAATGAACAATCTTAAAAAAAAATCACTCAACTCCTCATATCAATGGCAATGCTTGTTGTAAATATCATCCCAGTTTTACCTATATATTTCCCTCAAAAATCTATCATAATTATCATTAAAAGATAACAAATTCATTTAATATCCCATTCATAGATACATATTAATACTGCATGCTTTAAGATTCTTAAGTATATGAATCAAATTGAATTTTAAAATGTGTGGATCAGCATCATCACATTTAAAACAAAACCAAAAAATATCCAAATACACTGGTTGCCTAGACATTTTCTTTTATTCGGGCCTTGGAACTTCTGTTTGTACTATATAATTCAGCTACATGGACTAAGTATACCTCTGCATACTAGTCTGGGGACTGATTATCATTTAAAATGGTTATTCTGTGTGGAATTACATTTCAAGTTCCAAACAACCAACTTAAAAACATAAATTTTGGATTGCTTAGATTGATTTAAATTGCAATAGAAATATCTTAAATCTAATTAAATGCAACTCAACAAATATATAAGGGATTGTCCTAGGCCCTGGAGATCCAAAGATAAGGACTCTAACAGAAGAACTTTCTGATTGGAGCCCTTGTTCAGTATTAAAGTAGGTTTCTAAATAAACAATTCAATTCAACACACATTTAAGTGCTTAAAATATGTTAAGTGCTGAGGATACAAATCTTCATGCATATATTAGAGGTCTATAAGAGTGGCATGAGGGATAATACAGAATTATAAAATTGCAGAGTTGGAAGGAACCTCAGAGGCCATCTAGTCTAACCAGCAGCTGAACAAGAATCCTCCCTATAATAGACCCAACAAGTAGTTATCCAGTTTTTGTTTAAAAACCTTTAATGACAGAGAATCTACTAGATCCCAAAATAGCCCATTATATTTCTAAATTGATGTCACAATTAGGAAGTTTTTCCTTACAGCAATCTTAAACCTGCCTTCCATGCCTCCACCCATCGTACCTTGTTCTCCCTACTGAGGCCAAGCAAAACAAGTCTGATACATCTTCCATAATACAGTCCTTCAGATACTTGAAGATAACTATCAGATCCTCTCTAAAATCTTTTCTTCTCTAGGCCATGCATCCTGTAAAGCTCCAGTCTATCCTGATGTGTCAGTATCCCAGAGATTCTCACCATTCTGATATCCTTCACTCTCCAATTTAGCAATGTCCTTCCTAAAATGTGGTACCCAGTACTAAACCCAGCAGTCTAGATGTGTTCTGACCAGGGCAAAGTATTTCAGAACAGTCATCCCTTTAGTCCTAGGCACTATACTTTTCAATGCTGCTAGAGATTGAATTGGCTTTTTGGGTTGCCATTTTGTACTGTTGACTCCTATTGAGTTCATATTCTCAAAGCTTTTCAACATTGCTATCTAATCAGACCTTCTCTTTCTTGTACTTGTGAATTTGTTCTTTCTTTTAAACTCAAGTGTAAGACTTTATATTCATCTTTAAGGAATTCCACCTTATTAAATTTGAACCAACATTCTCATCATGATCTTTTTGAATCCTGCTGTCCAGTGGATAGAACTTTCTTAGCTTTAGAAAAGGGAAGGAATGCTTCTTGCTGGAGTTGATCAGAGATTTTAAAAAATGTCTTATGCAGAAAATTTTCAAAATCAGATATCCACATGCCCAATCTAGTTGAGGTAAAGTCTTTCATGGAAGCAAAGAATCCTTTACAAATTTCTTTTGTTTTCATTCTAAGATTCAGTTTCACAGTTAGATACAGGCAAGTAGTCAGTTATAAATGGCAAAAGAAATATGTCTAGTGTGTAAATTTTGTTCATTATTTAGAATTGTAGAAGGACCAAAAAAGTATAGAGTTTGTAGCCTCCATGAAGGGAACAATATTCTCTGAAATGAAGAGGACAGATTTTAACACAGAACAGGAAAAAAGGGAAAAGCTAGGGAGACCTCAGGTAGAAGTAACAAAGAAGAGTGAAGAGGGGCAGGAAGAGAAATTACCATGTTCATTCATTTAACAAAAATGCATTGAGTGTCTACTAGTTGTACAACCCCATGAAAAGTAAACCCTGAGAAAAATACAAAATATTAATAAGATACAGTCCCCTAACATTATGGAGTTTAGTCAGGAAGGGGGAAAAAGACAGAAACATAAATAACTATAGTAAAAGTCAATGTGTAATGAGTGCCATAAATGAGAATATAAGCAAAGTTCTATAGTTGAACCAGATAGAGAAAGAGCTTTACAGGCTAGAGGAATGAGGAAGGGCTTTGTGGATGAGGGAGCATTTGAGATGGGTCTTGGCAATCATAGCAAGGCCTTAGACATCATCCATCGAAATCCTCCTTCATTTTATAGATGAGGAAATTGAGGCCCAGAGAAGTTAAGGGACCTACCCAGAGCTATATAGGTAGCAGATCTTAGACTAGAACTCAGTTTCTGTGACTCCCAAGTTCAATGCTCTTTGGATAGACAAGGTTTTAACAGGAGGAAATGTGAGACAGTGTTAAAGGCATGAAGAAAAGGAATGAACTAAAGCCCTGAAGTGGGGAAATCCAAAGAATCTCAGCTCTGCTGTATACTACTTGTGTGACCAAGGAAAATCATTTAACAGGGATGTGACAATAAATAAGAGACTTTACAATGTTGGTCCTCCATGCTTGGAATGCTATCCCTTCTTACCTCCCCCTATTGGAATCTCTTGTTTTTTTTCAAGACTCAGCTCAAGCTGAGACTCCTTGTTAGAGGCCTTTCCTGGTTATCTCCCTTCCTTTCTTTATTGTGCCTCCGCTTCCCCCAACTGCTAAGGCCTATGCCTCTAATATTGTCATATAAATAAATAAATAAATTTTGTATAAATCTTTTGCACACTTATATTTGGACATGTCTCCCTCATTAGAATATAAGCTCCTTGAGGGCAGGAACTGTTTTACTTTGGTCTTAGTATCCCCAATTCTTACCACTGTACCTGGCACATAGTAAACACTTAATAAATGCTTATTGGTTGATTAATCACAGTGGTGGCAGTGGGACTGGAAAAGAAGGGAAGGATTTTGAGAGATGGCAACATTGCCACACGAGTTTTTTGTCTAAATGGATTTTTAAGTTCAAATTCTCACTTGCAATTTTAAAGTAAAAACTTACTCAGAGTAGGGTCAGATATATTGGAAATGTTGTGGTCATGCTAAAGATTTTGCTGCAGAACAACAATAACAACAGTAACAACCAAAACGTGATTGTTATCACCTCAAAAAATTGGATCTGTTTTCTGACAAGCCATAGTTCAGAGAGCTTTGAGCTTCCTGAGAATCACCCCTGGCAGGTCGTTCTCTTCATTTGAAAAGTCCAAGATGAAAATTAAAAACATATGATGAAGGACAGGGAAATAGAGAGTCAGTGGAGTTCAGGAGGACAAAGAGGCAGAAATATTGATGAGATAGAGACCTGAAAACTAAAACAAGGAAGCCTGAGCAAGAAAGAGTAAGAAATGTTATTGTTTAAATAAATAATAACTTAAAGGGATGTTGAGAAAACAACAATCAATCTGACATGTGTGCTTAAGAAATCAGTTAAAGGGAGCAGGATGGAAATCAGGGGGAGAAATAATAACTTTCAAAACAAATAAAAAGGGCCAAATGCTTCCTGTGGGCAACAGGGCTTGCTGGTACCTCTTTCTATAGGTAGGGAAAACCTAGGCCTGTACGGACAAGTTGACCCTTTGCATCCTGCTGAGAGTCTCTGTCTCTTCCCTATGGAGGGAGAAGAAATCTAGTCATCTCTACTGCTGGGATAGGATACTTGCTCTTTTGTTTCCTTTACAGCTGATCCTTACAGCTCTGACTTTCTCTACACTTTGTCCTTGCTTTCTAAAGTGCCTGCAGAAGTTTTAGAGACAGCCGTTCAAGTATTCAATTCACAAAGGCAGCAGGTGGTCAGATGGGACATAACCATGCTCTTTGGAGTTAGGCAGTCAACAAACATTTATCATGTAGCTACTATATGACAGGCACTGTTCCTGATTCTGATGTTAAGAAAAGCAAAAATACAGCTCCCTGCCCTTGTGCCCCCAAGGAACTCAAATTCAATCGGAGCAGACAACATAAAAATAACTATGTACAAGCAAGATATACACAATGTAAATTGTAGGTAATTTTAGAGGAAAGGAACTAGCAAGGTGACAGAGGTGGAAAAGGAGAAGGGTGATTAGGAAATGCCTCCTGCAGAAGATGGAATTTGAGTTACATGTTGAAGGAAGCCAGGAGGCAGAGATGAAGAGGGTGGTCATTCCAAGCATGGGGATAGCCAGTGAAAAGAAATGGAGTCGGGAGATGGGAGTATCATGGATTATATCCATAATAGATAGCTTGAACTCTCAAATGAGTCAATTCTGATAGAGAGATAGATTCCATAAAATCCATCATACATTTTAAAGCACGTAATTGGTATAAGACACTATGTTAGGCCCTGGGAATACAAGGACAAACAACTAGTCTTTGCATTCAAGTTTACTGCTTCCCAGGTGCAACATTCCTTCTTCTGACTTGCTGCCTGGAATGCTTTCCTTTCCCACCTCTACCTCTTGAATCCCTTAGGTCTTTTCAAGCCACTTCCTTTCAGAGGCCTTTCCTGATTTTCCCATTTGTTAGTACTTTCTTGAAAACACGCTGGGCTTATTTTGTATTTCTCCTTTATTTACTTGGCTATGAACATGCTCCCTTCCTCCAATCCAAGTAAAATGAATGCTTCTTGAAGGCAAGAACTATCTCACTTATCTCTAGTATGCAGCAATGCACCTGGCACCCAGTAGGTGTTTAACAAAAGCTAATTAAAGCAGCTGGTGGCACAGTAGATAAAGCATTGGATCTGGAGTCCTGAGTTCTAATGTGACTTCAGACATTAGCTGTGTGACCCTGCGCAAGTTCCTTGACCTGTTTGCCTCTGTTTCCTTAGCTGTAAAATGGATCTAATAATAGAACTACCTCCCAGGATTGTTGCGAGGATCAAATGAGATAACATTTGTGAAAGGACTCAGCACCGTGGAGGGGACATAGGAGGCACTATATAAATTCTTTTTCCCCTCCCCTTCCTCATTATTTGATTGATTGCATTCTACTGGAAATGAGGAATTTATGAACCTACAGCTAAGGAGTTGCCCCTTTGTTGGGCTCCCCAAATTTTCCATTAATTATGTATGTGTAGCCTTTTAAAAATAGATAAAAAAAAGCCCATTTCAAACTTTAGTTTCTGGTTTAAGAGAGCATGTAGTCCAACCCCTTCATTTTACATATGAGGAAACTGAGGCTAAGAGAGGGAAAGTAGTTTGCCCAAGGTCACATAGGTGATAAAATGACGTTTTTCATATTCAAGTCTCAGTCTTGTCCCAACCCCCAAACAGAACATTTAGATGGCTCACAATCAATATAGCATGCCATCTAAGAAAAGAAATAGCTTCAGAGAGAAGGTTATAGATTGAGGAGAAAGTCATTATATTATACTGCCACTGTGAGGGAAACAGAAAATGATTTCTTTACTGTTAAACAACCTCCCTCTGAAGAAAAGAGGGGACTAAATCTTACTTTACAGCTTCACCATTTAGTAATGGAGCCTCTCTTTTGTTAAATGTAGGGGATGTTTGGTCTGTTATTATTTAGCTTCTAAATATGTTTCTGACACCCTAATGAAACCAAGAGTCATCTCTCCTGTCACCTTGCCTGGTAAATGACTTTAAGTATTTCACCTTACAATTTTAATCAAGGAGCACAAGATAATCTGAAAAATATAAAAAGAGATAGCACCTATGGCATGCTAAGAGCAAAATGAATAAACATATTTGTCCAGATCAGCCCTCTAGATTATCAATGGCCCAGTTGGTTGAACCAATTAGGATTGTAATTTGGACTGATATGTGGTGTTGTCTCATTTCTGAGAAGCCATTTCGCCTTAACATCCCTTCTGGTATTCCTCCTATGAATATTTCTCCCACTTAACTAAGCAAGAGTACTTTATATCCACAGAGCATAAAACAATACTCATTTGCAGCCTTGGTCTCTTGTCTTTTCATCTCAGCCTATCATATTTAAGTTCTTAGCATGATATTTTAAATACAATACTTTCATGCTAGATATTTTTATTTTAAAAATAAAGTCAAAGGGTTTTTTAAAATTTAATTGCTTTTCTGAGTCAGGAAATTTCTAGATAATTTAGTGGGTAGATTCGGGGGCTATCAAAATACCTATTATTCTCTTAGCTGTCACTGATTTCACTTGTTGTTTGACCCTGGATAATTCACTTAACCTTTCTATGTCTTAATTTCTCCTTTCAATTATATTTATACCTGCTGTCCCACCTTACCCTCACTCCCAAGCAGGATCGTAAATAGAACCTTAGAAGTATAGATCTGGAAGAGACCTCTGGGATTATTTAAATTTGGAATACAGCACAAAAATCAGGGCTGTTTTAGCTACAGACAGATATACATAGTAAGATAAAAAGTGGGTCAGGAGAGTGGAGGACGGTGACCTTGCCTTCTTTGCTTAGCTATTTTGACTTTTTAGATTCATTTCCTTGCCAATCCAGAGAGGATATTGGTAGTAAAATGGGCTTCAATAGTCTCAGCCTACAAATAGTTTCCATGGAGTTTCTTTGTGAAAGCCAACTGGAATGAGTTTGAAGGGCACTGGATCTCCATCAGAGGTTAAATGATAATCTCTAACCCTCAAGTCTAGGACAACAAACTTTGATTCAGTACCAGCACAAGTAGTCCAAACCTCTTCCCACCAAAAATCCCACAAACCAATGCCTAGGGATAAACAGCCTAGCTTTTGTTCCACTGTTTTTAGCAGGATGTGGTAGTTCATAGCCTGGGCTATAACTAAAATGCTATCAGTTTGCCATTATCAGAGAGAGGCTATCTAGTCACTACACTTTAGAAGATGGTGATTGAGATGCCCAGATGCTGAAAACAGAGACTAGCTGTTATGAAGCCAGAAAAAATGCCCAAAAAAGGCACTGGAAGTAACACAGAATGACATGGTCCACAGAGATGAAAGGCCTAAGGGAGAGGAGTAATGAAATAACCTCAGAGAGAGAGGCTACATCTGAGGTCCTTTCTGCTCTAATTTTGCCTTGCAACATTAAAGTGAGAGTTCTCTGACGAAGCAGATGCCCCAGCTACATGTGTCCTCTGTCTGTGGGAAAATACCCCTCAGTGTCCATAGTGGGGATGATGGTAGAAATCTTTCCTTGTTATTTTATTTGCTCCGATGTTTAATTGAATGTCTTTTGTTTTGAACTAGTGCTGAAAACCAGAGTGACTGGTTGATTAAAGACATGGGGGGGAGGGAGGCATGGGAGCTATAGTTTTGAGTGAGTGCTGACCTACACATTGCCTTAAACCTGGAGCAGTTTTTCCAGGGACCCAAATGGGAGCCGTGTTTACTCCAGATGAAGAAATTAAAGCCTAAGAAGGTTAAATGAATAGTGAATGGTTTAACTAGGACTTAGGAACCTAGGCTTCCTTAATCTCTTTCTACTTATGTTATGCTGAATTAATATTAACTTTCACCCACTTTTTAAAGTTATTCATTCCTTTGTGCTTCTTGGAACTGGATTAGACATAAACACCAATTATTGGTGTCATGGCCTTTGGGTTTGAACTTGGAATAGTTGAATGACCTAGAACAAAGAGTAGTAATTAATGGGTCAATATCAAACTGTAGTTCAGTCTTTAACTGAGTGTGCCAGGGAACCTATCCTTTGCGCTGCTTTGTTCAACATTTTTTTTAATCAATTACTTAGATGAAGGCACAGATTTCATACTTAACAAATCCTTATATTAAGTTAGAAGGCTAGCTTATAATTTGGACTATACAATCAATGTGGAAAAATAGCAATTGAATAAACTGAGGATATTTAGGGCAACATCATCCCTTCCCATCTTCTCCAGCAGATTGCCACCACCATCCCTGATATCTCTCTAATCTTCAGTTAATCATTATCTATTGACTCTTTCCCTCATGTCTGCAAACATACTCAAATGCTCTCCCATCTTTAAAAAAAATCTACCATTTGGGTGTCCACACTAAGTTCACTTCAACATGGTGAGCCACCAGGCTTCCTGAAGAAGTTCAGAAACAGAGAAGTCAGATCCATGCTGATCAGTAAGTGGTATTAGACCATAAGTGACTGCTATACTCCCAGCTTGGGTGAGATAGGGAAACCTGGCCTCAGAAAATAAAACAAATCTCTCTAAATCCTACTATGTCTACAAGCTATCATTCTGTTTTTTCTTCCCTTTTAAGCTAAAATCCTTTAAAAAGCTGATTATAATATATTTTCTCTGTTTTAAGTCTTCTATAATTTGGCTTCTGCCTTCTTCATTCCATTTGAAACTGTTCTTTCCAAAGTTACTGGTCTTCTCTTAATTGCCAAGTCTAATAGCTTCTTGATCCTAGTCCTTCTTGACCTCTTTGCAACATTTGGCACTGTTAACCCCCTTCTCTTTCTGGATATTTTCTCCTCTCTAAGTTTTCTTGACCTGCTCTCTCTTGGTTCTCTTCCTACCCATCTGACTACTACTTCTCAGTCTCTTTTGCTGAATCTTCACCCATGTTATTCCACTAATCCTGAGTGTTCACCAAGGTTTTGTCCTTTCTCTCGTCTCACATATCCACCACCCTAGTCAGCACCTCATCATATCTTGCCTGGGCTGTTGTGATAACCTTCTTTCTGGTTGGTCTCTGTCTTAGGTCTTTCCCTACTCCAATCCATCTTCCACTCAGCTGCCAAAGTGATTTTCCTAAAGTGCTTGACCATGTCAGGTACCCCAATTTCCCATCCCACCATAAACACCAGTAGGTCCCTGTTAACTCCAGGATCAAATAGACAATCCTTAGGCATTTAAAGCTCTTCACAACCTGGTGCCTTCCTACCATTCCAATACTTTTACATTCTCTTCCCCTTCATGTACTTTATGATCCAGCTATACTGGCCTGCTTTCCCACTCTCTGTGTATTTGCATAGACTGTTCCGCATGCCTGGAATAGTCTCCCTTCTAACTTAGGACCCTTGCTTTAATTCTTAGCTCAAGTCACCTCTTCCAGGAGGCCTTTTCTGGTTCCTCCCAGCTGCTAGTGCTACCCCTTCCAAGATTACCTTCCATTTATTCTATATTTAGCTCATATGTTCTGATTTTTATATACTGTCACCCGTGTTACAATGTAAGCTCTTTGAGGGCAGGGATGATTTTTTGCCTTTTCTTTTCTCTCAGCACTTAATGCCTGGTATTTAGCAAGTTCTTAATGAATGCTTGTTGACTGATTGACATGATAGCCATCTTCAAAATTTGAAGGGCTGTCATTTGGGAGAAGTATTAGACTCATTTTCCTTAGCCTTAAAGAGGCAGAACCAGGAACAACAGGCAGAAGGGGCAAAGAGATAGATTTGGAATTAATAGAATTAAGAACTTCTTAACAATTAGATTTGACTTAAAGTAGAATGGGCTGCCTCAGGTTGTGAGGATCCTATCAATTAAGATCTTCAGATGGTATCTGTATGATGACTTTGTCTAGGATTTTATATGGGGATTCCTGTTCAGGTATAGGTGGAACTAAATTATTTTTGAGGTCTATTTGAGATTCTAAGACTAAACTATACATTTTGTCTATTCAGCGGATTTTTCTGCAACATTTATTGTGTCCAAGACAGAGTGCTAGGCCCTAAGGAGAATACAAAAATGAATAAAGCACAGGTTCTGTCCTCAAGATGCTCCTGACAGCAGTGGTGTTCTGGGCTGGACCTGACTAAAAGGAGTTCCTTGGGAGTTTAGGTACCATATTGGAAGAAAATGGGTTATTCACTCATGGGTTATTCAGCAGTTAACAAAAGGGAGATTAATTTGGCCAAAGCAGGATATTCAACAAGGATAGGTATTGAGGAGCTCTTGAGTTGATTAAACTGAGTGAAACTCCCTTGTTTGAATTGCCCAGCTTGTTCCACCAGCCAAGCATCAGGGTGCCCCTGGAACTATGGCTATTCTTTACCCAGTGACCATCAGAAAATTGAGCCTTATTACCTTTTCAGGAAAAAACTAAACTCATTTGCAGAGGGGCAGGAGCTAGAATAGTGTGCCTACCACACATGGTTGGTTTCTTCTGCCCACTTTTATCTGTAGTCTTGCTCACTTCTTTGAGCTACCTTCAGTAGTTTACAGTATGATTATTTTCCCAAGAAGATTCAGCATTCACTGTACTGCACAAAAGGGAACAGAAAAAATAATTAACTATTATTTACACAATTTAATTAGTGCTTTTCTAAATTTTTAAAATAGTGTCAGTGAGACTAAGAGGGGGAAGGGTAATCAAGGCATCTTAGTAGTTGTCTATATTAAGGCATGGGGTTAGGGACCAGACCTGTGGTTTCATTGGTAGAGAGAGTTCCTAGTGACAACCTTCCTTTTTGGGTACATGTGAGCATCCTCACTGCACCTTACAGTCTTGGAGGATTGCCTAAAACATTGTGAGGATAAGTCACTTGCCTAGAGTAATTAGTGCATCCAGTCTGTGTCAGAGACAGATCTTGAAGACAAATCTTCAGGGCTCCAAATTCAACATCCTATCTAATTCTATGAATTATATAGTCTTCTGCCTCTACTTGTATATATTACCTGAATTTTTTTCAGGAAGGCAGATCTTTGATTCTTACCCTTGTCTTAAGAGTTCTACTTATGCCCAACCAGAGATAGTAGTGGGGATACAGGCAGGACTAGACTGGCCTGATGCATCATTGGAATAGGATGCTACCTTTACCTCATGATTTCAGGGACTCAAGAATTATCTCCTTGCATGAAAAATAAAATGTCTCCCCAGTTTGTTCACTGAGGCTCCAAATTCTGCTTCCAGGAAATAAGTCTATGCCATACTTGATGTGAGTGGCACAGAAAGGAAATTCCATTATGAGAGATGAGGCTTAAAGTGAAAGTGCCCTTTGGAAAAGTAAATACATTGACTTAAACTGATCTCTCCAAAGTATAATTACAGATCCTTCCTCTAGAGCAACTTTTAATTGGGTAGGGGTGGGTGCATTAACATACTGAGTTTTCTGGAATACATGAAAGAGTCAGAGGAAGAATATCACAAAAGACCAAAAAGTCTCAAATACCAAAGGCTAATGATGCTAAAGACAAACTTGACCTAGAGCATAATTCTGCAAAAGTCAGTGCCCAGAATATGGCTGCTGGTGATAAGAGAGGATAGGTGTTTAAATAGTTCCATCTTCAGTACTTGGCCTCCTGGTCTCTTCTAAGGAGAGGGAGGGTATGTATGACTAATTACAAAGCAATGATGTGGATGGAGTTTTAAAATGGGATCATTTATTTGCCTATTCCTCCTTCATTTTTCTAAATTTCAAAATTACTCTGGAAATTTGTGGCTATCTTTGGTTCTTGGATTCCTGACAGGCTATCAAAAGTTGGAAAGGTCTTCACATTTAATGACTGCCAGGCCCAGCCTGAGAGGCCTGCCGGCTCTGAATCAGCTCACAATCATGGAAATCGTCAGTTTTCTTTTTAATGGGAAATTTGGAAAAAGTCACTTGTAGTTTATAAAGTGGAAACTACTGTGGTGTACATACAATTAAAACCTGAAGCTTTGTGGATGGTGAGGCAACAGTTTCTTCAAAGTCAATTCAGGAAGTTTTACTTAAGTAAAAAGTGGGGGACTTTGACGGGGGTGGGGGGGTGGAGTTCAAGAGTTGCCAAATCAGGAAATTTGAAGAACTGCCTAGGAGCTTACAACGATCCTCAAGCAATGAGAAGAGGGGAAGTTGAGGGGCAGAAGGGTGGGGGAGACAGAGACAGAGAGAGACATAGAGGCAGAGAGAGATCCCCAAACATTGACATTTGACTTTAATTCAACAAGAACAAGTAATTCTGTTTCCAAATATAGTCTCTCCATTTAATGCTTTTTTAAATCATGTTTGCTTGGAGAAATTGTAAGTTTTATTTCCATGACTCTTCACTTCAAGAAATCTAGACTGTTATTTCCACTAGTCTTAGGAACAAGAAATCAAAACTTTAAATGTGATCTTCAGAGAAAGAAAAAGCTAAGATACGAACTAGGATTCCAGTGGTTGTCATGTAAACATTCACCCCAGTGCGGAAACTCTTGCTCTGACTACTTGCATCAAGTTCCCTTTTCACACCACAGGATCTACCCACAGGTTTCTGGGTTATATATGGTTTTCAGCAATGAATAGTTTATGCAGAAAAAATAAGACACCCCCCCCCCCACACACACACACACAAAATGCCTCTACTACCATTAAGTGTGAAACATCAAAAGTAAGCAGCATATTATAAGGTCAAAGCTAAGGGACACTTTTTCAGTAGGTGTTCAGGAAAAAAGGAGTGAATCAATGTGAAAAAGATGAAACAAAAATATAATTGTTACTAAAATCTGTAGTGAGTTTTTTTTATAAGGTTTAACTTTTTAAATGTTCTTTTGCTTATATCTCTCGGTTTCATCTAAGACTAGGAGTCAAAGTTCTGAAAAATAAGGAAGATTGTATGTAGTGCTATTGACCCATGAGTCTCCCACCCAATTCCTTACCTTAGTCATGAGAAAAATTGCCATGAGGTCTAGGGTAAGTGGTAAATGTTTTTTCTTAGCATATGAAATCCTGGGACCTAAATGGGGCCTTGTCACCAGTATCAGAAAAGACAGGGAGCAGGAGGCATTCAGTTCTTTTACTATTAGTACAGGGTGGTGGTAACAATCACATTACACAGGGATAGTCTGCATGACTGCACTAGGTTTCTTTGCATCCAAGAAGATTGGTCTTGTCATGTAGTTTAGCTGCCTAGTTTTATGAATGAAATTGATGCCTAATAGCTTGCATATGTCTTGTTTGTATATAATTGTCTACATGTTGTCTCCCCAGTTAGACTGTAAGCTCCTTGAGAGCAGGGACTACTTTTTTGTTTTTTTTCTTTTTATCTCTTGTGCTTAGCACAGTATCTGGCACATAACGGGTTTAACAGTTCTTGCTAATTTGAATCAACTTGGCCTTTTTTGAACTACTAAAAAAAAAGTAATGCATTCCCTATTTGGGGTTTAACAAAACTTGCTCACTGATAAACTTAAGTGTAACACTGTAAGCATTTGCACTGCTAAGGTGAGTATCAAACTAAATACCTGTATCTATACCAATTTTACTGTTTTATATTGGGAAGGGTAATTGCTGTTAGCTTGTGTTCTTTTTTATTTCTTTGGTTTCCCAGGAATCTCTTCTGGGTACCAGCCTCAATATTTGGTTAAAAGAAGTAAATTATGAATGGAGCACACAGGTTTCTAATTCTTGTGAATTTTATAAAGTTGATTTGATTGTCATCTCTGTAGAACAGGGCTATATGTAGAAATTTTATCACAATGGGATCCCAGAAATACTTACAAGATAACAAAAAATGGATACATCTAGGACTTTAGAGTTGCAAAATGGAACAAAACTCCCCATTTCCCTAGTGTGCTTATTGTCCTACAGTGGAGCACAGGGATGATATTCAATCCCAAATTGCAAAAATAGTTTAAATCAAATAGAACAAAGTTCCCCAAGACTAGAACATGGCACTCTTCTCCCAATATGTACGTCTCCTTGTTTGTAAACGTATCTCCTTTGTAAAGAATGAGAACTCTTTCAGTGAATAACTGCTTCCGTCTATTATATAGTACACGGTTAATTTGGGACAAAGGATGGAGAAAATGGAACATCATCTTGCTCTGTTTTTGAAGATCTTCTCCTAACTTGCTAGCAGTCCCCAAGCACTTTAACACAGTGGCTCTATACATCTTAATCAATTTGTTCTACCCTTTTCCCTCCCCTTCTCTTTATTCCTTCTCTGTTCTTCTCTTTTGCTTCTCATCCTTACCTATCCTTTCTCTAAATCAGTATTAGAAGTAGAGAGTGACGATGAGCATTAGATGAAGAGCTGAGACAAAGAAAGGTTAAGTGAAGGAATGAGATAGTGTGGAAAGTAGAGTAGATGGCCAGTGTAATTCACTGGATTCTTGATACAGTGGGAAGAATATTGAACTGGCAATCAGAAGGTCATAGTATTTAAAGTTGGAAAGATCAGTGGAGACCAATCTCTTCATTTTATAGTTGGGGAAACTGAGGCTCAGGGAGGTTAAGTGGCCAAACAGCTAGCAAGTATTAAAGACAAGATTTGAACCTGGTCTTTTTACTTCAAGTCCTTTCCAGTATACACTTTGCCATGATCCCTCTTCCTATTCCTTCCTTAAAGAATTCTGTGATTTTTATTATTTTAACTCTTTGGGTCTCTAATATTTATGTCACCTGAATAATGAGGGGTTAACACTAGATATTCTCCAAGATCCTTTCTAGCTCTAAAGATTTTGACTTTGCTGTAAAGTATCTGTACGTAAGCACCTATCTTTTCAGAATTCAGGATTTGCTTTACTGGAGTAAGTCCCCTTCCCCCAAAAGATACATATATGAAAAATATGTTTTTATTTTTATTATTACTTAATTATTTATTGTTATTTTCATATACGAATATGAAAAAAAAAGCAGAATTGGTATTTCAAGACTTGGTAGAATCTATTATTTCATTTCTCAAAGTATTCCCTCCCTCAGGGCAGATCTGAACCCACACAATCTACCTCATCCTATGTCATTCTTTTCCATATTGTCCTATGGAGCCCTTAGAGTCAGAGCTCCCCAATGTACTAAAGATATTTCTTTAACTGTTTTTATATTTTGGGGGTATCAGTGCAATATTCCATCTATCTTCACTATTTTCCCATAATGGACCTTTAGAATCATCTATTTCTTCAGTGATAACTTTTAAAACATCTCTGGCATAGAGGTTAAGGTTGAAAATATGATGTAGCCCATTTGTGCCCACTATGCATCTCTCTGTTTTCCTTTGTTTGACATGAACTTTGATTCTTCAGTCACTTTGACATTCCAAGATTGGCCATCACAGAATATCAACAGGAGAACATTTGGGTTTAAAAAGAAAGGCGTTCATAAGAGCAAGCAGCCTGGGATCATTGAAAGCACTAAATAATGACGGAGATGTCCGGTTTCATGCACAATCCTCCTTTCCTCTTCTACTTGAGTATATACAAAAACCCATTCTATTGTGTTTTAAGTTCAAAATTAAAATCAATTTATATTAAATCAAATTCAAATCAATTTTTAAAAGGGAAGCACAGCACAATTTTCCAAATAACGTTTTTCCTTCTATGTTCTCTTCTTCATATTCAATTCGAAGTCCAACTTATTGTCCACTTATAGGGCCTTTCCCAAATTATGTGCTGATCTACTAACTCAACAACAATGTACCCTAAAGTCATAGTCTGAACACTAGGCTCTCCATTCAGTGTGTGTCTGTGTCTGTGTCTGTGTGTCTTTGTGTCTGTGCAGTCTGTTAGCCTAATTTTTTTTGAATCAAACACATTTGCTCCATGTAATCATGGGTTTTGTTGAGGAGGTCCCAGAATATTCTACAGCTTAAGGGAACTAGCACAATATCATCTGAAAAAAGGATCTTCAAGACCTTACTATCTCTAGGGGAATCTTCTTCCATTTTGTCCTTTTGCAGGAAATCTTCTATGACAGTGGCAAATACCTTTGGCAGGCATACATTTCCCTGTCTTATACCTCACTTGACATTAATAATGAGAAAACCATTGAACTGAGTTATCTCTGTGATTACATTTATCAAAGAATCATGTATATTAGCATATGCATGAGTTTGAAAACATAGTAATTGTGAAATTATGTTTGCTACAATGCTAAGTGCTTAAATGAGACTTCAATATATTGCTATAGGATGAAAATAGATATGTAAGATTTTTTTAAGGGTTAAAAAAGAAGGGGAGAGGGGTCATCTGGCTAGCAGTTAAGGAATCAGCAGACTTGGGTTCTTTTTCAGGGCTAGCCATCAAATCATTTTTGGACTGATCACTCTCTGCCACTTTACTTCTTAAGATGCAGACTAGGGATGAAAATACTTTTCCTCAAGCTACCTGATAGAGATGTTGGAACAACTTAAGTCAAAATTGGCAAGATGACCTGATTTCATTAAAGCAGTATATGATATATGTGACCTTTCTTGGTTGAAGAGGGAAGAAGCAGAGGGCCTATGTTTCTAGTGTATTCTACCCAAGCAAATTAGAAAACAGACCCATTATAGCTCATGCCAAAAGAAAAAGTCCAAAAGCATGAAAGAGACCAAAGAGAATTACATCATTTCCTCTGTATCTTCCCTACGGGCTCTCTGGTCTTGGAGAGTATGACTCAGGCCAAAGAAATGAAGTGAAAACAGCCCAACTCAAGATACTGATTATTTTGGATTCTTACCTTAAACAGAAGAGAGAAATATATTTCTCCTTGGTGTGAAACTTTTGGAAAAATAAGCAAGAAGAATAAATCAGGAGCATGACTTTCTGATTAGTATTATACTAAAGCAAGCAGGGCCTTTTGATAACTTTACACAGAACCTGCTTATAGCAGCTAAACCATAACACATGGGATTCGTCTGTCCCTCAGTCCCTTGTTAAAAGCAAAAGGCTTACAAATTTAACCCAATTGAACTTTACATCCAGCAAAATTCTTATCTTTGTAGCATCAACCAAAAAAGTTATTATTTCTTTATGCATTTTTGTTATTATAAGAATGCCAAATGTAATTGGGTTGATAAATAAAGACATTCTTCTTTTCATTCTGACTTCAGCAAGTAGCTGTTAACTCTTATACTGAAATCATAAAGAGTTCCCTATCATATGTATGTCTTATTATATCCATTCGTTGTGCCTCCAACAATAATAATTCCCTATTATTTCTCCTTCTCCAGTGATGATTCTGATCCTGACATTTACATACAAATACACATTGCTACTTTCTTCATGTCAGTCAAATGTGCTCCCAAGAGCAGCTTAAGATTAGTCTTTGGACAATGTCTGTGACAAATTCATAATTTGGCAACCTTGGTTGCACTCAACATATTGAATTGATCATACACTAGGGATCGAACCGAGGGCAAGCCTCCCAGGCTTCAAAACCATGGAGCACATGGGCAGAAATATCACTGGGGAAAACAAAAGCCAACCTCATTTTAGTTACAGCTTAGACTTGGCAACATTTAAGTTCCCACCAAGGCTCCAAAGGAAAGATCAGGTAGTGTTCAAAAATGTGGTTTTCTATCTTCTCCTGTTAGTTTATATGAAAAAATAGATGAGACAAAGTGAAGGGGCTGACATCATATTCATACTCCTTTGCCCAGCATCAAAGTCCTTTCCTTCCTATGGCATGATTTTACAATTTAGAACTTATTATTCCCTTCTGACCTAGTCAAATTGGATTCCTTGGGGTCCCCTGAATATGGCTTATACTTGCTTGCCTCCTGGGCTTTGCGTAAATTCTTTTCTGTGCATTGGATATCTCCCTCACCACCCATTGTCCCGCTCTTGGGTTTTGAGTGAAGGTTGAAAAAGTGGAATACTATTTAGATCATTACTGGTCATTTGTGGCCAAATTTAAATACTACATCTTCCATGAGATCATCCCTCAGCTCCTGGTCGCTGATCACCTTTTCCTTCTTGGACCACATATAGTGCTTTATTTGATTTTATTTTCCCATTTCCCTAATGCACTTGTAGTTAGGCTTGGTGCATGCCCGAATATTTTAAGATAGAGACACCCATGTGGGAAATGGCAGGGATCTGCTACTGGGAAAAGATATTTTATTCCCCTGCTACCTGGGTAGAAACAGCCTCTTTCCATTGGCTACATCAGTAGAATAAACCATGTTTTTAAAACTGCCAGACTGGGGAAAAAACTTTTAATTAAAAAAATTGGCAACTGCTAGACTGAGACAGTCTTTATCCAGTAGCAGGCAGGAGCGATGGTCCCATTCACCTAAAGCATGGTGCCCATGCACTAAGCTTTAGGATGTGAGGACCCCAGAAATGAGTTTAGGATTTTGTTCTGTTTTATTTGTCCTTTTCTAGGCACAAGGAGTCCAGTTGGATCTGCAACCTCCAACCATGGGGACCATGGAGTCAGGATTTCCAGCCAAATGTTGCTGCCAGCCTTATAAGGAAGCCCTGAGAAGCCAGGGTGCTAGGATCCTAGTGGGGGGCTTTGGGACTTGGAACTTTATGAAACTATTTTATATAGGAACTGGGTAAAGCAGAGAACTTAATCTCCCTTCCCTACCCAGAGACTGCAGTGGTATAGGGGGGATTATGCTCCCAGGTATTGAGAAGAATGTACTTGTATGTTTGTTCTTGCTATATCTTTGAAGTAAATCTTTTTTTTTAATATAAATAAATTAAGACAAATTCCTCTGTAAAAGCTAATCTAGTTGTTAAGTAGTTAAGTGGAACTACAGTGCTAAGGACCCTCTAAAACTGAGGAAACAAAATTGGTGGAAGCTTGAGGCAATGGCTGAGATTAGACCTCTATCTACCCTCAACTTCCTTAAAAGTACAGAAGAACCTTGGGAAGGGAGGTGAAATTTAACACACCTGGCCTATAGGGTGTCAGGGTAGTATCTTGTTACACATGTTACACATGTAACCCCTGTCCCAAAGCCCATTGGTATGGGACTCTCTCCTTATTGGTGGAGATGAGTGCCCTGCCCAGTGTGAGGGATAGGATGGAGAAGGCTGAAGCTCTTCTGCAGTTACCAATTCCACCTATCCCTTGTGCAAGACAGCGCAAATCCCATACCAATAGACTCTGGGACAAGTGTTATACACACATATTAAATATTCTCTTGTATTGTAACTACCTGATTTTGAACCTTCCCCCCATTGAGATTAAGGATCTAAAATTTGAATCTCTTCCAGCACCTAGCATATTCGTGAATTGTTAAAAATAAATCAAATCTACAGAAGGTAGAAGTTTCAGAAATAATATTAGTATTTCCTATATTAATGAAATCCCACATCCAGAACAAAAAAACAATAGTTGATGGTTATTAAGGAAGAGGAGGAAAAAGATGCCTCATGGATACAAAGACAGAAGAGAACTAAAAAATTCAAATTATACAAAGAAAGGTTCTGGATAGCCATGGGGGAAGCATTTTTTATGATCAGACCTGCTCAAACTTAAGGTTGATTGAGATGTTTAATCTCTGACTTTAGAATCAGTTAGTGATTCCCAACTCCTTTTGGAGCTGAACTTGATAGTTTTGTATTGTATGTACCTAACTCCTCCTAAATATCCTGCATGGCCTTCACTGACTTCATAAAGTGAGTAAAAATTAGTTTTGTTCTGAGAATTTCACAGCATTCCTTGAGATAATTGGAGAAATCCTGGAGTATCAGAAGACTACAGTTGGATTTGGCTACTCTAGATCAATTAATCAAGCAACAAGCATTTATTAAGAATTCCCAAGGCATTGGTCATACAGAAACAAACATGGAACACTCCACAATCATTTGGTCAGAAAGTTGACCCAAGGTATTAAATAGGGAGCAAGGGATTATAGCAGATGATTTTGAAACACTGCTTCTATTTATCCAAAGAGGGGCAGGATGAGGATGGGGGATGGGAAATGTGATTTTTAGAATCTAGCAGCGTCTACCTGGTGCTAATAAAAGCCCTGTGCTACTGGGACCCACACACCAGGTAAAACAGAATAAAAGGTTGCAATAGCCTGAAAAGTTGAAAAGTCTGACCTTAGATTCCTTTCATCATACTTGGTTTTTTTTTTTCTTTTCGGTGTAGATATTTTGGCAGTGGGGAAGACGGAATTCCTTTCTTTGGCAAGTTGTTGAAAGCAAACTTAGTTTGGGCTCATTTTAATAACAAAAGAAATCTAACCGCTTCTCTTTCTTCTTCCCCTTTCTCCTCTATTTACTTTTCTCAGTTCTCTTACCTTTGACCAAGGAATCATGGCCTTCCTCATTTCTCCTATACTTCCTGATACTCAAATTTGTATCTTTTGATACTAATTTCTGAGTAACACTGACATTTTCTGGAGAAGAAATGCTTCTGGCCTTTTTCCTTTATCTCCACCTCCCCTTTTCATTCTCCTGCTCTTTTCCATTTTTTTTCTCACAATAGCTGACATTGATTTCACGTTTTATATTTTACAAAGCACTTCCTTCACAATAACTCTGTAAAAGATGCCACACCTCTATTATTCCCATTTTATAGATAAGGAAACAGAGTGAGAGTTTGCCTACCATCATATAGGTAATAATAATATAGCTAGATGGTGCAGTGGACAAGGGTCAGGAATCTGGAAGACCCAAGTTCAAATTTGGTCTCAGATATTAACTGTATGACCCTGGGTAAGTCACTTATCTCTGTCTGCTTCAGTTTCCCCAACTATAAAACAAAGATAATAAAAATACCTACCTCACAAGGTTGTTGTGAGGATCAAATGTGATAGTATGTGTAAAATACTTAGCATTGTCCTTGACATAGGTAGGCACTATATAAATGCTAGCTACTACTATTAGCTATTATTTAAAGAAATCTTGGCAAGATATCCAATTTTAAAAGTTATTATAATATCATTTATGGATAAGTATAGTTGGAAGAGCAGAATAAAAATGGGAGAGATTTATAAAATATTATAATAACTGTGTTTTCCATCTAGGGCAGTGAAACCACCACACTTGGACCCTTACATCACAGTCCCTCCTGTGCTTTTAGGGTAAGTAGAAATGATAGCAAAAAGAATAAAGGGGAAAATCGGCTCAATTGGACCACGTGTACATAGAGAAGATTTGTGCTGGACGTGACACAGTTGTTATGGTTTGAGGGGAATCAATATTCAAAGTATCCAAAGGAGGGAAAAATACTAAAGGCATGAAAAGAAACCCCCAATAACTCATATCTTGTTAATACCAAAAAAGGTAACTTAGAGACCATCAATAACTAACAACTCATTTATTTATTACAAAGTCTTTATGAGGCTCACCTATATACTAGTCAAGGGTATCTACAATGAGAATATCAGTCAGGAACAAGCAGGCTTCTTTGAACAATATTCAATAATAGATCACCTCTTTACCATTTCACAATTGACTGTAGGATGTAGAGAATATAAAATTCTTCCCTGCCTATTATTTTTTATTATATTAAAAAATTTTAGGTAGAGCAAAATACTACCTTTCAAGGAGGCTTTTTTTACAAGGTCTTTCTCATCTATACATCAAAATCATTCAGGATTCCCTGAAAAATATAACAGAAATAATCCTATTTAATGATTCTCTGATCATAAACATCATACAAGGCATAAAATAGGGAGATGCATGTTTACCAAAGGTGTTTGCCATTGTGATAGAGAAGATCCAGTATAACAGAGGTATCAGACTCGATGTGGCACACAACATTTCCAGGTGCAGCCAGAAACAGATTAAAATGTAAAGGGGAAGGGGTACAGCAGGGGATGGCCATCACTTGGGCAATGACTGAACAAATTGTGCTATATGATTGTGCTATAAGAAATTATGAGCAGTTTGCTTTCAGAAAAGCCTGGGAAGATTTCCATGAACTGATGCAAAGTGAAGTGGAGAACCTAGAGAACACTATACACAGTGACATCAATATTGTATGATGATTAACTGTGAATGACTTAGTTACCCTCAGTAATACCATGATCCAAGACAACTCCAGAGGAGTTGACATGAAAAATGCTGTCCACCTCCAGAGAAAGAACTGAAGGACTCTGAATGGAGATCACAGGGTAACTTTTAAAATTCTCTTTATTTTTCTTGTTGGGCTTTTTTAAAATCTGTTTTCTTTATGTCTTGCATGACTTCACATGTATAATCCATATCAAATTGCTTGCCTTTTCAAGGAGGGAACAGGGGAGGGAGAGAATTTGGAACCCGAAATTTTACAAAACAAATGCTAAAAAATTTTTACTTGTAATTGAGAAAAAAATAAGTGAAGAAAAAGAAAAATGTAATTGAGAAATATTTAACAACATAAATAAAGATACAATTTAAAAAGATAACATTACATTTCAAAACGAAGTCAATATGTAGCCTGCAGGATCTATATGTATAGATTAGTGCCCCCCTCCACTTGAGGTTGACACCAGTGTGGTAGAGTTAAAGTTAAAGAGAATTTCTTTGTGGGTGATGAGGTCTTCCAGATGCTCCAGTTTGCAGATGACATTGTGCTTACCACATCAAACACCAACACTTAAGCGTCACTGGGAGAGTTGTGTAAGAGTTTGATCTGATCATCTACATTGGAAAGGCCAAGGGGATGAAAATGCCCATTGCTCAATGTGCATTTGAATGTACAACCTAAAGAGTTTGTACATTATTATACATATCTGGGAGAAATAGTACAGATGGCTAAAGAGCTCAGGGCCCAAAGTGGAACAGAAAGAGCAGACTAGACTAGATTGCTTTCAAGAAAATCTGAAGCTCCTTTAATGATTCCATACTTCTCTATAAAATCAAAGGTACAGCATCTCAGTACCAATATTCTTCTGGTGCTATATGGCAATGAGTTATAGAGTACAACAGTCTCCAAAGAATTAGAAATTAATATTCCACAGAGGGCAGTGGAGAGGTGCATGTTGGGTGTGGGCCCACAGGATTCAACAGGTAAGCAAAGAGGAACTTCAAAGAAAATTAGTAAAAGATGCCATCAAGAAATTGAATGATAGGAAGAAAAGCTGGTCACATGACAAGGGCAAGAGATGGCAGTCAGAGACCTCTACTGGTTAGATATGTTAGGAGAAAGCAAAAAAAGAGGCTCCCAGCACATTAGACAGCGAGGTAGTGCAGTTCAGGGAGTGCTGGATTTGGAGTTGCAAAGACCCGAGTTCAGATTTTGCCATGCACACTTAATAGCTATGTAGACTAGGCAAATCACTTTAAATTTTTCTGCCTCAATTTTCTCATCTGCAAAATGAGGATTGTTATTTACACGGTTCTTAAGCCCCCCAAGTCTAAACATTGAGCCACTGAGGCTTAGGCTGGGCCTATTAACCAGTCAGTGAAAGCTAGAACTTTTAGGGTTTAAAGGCATAGTCTAGTAGCTCCATTTAAAATACAATGGGCTTTTTTTTTTTTTAAGCTACCTGCAGTGAGGGGCTTCTAGGAAGCACAATGGATAGAGTCCTATGCTAGGAGTCAGGAAAACTCATCTTCCTGAGTTCAAATGTGACCTCAGACACTTACTAGCTGTGTGACCCTAGACAAGCCACTTGCTTCTGTTGGCCTCAATTTCCTCATCTGTGAAATGATTGAACAACAATAATAGTACCTATTTTGCAGGATCAGATGAGATTAACATATGTAAAGTACTTAGCAAAACTTAAAGGGCTATATAAATGTTAACTATTTTTATTAGGCGGAACCCCCTGTGGCAAATGTAAGGCAAGACACCAGACAAGTCACACTGGATGAGCAAGCATGAAAGGGGTATAATCTGTATCATTGAAGGGAATTTCCAAATCAATAAGGTCCCTACCTATGGTTACTATGGTTATTGAATATCAGAAAGTTCAAGAGGAGATATGATGGGGTCAGTGCAACAATTTTTACTCTAAACAGCTAATCTAACTAATGCATTTCAGTCAAATTCCTCCTTAAAGTTGTAGTGAAGTCAGAAGACTGGAGTAGAGGAAGAAAGGCCACCTTTGTCATTAATTAATTGTGTGACCTTGGGCGAGCTTTTAGTTTCTCTTTGTCTCAGTTTCTTCAGCAACAAAGAGGAAATAATGAATAATGCCTCCCCTTACCCAAATCACCAAGTTGTTATAAAGATCTTTTTAAAAAATCAAGAAATCTTAATTGTATTTACTACTTGTATAAGGTATTGTGCCAATCCTAGAATTTGGAAGTAGGGAAGAAACTTTGCAGTCATCTCTAATTTAGTTCCCTCTTTTTATAGCTAAGGAAATAGGAGACCTGAAGAGCTCAATTGAGTGACTTGTCCAAGGTCACAAAATAACTTAGCATCAGTCATAACTAGAACCCAGGTTTCCTCACTCCAGGTTTAATGCTTCTTGGTCCAGTAGTTGATAAAAAGTATATCATGCTCTCTGCCCTTAAGGAGGCAAAAATCTTTCTACCTGAATAGACCAAATGGAAATAAATAATTACATGATACTGGGATTAGCTAATAGATATTACAGGATAATGTCTGTTTAATGGACACGTGAGTGCTATAAATTCAAAGGAAGGTATTTACTCTGGACTGGAGTGAGTTGAGAAGATGGTATACTAGAGAAGGGACTTCAGCTAGAGCTTGAAGGATATGTAGGATTTGGCTGGGTGGAGAGACTTGAGGAGTGTATTCCAAAGGGTTCCAGTAGGGGATAGTCCTTTGAAACTACATCATTTCATTTTATAATGTCAGTAAGGGGTAAAATCATGGACCTTGAATTACAAAGGGTGGGTTTCCAGTCCTACCTCTTACACTTTCTAGCTGAGTGATCATTGACAAGTTACTTAACCTCTTAGTCTCAGTTTCCTCATCTGTAAAACGGAGACGGTAATGACAGTGGTACTCACAGTACCGGGTTATTGTGAAGTCCAGACGAGATGTTATGCATAAACTGCTTTGTAAACCTTAAAGTGCTATGCAAATACTGGTTATCATCATCATCGTGCATTTGTAAAGTAGCGTTCAAAATGGCCCAGTTGTTTTTTGCTCTGCACATCCTAAAATTCCTTATTTGTTAAAGAAGAAGGACTATCAGAGGGGATAAGATGCATGTTATAAGTATTTTTTGCGTGCTTTGATATAGTAATGATTGGTTCTCTGACAGCCCAAAGAAGGCGCTAAAACAAAGCAGAATTGCAGCAGTTTGAAAGAAGTGTGAAATGAGCAAACACCAAAACCTCTCTACTCCAAATGCTCTTTTGTGCCTGACCTGTAGTAGAGCCTTCCAAGCTCATATGGGTCTGTCTGGTCAGCCACAGTGGGACACACTGTACTATAGTGATGTAATTTGGGTCCTCTTTGAGAAGGAAGGATGACAACCAACCAATTATTGTTTTGGCTTGATATATGCATAAAGACTAAGGAAGAAATCCAGTTTAGTGAGGAATATTGTTTTGTCATGACCGATTCCTTACACATGACAAATAAACATTGTGTTTTGGATAAAGTCCACAATGAAGAAAGAACAATTAGGAAATTAACACCCTGTGCTTCTTTCAATTTAACTTCTATTTCCTCAGATAACTTTTTGTTGCTGTCCTGATTAGTGCCATTAGTTACTGACAGTAGCCTTGCATTTCACTGGTTTTTCCTTCAACTCCACACAGTATTCAGGCTCTGGAAGTATATGTTCACATGCCAATATGTCTCATCAAATTAAAACTTTAGCTAAAACACCAAAGTGCTTGATTATCTAAGAGATAAACACATAATTTATAGGTAACCCAGATGCTTTGCTGTTCTCCCTCCACCCCTACCCCTAAGGGTAGGACCATATTTAAGGATTTTCAGTTCTCTAGTTAGGAAAGGTGGGATAGATAAAGAGAAGACATTTCAAATTAGTCTGCTAATTGTTAGTTTCTGTAACAAGTCTGATTATAGAAGAAATAGTAAATAATGGACTAAAAAGAACAGCTCTATTTATTAGTGATTTTTGTTGTATCAATATCCTATCTGGTGGACAATTTCTTCAGTAACTGCCCCCATTTTATTAGGGATAATTTAGAATGAGATATAAATACAAATCATATAAAGTAGTGGAAAGACTATGGACATAGCCAAAAAAAGGTGGGTGTGAATAGCACTCTGGTGCTTGCTAGCCAAATGACCTTGGTCACCCTTTAAAATGTTTCCTCATTAGTAAAATTGAGGTTAACACTTGTATTACCTATTCTCTGGGGTTCTTATGAGGATCAAATGAAATCACGCATGTAAAATACTTTGTAAATTTCACAAGTTAATAATTTTCTAACATTTAACTAGCCATATGACTTCAGATAGGCAAAATTCCTTGGACTTTCAATTTCCAGATCTGTCAAACAAGAATGATAATGACACTTGAATTACTTCACAGGGATGGTATGAGGAAAGTTGTTTTTAAATTGTAATCTCTAAATGTGGCCAGTTACTGTCATTTTAATTACTTATGCCACAGGTGTGATAGAAAATAAAAATCTGTAATAGTATCTAGAGTCCAATTTAATTTCCTTCTCATAGTTAGTTTGGACTTCAACTCTGCTAGCCTTTGCATCTACTCTGCCCAGTTTTCATTTGTCATGGAATCTGGGATTGAATACAGCTTGTTTGATGTAGTCATTCTCTACATTAATAATGTGCATTAACATATAACAGGCTGTTTACAGATGGTTTCCATCATACCAGCATCCTAAGTGATCAACATTTAAAGGTGCACCAGGACTTGGTGAAACTGACTCTAGAGGCAAGTAGGATGTAGGAAAAGTAACCAAAAACCTCAGATCAGGCAGCATGGGTCATGATTGAATGTCATTGGCTCTGAGAGATTTATAATAACTTTAATCAAACCATAAGATTTTGTAAAGCTATTATCAGCCCAGTCCATTTTACCCAGCATTTGCAATTCCAGCTGAAATCTGTGCTTCCCTCCCTTTTGTTAGTTAGGAGCCAGGGAGCCTTCAGCCTTCAGTTGCATTTGGTTTCCTTAGGCTGGGTGGGGCTGTGGCTTTGGCAACTGAGGGTGTGGTTTTGATGGGGATGGCCATGCAAGTGAAGAATAAACAGTGCAACATGTGGTTGTGATGACAGTTCAGTGTCCAGAAACCATACATCTCTAGGAGCCCTGTGGTTACAATTTAAATGCTTTTAACTGGTTCCTTTAGAACCATGCAAGGAGCCAAGTTGAGTTTTGCCTTAAATAAAAGAAAGAAATCAAATAGCAAAGTAACAGTGTGATAAAAGCTAGTTCATAGAAGAGCTTAATAAAGGTCTGTTGACTTGAATAGAATCAAGTTGGATTCATTCAGCAGATGAAGAAAGTGGGGTACAGAGAAGTTATGTGATTCTGCAGACAAGTTCCTGACAGTCACTTTAGTCTTCATGCCATCCTCAGAGTTATTCATTGTAGGAAAAGGCTAGCCACCATTAGTCTAAGAAGGTGCTTAAAATGACATTTACTCAGGAAAAACCCCAAAGGAAATTAAGTCAGTCTGGGTCCTAGAGGCAAGTTTATTGTCTCCAACCACTTCAAAAGCAATTGGCATTAATGTGGGCAATGACAATTTTGCATCTGAACCCCTTTTGCTTTACATTTCAGTGTCTCTATCTTTTAGTCCCTTCTAACCACCTTCATAGAAGTCTTAAAATAACACCAGATTAGTTGTCTGAATGAATACTGAGCTGGAAACAAGAAAAAAAATAAACCCACTGAGCTAGAAACAGAAAGAACTGATTCTTCACCCCTTTGCCTAGTGCTAACTAGTTGTATGGCCTTGGCCCAAGTCTTTTAACTTCTGTGAGTCTTGGTTTCTTCATTTGTAAAATATGGGATTAAACATTTCAGTTGTTTTTTTTTTTTCAGTCATGTTTGACTCTTCATGACCCCATTTGGGGTTTTCTCGGCAAAGATTACTGGAGTGGTTTGCCATTTCCTTCTTCAGCTCATTTTTTAGATGAGGAAAATGAAACAAATGGGGTTAAGTGACTTGCCCAGGGTCATACAGCTAGTAAGTGTCTGAGGTCAGATTTTAACTCAAGAAGACTTATCTTTCTGACTTCAGGCCCAGTTCTCTATCCACTGCACCACCTAGTTGCCTGGGATTGGACATAATTCTAAAGTCCTATCTGGCTCTGGAATTCAACACACTCTAAATCAGATTCTCCCTCTGTTTGATAGCCTGCTTTTAGAAGAGACAAGTCATCTCTGTCCCCAGCTACCCACCCACACCTCCCTGGGTCAGATCAGTGATTCAGTAAAGCAAAAGCAAAAAACAGCTTCTAGTTCATAGTGTGGAGTGAATGCAGATTCACCCCAAACCCCCACACCTTTTATTGTCTATATCTGCTTCCCAGTGAGCTAGGTGATTTACTATAGGTTTAACATGACATAAACTTGAAGACTGGCAGAAGTACAAATCTGGAAAGTACAAGCAGATTTTCATGTGCTCATAGCACTAGTATATCTAAATTCATACACAAAACCATATAGTAAAGATCAGCTACCCCCGAAGTTACCCAAGAATCTCATGGTTCTGTCCCAGAAAAACATTGATACCTTTGAGACAAGGCAGGTAGGAGTGGCAAAGACAAATATTTGAAAATGAGAGACATAAATAAAAATAAGATTTAAGAGCTATTAAAAAATCTGAAGTGTTGTGTTTTTTCCTAAAGTCAAACTGTAGTGTTCTAGCCCAGGAAATTGATATCTGAGCATCTGCTAGAGGCCCAATCCCAGACTTCTTCTTTATTGGTATCACTCATAGGTTAAAAAACCAAAAACCCATTCTTCCTATTAAAAAAAAAGTTACTCTTGAGTCCTGGCCTTTCCCCTACACTATTCTGATAATGCTATTTTCCCTTTTCCTTGTCTCTGGCAGCTTGGCACACTGAGATGGTTTGGGAACACAGCTACATTTTTCTATATTGTTTCAAGGCACATATTCTATTATAGTAAAGATATTTCACAAATTGTAATTTCCTATTGTTCAGTAAGCTCCCTGAGGTTTAAATTAAGTCAGTCATCTCATTGCCCAACAGAAGATAGTTCAGGATTAGCAGTATTAAACAGTATTACTTTTTTAAGTAATACTTATTTAAACAGTATTACTTTCCAGAAACTCCATGCCATTAATTTCTATAATCTCTTAAAATTCTTTCCTATTTGTGTTTTGAATCTCCCTTTAGCTGTAATGCCCAGAACTGGATACAACACTTAAAAGTTCTGGCTACGCTGATGTTATAGGTATCACCAACCTATCTGGCACCCTTAGTTTTGGCCCTAGGAAATCTATTTCCCCGTGGTATCACTGCTAGTCTTTGTGCTAACAATTTGCCATATTGGATTCACCATTTGCTTTCCCCTTTTCTTTCCTATCTCTTCAGGAAATTTTTACATTCTGTATCCCTTTTCTGTGTCTCCAAATTCTTTAGAGCCAACGTCATTCTTACGTCTGGTCATCATCCTTGCACACCTGACCTATTTGGAACTAATTCACCTTACCCTTTTACAAGGGTACCCTTTTACAAGCTCTCATGGCTTCCTTCACAAATATATATTACATTCCAAAACTTACTCATATTGGCTTTAGTGGTGCTTTAAAAATATTCAAAATCCTACATTTATATTTTAAGACACAAATCTGGCTCCCTTTCAGTATTGATCTCCTTCCAAATCATAATCTGTTTTGGAAGAGGTGAGATAGTCTTTCACACTCCTTCCTTTCTGAAAATGATATAGGAAAGTGCTAGAGTGTGGATATGGGAGCTATTTTTCTGCTACTAAGCCTTTTCCTCAAAGTTCCAATAGCTAATTCCATTTCCCAACATTCCAAAGGAAACTATGGGAATTTGGCAAGGAAGTGACCACAGGCAGTACCATCCAACCCCTTTGGGACACAGACACATTTGCTCTTCCTCCCTGCTTCCCATATGCCATAAGCAGAGGGCTGTCTTCTGCCCTTCTGCTTAAGTTTATCTGATTCTATACTCTGAATTTCATAGTCCTAAAACCCTATGATTGTCCTAGGAAATCAGAAAGAAATCACTATTTAATACAACAAATATCTATTAAGTGCTAATTAAGTGTGGGCAAATTGGAGGAAATGGGAGATACAACTACAGAAAAAAAATAGTCCCTGTACTCAAGGACTTTACATTATACTGTGGGGATATAACCTGAACACAGATGAATATCTGTCCTAAGACAGGTGAAGGTTTTTGGAGATGAGCTGGAGAGGGGGTGAGGGGGAGATGAGCAGTTAATTAGCTGTGGAGGATGGGGACTCCTTCAGGTGTTATTAACCCTTACACCATCAGAGGACTGTCTTATTCTTTATTCCATGACCGTGTCCTTTGTTGTCTTTTGATGGCTCCAGAATAGGCATCCCTGCCCTCTTTACCAGTAACTTCCCTTCTAGCCAAGCACATGGAAGTATAAAAGTAATGGATATGGAAATGGGAGAAACCTGGATTTTAATCCCATTTCTGAAATTTCATAGCTCTCAGTTTCCTTATCTGTAAAACAGATCAGTACTTCAAAGGACTGTGATTTTGTTTGTGGGAACTCCCTTCATCAATACAAATCTATAAAATGAGAATGCTGATAATTATGTCTGCAGTGTCTATCTAATAAGGTTGTTTGGGGGCTCAGATGAAACCACAAAGTACTTTAAGGCTGTAAAGAGGTCATCCACCTCGTTATTGCTAGAAATTTCCCCAGTTCCTTTCAGTCTTGCTCTTGGCATGAGATTTGCAGGGACTGTTATTGAGGGGATGGGAATGCAAAGAAATTGAAATGAATTTTCTTACTCTAACAGAATAGGAGAGGCTGTGTAGTATATTGAATAAAGAGCTGGCCTTACAGCAGGGAAGCTATAGCTACTGGTTCTGTCTCTGACACTAGCTGGGTGACTCCATCAGGTCACAACCTCTCAGTGCCCTGGACATTTAAGACCATAGTTGTAGATAAGGTGCTGACCTGTAGTGATAGAGGGAATTCCTTGACCTGGGAGTTCTCTATAATGAAATCACAGGTCCAGTTCCTCTCCTTATCACTGAGGTAGATTAGGGTGATGCTGAACCTGAATCAGTTCAGACATAGATGCCTACGGACTTCTCTAGTGGAGTGTGATTGGATGGAAACTACATCATAAAAGCTAGTATACCCTGGACTTATAATCTAGAAAAGTTGATTGATGATAAATCAATGTTATGGGGGAAAGGCCCTCTGAAGGCAAGCAGATAGATATGTAGCAGAGAGAATAGATCAGCAAAAGACCCCAGCTCAGAGGAGAAAGAAGTTCAAACAATAACATCAGAAGAAGAAATCAGCAGCTCTGCAGGAGAGGGAGCACGCAAGTAGAGTTGTAAGTAGGAGTTAACCTGATCTTGTACATATGAAGTTCATACTCCCACAAATAGCCCATTCCCTTTTCCAGCTCACTGTTTTTCAAGGGCACCTTTGTCTTTCCTGACATTCAGGTTCTCAACATGTGAGTCATTCTCATTTCTTTACTCTTCTTCAATCCCATGTTTAGTCAGATGCCAGGTCTAATCAGTTCCAGCTCTGCATCTCTGTAATGAACACCTTTTCTCCACTCACATAAATAGGACCCATTTAAATTCTCTTTACCTTTCCCTTGTATTATTACAATAGCCTCCTAATTGGTCTCCCTGAATCCATTCCCTCCTCTCTCCAGTATATCCCTATACAGTTGCCAAATTGATGTTCTTATAACACATCTGACCATGTCCCTCCCTTAGGAGGCTTTGGCAGTTACCTATAGACTCTAGGAGGCAATGTAGATTCCTTCATTTGATATTTGAAGTCCTTTACGGTCTGACTTTGGCTGATTTTTCTAAACTGATCCCCTATTACTTCTCCTCAAACATTCTGTGTTCGGGTCAAGCTGTCTTCTTTGCTACTCTCGCTATTTGACATTTACCTCCCTTTGTGCCTTTGTGTATAAGGTATAAGCTGCTCCCTATGTCTAGAGTGTTCTGCTTCACCATGATCATTTTGTGCAGTCCCTAACTTCCTCCAAGGCCTTTTTTGGTCTCTCTACTTGTTAATGTTTCCCTAAATTACTTTTTATTTACTCTTGCATGTATTTTGTACATATTTATATGTGTACATGTTTTTGTCTTTATATGTCCTTCTCTTAGCACAGTTTCTGGGGCACAGTAAGAGCTCAATAAATACACTGCAGAATAGGCATCCCTGCCCTCTTTTCCAGTCAGTTCCCTTCTAGCCAAGATTCTGGGTTAAGTTCGGTTGTCTAAGGGAATTCTTTGCATGTGTTTCCTCTTCCATTGGTGGCATGGTACCTTACAGGAAAGGGTATCCCTTATGCACATTACAGAGTAAAGGGGTCTGTTTTGTTCATTATTTTTGTACATTGTTTAATCAAATATAATTTGCTCTGAACTAATGAGTTCTTTGATTAACGAGTAAAAAAACACATCTATGGGGTTTAATGACCTATGAAGTCTAAGAAGATGCTGACCAACTATGTAACTTAGACCTAGTATGGTAGCTTTCAAGGACCTATGTGTGAAGGGGCCCCTGGGCTCTATTTTGTAGGAACTCACTAAGAATTTCTGTTTTAGGTGCCATACTATGGGAGGGATCCATTAAAGATTTTTTGAAAATGTTTTTTACCCTTAGCTGTGATTAGACAGCAGGATTTTTCAATTAAAGTTTTATTTAATTAAATTTAATTTTTATTCAATTAAAATTTTATTTAATTAAATTTATTTATTCAATTAATTTTATTCAAGTAACTTCTATTTACTAAACCAGTGTTTCAAAGTGACAGTTCTGGCATGCCACTGGTATGTTGTTGTTTAATGTGCTGTGATTGAATATTGAGCTAAATACAACTCTCCAATAGGACTTGACCTTCATCAGCTGTTAAACTTGGAGGGGAGAGATATTGCCCATTGAATATGAAATGGATGCTATTATAAAGATTCTGACCCTGCTATAAGCTTATTGGGAGAGTGTAGAGTGTGGGTGTTTGGGAACTAGTTGTCAAACCCTCAGATGTTGCTAGGGAAATTAAAAGAAAATTCAAAGACATACTAGGAAGGGAAAAATGTACTATAGAGGAAGTGAGAAACCCACTGGTACAGGCAGCACTATGACCAGCAGCTAATGATTCAGGGGCAACCCCATCTTTAGCAGTTTATGGTGCAGTAGTGGCACTGTTTTTGACAGTCCCCATCTCCATTAGCAACAAGCAATCTCTAACTAGTAGACACTTATGAGGTACAGACTGACAGCTTAACCATGCTACTTCATGGGATTTAATATGAGAAGCTTCTGAGGGGAACATACCCATCCACTAAAACATGAAAACTTTGATACCTTCAGTTGATACATAATACAGATATGATACAAGGATGCCACAGGACTAAGGGTTTTTAATTTTATTTTTTATATTTTACATACATATATACACACACATATATAATTCTTTGCAAACATTAAACATCTTTAAAAATGCTAGCTATTCTGATGATAACATAGAGAAATATGGTCAATTGTTAAGCAAGCCTAGGCAAAGTACATGTAGTATACATACATTCAAGATTCAACACCCTGATATGATAGTATTTCAGATGCCTGATGATAATAGATAATTTAGTAGTGGTGGGAATGCTGAGAACATGGTACAGTAGAAAGAGAGATGAACTCTGAAACCACAGGATCTGAGATTGAATCCCAGCTCTGTCCCTTACTACCAGTGTCATCTTGGGCAAACTATTAAACGTCTTTGGGTCTCAGTGCCTTATCTGTAAAATGAAGGGACCTCCAAGGTCCCTTTCAGATTTCCTAGATCTAATACTCTTAGATTCTTTAAGTTCTAATTATGTTCCAAGGAGATGGGGGAAGGGGGGCAGAAGAAATGCAAGTCTCTAACTGGTATTCAGAGCTATCAGGCCTCTTTCTCCCTAGGGAGAGATGTCTACCATCTCTTTTGACTCATAGCCCCATGGAATATTTCAACTCTTTTAGTCATTTAAGTCTGTCTTTTGTACTGACTCTGTTTCTTTGTCTTCTGCCCGCCCTTTACTCCATTCTACTCACTCACTAGAGGTGAGAAGACTCAGAAGACTAATTTCAACCACTTTGTATTCTCTCATACCAGCTGTATTCCACGTAAAGTTCACGCTGAGAGCAAGATTGAAAAGGAATGTACAGAGCTGACAGCCTTGGGCCTATTTCATTGCCAGTTACTAGGTCACTGCCCTCCCTCTATAACCTTGAAACATTTTATTATTTCTTTCCTTGCCTGGCCCAATCTGAACAGAATTCAGACTCTGTGTCTCCTCTACAATCTTGTCCCTTAAGATTTTTGAAGTTTTGTTTGATTGTTTTGTTTTTGTTTTTACTAGTAATAACAATAGGGGAAATAGAGAGTATAAGTGCTCTCCAATTCACTGACCCTCTTCCTTTTTCCCCTTGGAATCTGTAGGCAAAAAACCAAGTTGCATGTAGGTGCTAATAGGGGTGGAGAGTTGTATATAAAAACCCTAAAGTTAATATTTAGCTATATTTCAGGGGAAAACCAGGACTAGGCTTTCCTGGACCTTTCATCATAGGAGTTGAGGTTGGAACTCTGGTTGATAGAGGATGGAATGGGGGAAGAGGGACACTATTATACATACATGCATACATATATACATATATATATAGAGAGAGAGACACACACACAGAGACAGAGACAGACAGAGACAAGTGGGGATGGGGATGGGTTGGTTTCACGTAGCAACTTGCAATAGAGAAAGGGAAGGAAAAACAAAAAGGGAAATCCCATCTGGGAGTTAATTGTTGAAGTCACCAGCATGTTTCTGGTAGCTCTTCAGATATAAAGGATGCATATTAGACTAAGGTAGTGCCTCTGTGGCAGATACAAGTGAATCTTTACAATCAGGGATTTTATGGATTCTCAGGTTCACCACTTTCAACAGCAATTCTTCTCTATGCATGTTAAAATAGAAAATATAGGACTTTGGGCTGAATATAAGTTGAACAGGGAACACCCTCTGAAAGTTATGCTTTGGAATAAATCCCCAATACCTTTTTGTCTTACTCTCATTTGCTTCTTTCTTCTGAAAATACTATTTTTCCACAGCACCATTCCTGTTAATTAAGGGTTCTGATAAGCTGGACTCTTATAAAGTGAGGTTTCATTTTATTTGATAGTACTTGTCTCTACTTACCTGGCATTTCCCCCTTGAATGTAGACACTGTCCCACTAAAATGTTACCTCAACAGAATTTTTTTCTCTTTCAATAACACAATAGAAGGATATTATTTGAAGAGGGATTACATTATAGAATGGAAATGTCTCATTTTAAAAACAATAACTTTAGTCTAAGTGGAATTTTGATGTAATTGGAGTATGGCCAGAATGTAGCTGGCTGTATGCTGTCCTTACTAAAGCCATTTGGGAAATTTAATCTATTTCCCCACAAACATGAATTCACTCTGGCCAAGTGAGTGAACTTGGCCTATCATTCTTGCCACCCCATCCCTGCATTGTCCCCTACCCCATTTGTCAGGAAACTTTGCACTGTCTTCTCTGTATCCATATTTGAATTGTTAGCACACTGCTGATAAATCTGAAGAGTTAGCAAAGTCTCCTTGGTTGGCATCGTGCTAATCCTGGTGTTAATCCCACTAACAATCACTGTACAGGATTTCCTCAATAAGACTCTTGTGCTCTCCACAATGTAACTATTTATTTGCAGACTCACTTAACACTGACATTTGTGTGCTCAACACAAAGTGTTACCAGTAGTTTCTTTCACTGTTTCTCTTCTGTAACCAAGAAAAGCAAAATAAAGTACAAATAACTCTGCTTATTCAAAAAGAAATCCGGAATTGTTCCCTAAACTTGCTTGGGGCAGCGGATATAGACTTTTGAGTGATCTGGAAAATATGAAAAGAACTTGGCTGGAGAACAAAAACAAAACTGATACATGACGATGATGGCGAAAGCAGAAGTAGACACTCAATAATAAAAATGAATCATAGTACAAGCAGATGCTGCTCTGCTTGGCTTCAAGACATGAAACAACATACTTTCAAATGAGAATATCACCCTCTAGCCAGTGGCCCCTCACCCTGATCTTGCAAGAAGAAAAAGGACTTTGCTTCTAGGGCTATCCCTTGACTTGAGGTTTACTGATTTTTTTTTTCTAAGAGATTTGGAAGCCCACTCTATTCCTTGCCGCTGCTTCCCGATCTGATTTCTGCTGCCCCCTTCCCAATACCCTCTTTTTCAGCAGTGCTGCCTTCCCTGCTACCTAGCTACACTCATGCTTTCCTCTTACACCTTGAAACTTTACACCAGGCTGTCCTATCTGCAGCCTATCCTCCTCCTTCCCACTAAGCCACAGCCCTCCCTTAAAAAAATAGGAAAAAGCACAATGAATATTTGTTTGCTCAGTGGACTTTCTCATTGGCTCCAATATAGGCACTGAGTATCAGCAAAGCTATTTTCAAAGAATATGAGGTTCTGCCATTGAACTCCTGCATGAAAACAGTGTTTGGCACATAGTAGGTGGCTAATAAATATTTATTGATGGATAGATTGAACCTATCTTCTCCAGATACTTACTACATATGATTAGTTACTGGAATTGAAAAGGAAGAATTTTAAGCTGTCAGTGTTACCAGTTAATCCCCAAGTTTAGAAGCAAGATGGAGCAACTTGGTGTGGATAGAAAAAGCGTTAGATTTGAAATCAGAAGGCCATGTAACTTATGGCCCAAGGCCCCCAGTTCTGGGTTATAAAGATAGGTCCAATCTTGGGAAACTGACCTGTAAGATCAGTTTGACTCTTACCTAGAGTTTAATCTGGAGAATCTCAAAATATAGTTCCTATTTATGTCTCTACACAAATGTGAATAAAAGGGTCTCCAACTCTCATATGAGCACGTAAGGCAACAAATGTATTATGAGATATAGAGGTATAGGGAATGCTGGGACAAGGAAACTCCCTCTGCTAATTCTATCCCTTGTACCTTATCTGTATCTTAAATCTTAAGAGTTTTCTATAGGACTAAGAAATTCAATGACATGTTCAGAGTCACAGAGCCACTATGTGTAAGAGGCAGGATTCTAACCCAAGTCTCTATGACTCCAAGGACAGCTCTGTATAAACTGCTTCTCATAGGGCATTTATTTTACCACAGAGAAAGTGTAGAATTTGCAAAGAACTCATGCAAAGACATAAAGAATTCAGAAAACATACAAAGGATTCATAATAGCCTACAGGCAATCAGTATAATTCTCTTCCTTTCCAGTCCCACTTTTTCTCAAAATACCGAATCTTCAATGTTCACGAATATTCAATGGTTTAGATTCCCCTTGGAAGGCAATTTAACTTAGGGTTGCCAGCAAGGGAACCCCCAACATTCCAGCAATTCTCTCTTTCCCAGAGGGTCCTACACAGTCTCCTACAGATTTTTTTTTCCTTTTTCGTGCCATCCTGTGGTTTTGGATTCTCCCTGGAAGAGAAACATAGTCTGGGACTGCTAACAGGAAATACCCTGACATTCCAGTGAGTCTGTTTAACCTCATAAAGACCCTCTAAGTGTATGGACTCCCCTGAAAGAGAAATATACTTGGGGCATCTAGAAAGACCATCTCCTTTCCACAGGACCTATGCTGTCTGATAATTAACTATAATGGCAGAGTGAAAAGTCCAGGTTCTTGTACTTCCATATCATAACTTTTTATCCCTTTCTACAACTCTACCTAGCATTAGTAGTCATGTAAATAATTTTCTTCTCTTTCCAAGACACATGCTGCTAAGGACAATATGTACTTGGGGTTTCTTGAAAAGCACCTCTCCCCCCACACAGCTGACTTTGCCAAAGTAATTTTCCTTTGCTGGCTAGAAGCCCAAATTCTAAGATCACATGCCCCTACCTAGAAAATGCCCCCACCTCAAAATGTCCCATATTAAAATATCTCTATCTATCTATCTATCTATCTGTCTGTCTGTCTATCTGTCTATCTATCTATCCATTTATCATGTCACCACTATTTGCAGTAGGAAGGAATTGGAAACAAAGTGGGTGTCTATTGTTAAGGGGAATGACTGAGCACATTATGTTATATAAATGTAATGGAATATTATTGCACAATAAAAAAATTCAAAAAAGAATTCAGGCAGAGTCAGGAGGACTTGTATAATCTGCTATATAGCAAAATAAGCAGAAAATTTGAGGAGGAAAATATCACTTTCGCTTGCTAGGGATTTCTGCTGACCTTTGAAGGGAGACAGATGTTAGCAGGCAGAGATATAGAAGGAATGCCATCTAGGCATAGAGGGTGGCTTGTGTGAATTCATGAGGTTGGGTTAAAGTAAGACAAAATCAAGAAGCAGCTAGGATTTCAGTCTAATCTCAACATATGGTACATGAAGGACAGTTGTGTGAAAGAACCTAGAAAGATAGGTTGAAGCCAGATTGTGAAGGGCCTTGAATGGCCTACTAAGAAAGCTGTATATAGACTTTGGGGACTCACTGATGGTATATGAACTCATTACATTTGACTTCTTGTTGGCTAGGTCAATGATCATGCTTTGCTCTGTACAGCTGAGAGCTGGGAATGGAATGAATGACAGTTTGATTAGTAAAAAGGGAGGAAGGCATAGTTTTGGAGCAGGGGCTACTTTAGCAGACAGTGAGTCAAGATGATGTGCTCCAGGGTGGGGCTCAAAGCAGCTAGAGGGTAGCATGGAAGCACTGTAGGGTGGAAAGGAGAGGAATGAAGAATGGGAAGTAGGAGGCTACTGAAGATATCCTTTGCTTGATCCACAAATTCATGCATCATCTCATTTAATCATCACAATAACCTGAGAAGTAGTTCATACAAGCATTATTTTCCTTCTTCTACAGATGAAACTGAGGCTTAGAAAGGTTAGGTGAATAACTCAAGATCACAAAACTAGTAAGTGACAGAACTGAGGTTCAAACCCAGTTCTGCTTATTCCAAATGTCCTTACCACTACACTATCTTGCCTCTCTTGGGGGAGACTACTCTGGTTTTGTTCAGAGCAGATGAGAACCCAAGCAGTCCAAGGTAGATCAACAATTCCACTGCAGCCACATGCTTATGTTTGGGAAACCTTTCCCTAACTTTATTGAGCCTCCTAATCTCTGCTAGAGTAAAGGCACCCATGAATAAACTCCTTTCTTTGGTTACTTTAAGTCAAAATGGAGAAGTTGTTATTGATGATGATGATGATGATGATGATGATGATGATGTTGATGATGACAGTGATGCTTCAAAACTTCCATAGATCTGTAATCTCGCTAATGTGGGCACTTCCTCCACTGGTATAGATCACAGGCCACCTGTTAATTCTAACCTCATAAGATCTTGTCAATCAATTGATCAGTCGATAAGTGCCAAGCACTTACCACCTGCCAGGTAATGGACTGAGTCTGGGAATACAAGTACAAAGAATGAAATAATCCTTACTTGAAATAGGCTTATGATTTAATGAGGAAGACAAGTACGATGAGTTCTGCTATAATCGTTGTTGTAAAGAAGTGAATTTGTTCCACTGAGATTGATCTTTCAGTGAGCAATCGGAACGTAACAAAAATTTTATGTTTGTTTATGCACAATTTCATCTACAAGAAACAATGAGAATGGAGAAAATTGCACCATTTCATGATGACTCACAAGCTACAACCTTTCTTATGCCCACTTGTCCAAGCAAACTTCAGGTCTTTTTCAAGGTAAAATATAATTTTTATTGTATGTCTTCTGGTGCGGTAGAAGCTGTGGTCCAAAATTACTTACTCCACTTCTTACCCCGCCCCACCATGGCCATCTGAGGAACCTTTCACCTATAACCTTCAACTTTGCTAAGCTGGCTGTGGAACCCTGGTGTATGTTTAGCATTAGCAGCAGGCACCCCCACCACATGAGGTGACAGTCATAATAATGCTTCAGAACTTCCATGGATCTGTAATCTCAACATTGGTGGCACTTCCTGCACTGGGATAGCTCACAGACCACTCATTCATTTATTTGTTGCAGTATTTATGTATTTCTTAACCATTTAATATGTATAAAACTATACTACAGATTCTCTAATATTCTGGACGTCTTCCTCTAAGTCATTTAACATTTGGCATGTACAAGGGTGGCATCCAACCTCTCCATCTATTATTACCTTTTCCTCTCCTTTGTCCATCTACTTTTTTTGGGTAATACAGTCTTCCGAATAGCTTGTTTATTCTACCTCCCACATACAAACCATGCTTGGTAATATACTGCAGCTAACTTAGACACCGCCATGCACTGTTTTCCATTTATTGATCTTTGAGTCACTAGCAACTTTGATCCTTCTAAGATAATAATATTCCATGAGTTTCAGCCACATAGGATCACCAGGAGAATAGTGGTTTTAAAGAGATGTACTTTTGTGAAAGGGACAGCTCATTCTTAAGAGTCCTTCCTTCTTCTATTCAATTCTGGCCCCAGCTAAATCTTTTCGTAAATTCATCTTTGGTGGCTGTCCAAGATGTATGTATGATGTAATAACTCAGTGGGTTGCCCATCTAACTATATGTCATAACTCACATTTATGCAGATCTGTATGTTTTACAAAATGATTTTTTAAGCAGCTTTGTGGTGTAGAGAGGGCAAATATTACTGCCATTTGATAGTCAAAAAATCTGAGGCTCCAATGAAACGACTTGTCCAGCAATGCATAACAGCTAAATATAGGAGGCAAGATCTGAACCCAGGTATCCTGGCTCCAGGTACAAGATTTTCCCAGTACACCTCACTGTTTCATTCAATTTTATCTTGATTTCTGGAATAGTGTAATTCTTTTTGAAATACTCCTCTTCTACTCAAGTCTACTATCTTTCATCCTTTGTATTTTTATTTTACTACCAAAACCTTTTCTCTCTCCACCCCTAATCCTTGTCCTCCTCCGCATGCATGTATATCCCCAATCTTATCTCATGCTACTGCCTATGTTGAGGTAGACCATTCATGTCCAAACCCCTCTACCCCTGTTCTGCCCTCATCCAGAACTGAGGCATGACTATGGAGAGAAGGCCATCTTGTGCTGGTATTTTACACAAAACTTGGCCAGAAGTTAACTTTAAAAAAAGAAAAGAAAAGGCAATTATGGTAAGGAAATATTTTTTCCTTCCTACCTCTTAAATATTCATTGTCAAACATAGGATCTTGTGTTACACTGACTCAGAAAGAATTCATGTCCCCTTTTCAGCTGTCCACCTTCATTCCATTTGACATCTTGCTCTTCATGTCTGAGAAGAGCTCAGAGGGAGGGGAAAAACATCTCTTTGGCTGTGATAAATACTGGCCACCAAAAGAGCTAATATATGTAGTTATGAATCATCTTTATTAAAACACACAAACTGAAGAAAACATGTACTCCACTTTTCCTCCAACCATTGTTTACTGAGTAACTGCACCAAATCTTTCTCCTAATTCAGATGAGCAAACACTTGTTCAAATACAATTTGGGAATTCTTTTCTTCATTCATTTTTGTGTGTCTTCTCTCTCCAGAGAGGAAGACCCCATTCTCTGTATTCTTTGAATCTCTTGTGCTACCTACTACAAACATAATAAAGGTCAAACCCTTTAACTTCAAGAGTCTCCATAATTTGGTTCCAACCAACTACCTTTTCAGACTATTCACACACTCCTTGCCTGTACTACAGCTGAGCTGGACTACATTCAATTTCCTTAATGCACCCTGTGGATTCCTAACTCTGTACCTTTGTTTAAACCATAATCTATTCCTGAAATGTCACCCTCTCTCCATTTCTATGTGTTGAATTCTTCCTCATCCTTCAAGTGCAGACTAAATACCCCCTCCTCTATAAAGCTTTCCTTATTCCCTCTCTCCTTCAAACTCTTTTAGTACTTTGTACCTTTTTCATGTGTTTTCACATCCTACTTTCCAATGATATTTATTTGTGAATATATCTAATTCCTGCTCTACTAAAAGCTAAGGACTATCATATTACCTTGGTTAGTTTTGCAAGAAATTTCACAATGCTCTGCACATAGTGATTCATTGATTAAGTCTTGTTGGATTGAATTGATAAATGCTTGAGGAGTTTTTTGAGGTAAAGATATTTCTTCACCTCTCTCCCTCCCTCCCTTGCCCTCCCCCTTCTCTAGAAACATCAACTTAAGATCCCATCAAACAGCCAAAATGATTTATAACACACTATCCTAGCACTGAGCTGTGATCTCTGAAGCTCTAGGTTAGTACTCTTTACATTTCATAAATGTTACATTTAAAAATATTTTTGAAATACTTGATTCTTGGCTTCTCCTCAATTCAAAAACAGGAAGCCCATGTAGTCATCAAGCTCTGTTTATTCACTCCCTGTGGCTCCTTTCTCCCCCTTCACCCTCCAATTCCAAACTGGAATCCACCATTACTAGTTTCTAATTATGATCTTTTTGTGCAATGAGGTTTGACAGGGTTTTTTTTTTTTTAATAGTTTCCTGCCTTAGTAGGAGACATCCTGTTATTCTTAATAATACTTTATACTTTATGCCACCTAAGTATTATAGTGTCTCAAATTCAAATAGACAGAGACACTAAATGGTAAGTGTATTTATCCCCTTTGTTTTCTGGGAATGAAGCGATTCGCACAAAACCTTTCAAAGCTGTTTTGAACAGCATCCTCGGCTGTCACACATCAACATGATTCCTTTTTGGCCTTTGGTGCTTTCTTCCCTGGCATGGCTCATACATATTTTGTTCTCACCACTTTTATTTTGAAATACAGACTCAAATAATGATGATGATGATGATGATGATGATGATGATGATGATATTTGAGAATCTAGCATATAATTCTGCAAAATGATTTAAAAATTATATAGCAAATTCAGGCTTGGAAACAGAAAAAGCTACATGGTCAGTGCTTGCATCAACTTAGCTAAAATTATGTTGATGAAGCAGGATGGAGGTGAAACCAAAAAGCTTGTTGTGGTAATTTATCATAAGTTGAGTGGTATTTGGAATGATGACAGAAAACTTGGTTCATGACAGTTGCAGGCAATGAATAATTGCAAACAAAGCAATTGAAGAAAGGCATTCAATGGCTCCTGGAAGGGTTGCCAGGACATTTGAGTAATTAGCTCTCAAATTAGGGCCCTTCATGCAGTAGCTTGAGATGGGGTCACCTAACACTCTATGGTGATTTTAGCACTACAATTTTTAGTTGTTTAGGGACTTCAAGGATGGAAAATGGGAGGATTCTGAGTATTTGTCGCCTGCCTACTTCTTTCTGCAGGGTATCTTACACTATATTTTGGGCTCCTTGAAAGATGCCATTTACTTAAAAAAATAAATTCTTAAAACAACTCTGAGGTACCACTTCACACCTACCAGAGTGGCTAATATGGCTTTTAAAAAAAGAAAATGTTGGCTGTTGGAGGGGATGTGGGAAAACTGGGACATTAATGAAGTTGGTAGAGTTGTATACTGATCTAACCGTTCTCTCTTTGCAATTTAGAATTATGTCCAAAGGACTATAACATTGCGCATACCCTTTGATCCAGCAATACACTGCTAGGTCTATATCCCAAAGACATCCAAAAAAGGGGAAAATGACCTATTTGTACAAAAACATTTATAGTAGCTCTTTTTGTGGCAGCTAAGAATTGGAAATCAAAGGGATGTTCATCAATTGAGGAGTAGCTAAACAAGCTGTGGTAAATGATTGTAATGGAATATTATTGTGCTTTAAGAAAAATACAAGCAGAATGATTACAGAAAAACCTGCAAAGACTTACGTGAACTGATTAATTAGTGAAGTGAACAGAATCAGGAGAAGGTTGTACACAATAAAAGCAATATTGTTCGATGAAGAACTGTGAATGATTTAGCTATTCTCAGCAATACAATGATCCAAGAGAATCCCAAAGGGCTAATGATGAAGCATAGTATCTGCCTCCAGAGAAAGAATTGATGTTGATTGAATACAGACTGAAGCATGCTATTTTTCACTTTGTTTTTTTTTTCATTTTTTTCATTTATTTGAGGCTTCTTCTACAAAATGACTAATATGGAAAATGTTTTACATGATTGCACATGTATAACCTGTATCTGATTGCTTACAGTCTCGGGGGGGGGGGGGTGAGGGATGGGGAGGGAAGGGATAAAATTTGAAACTCAAAACTTTAAATAAAAATGTTAACAAATTTTTAAAAAAATGTTTTTTTCAATAAACAACTATTTTCTCTCTCTCTTGCTTCTTTCCTCACCAGAAAAAGAAAAATAAAGCCCTTGTAACAAATATGCATAGTCAAACAAAACTATTTCTGTGTTGACCATGTCTAAAACAATATGTTACTATGCATCTTGAGTCTTATCATCTGCCATCACTTTGTCAGAAAGTAGGGTAGCATGCTTCATCACTGGTCCTACGGAATGGCGGTTAAGTCATTTCACTGATAGAGTTCTTAAGTCTTTCAAAGTTGAGTTTACACTATTGTTATTGTGTAAATTATTCTTCTAGTTCTGCTTTCTTTATTATATATCGTTCATACAAATCTTCCCAGGTTCTCTGAAACCATCCCTTTTGTTACTTCTTACAGCATAGTATTTCATTACATTGATATACCACGATTTGTTTAGCTATTCTGTTATTTATGGGTACCTCCTTAGTTTCTAGTTCTTTTAACACCACAAATATGTCTTGGAAATGAGACCTTTATCAGACAAGCTTGTTGCAACAGTTTTTCCCCCCAGTTAACTATTTCCTTTCTCATTTTAGTCAATTACTTTTCTTTGTCCAAAACCTTTTTATGCAATCAAAATTATCCATTTTACCTTCTGTGGTTCTCTTTATTCCTTGTTTGGTCATAAAGTTTTCCTCTATCCATTGTTTACAAAGGTAAAGTTTCTTCCTTGCTCCTCTACTTTCTTTATGTTGTAAGAAAGGTGCCATTTTAGTGAATCTACAGAAGGAAATTTACCTCTTTATCTTCTACTTCTGGCTACCATATTGCACAATTCAAAAATCAGAACACATGGTCTGGTGAAGAGTATGCTTTATTTTTAAAAAATTAACTAAAATCTGCCTTCTGTCTCTACCACCTTCCCCCTTCCTCCCTCCTGCCCCAGTTGAAAAAAGAAAGTATGTCTTTAGCAAAACCTCACTAAAATTATACTTTCTTTTCTTGAAATTAGGACTGTTCCAGAAATTCTGGAATATATTATTGCTGTACTGATACTCCTCCTGGTTGGGGTAGGACCAATGATATGAAAATTCAGGTTATCCATTCTGGAATAAGGTTAAAAACAAATAAACAAACTAAACAAGAGAAGTTGATGAAACTTTTCTTTATCTGCTTTCCAAATCAATCCATTGATATCTTGATATCCAGTGATATATTTAAAATGCAATCATGCTTTAGGCCCACAGATTTAGATCTGAGAATGAGAGTCCTTCATCTAATTGTGTACTAACATATGTGAAGCAAGTTTTGAAATCCATGTAGAAGATTTGGTCATTATTAAGCTTATTATCAGACAACTAGACCCCATCTCATAAAGATTTTAAAAATATGATTTACAACACTTTCCTGGATCCTTTACTGCAAGAAATTTAAATTGTCCAAAATCTATATTCTGATACAATATTACTGTGGGACTTTGAATAAGTCTCTAGGAACATTATGAAATATTTGAAAATGGTGGGAGTAGGGGGAAGGCAATAAGGCAGTGATTAAGCAGCTTTTTTGTGGACAATATTTGTCATTCATTGGCAGAAAGAATTCAGATTGGCAGCTTTGTCGTAACATATTGTCTTTGAGACAAACTGATGTGTGACTATTGATATTTTCCAGTGGGACACTTCATAGGCCTGGACAAAGCACATCTTTCTTTAGGAAGCATGGAAGGGAGAAGGAAGGTAGGGTTGGTGGAATAGTTGCTATTTCTCTTCCCTCCAGATGTGGTCAGCTTTATCTATATACTTCGAAAAACTTTTCAAGGATATATAAGTTGTGTACTGGGCTATCATTTCTAGTCTTTAGTATGGCTGCCAATTTATTGTGTAATCATCCATTTAAAAAGTACTTGCTACTAAATGGTACTGAAAAGACAAAGAAACTGATCACATCCAGGCCCTGAAAAGGGATAGCTAGGTGGCACAGTAGATAGAAGGCTATATATGCCTGGAGTCAGGAAGACTTCAGTTCAAATCCATCCTCAGATACTTCCTCAGTTTCCTCAACTGTATAACAAGCATAATAATAGTTCCTACTTCCTAGGGTTGTTGTGAGGATCAAAGGAGATAATTTTTGTAAAGTACACAGTGATTGGCACATAGTACATATATAGGTGTAAAAGCTACCTATTATTATTAATATTAATATGATTTGGGTGTCATTCTAGGCAATGTAGAAGAAATCTAATTTTAAAAGAGCAATGAGCTAGACTTACCTTCAAGGGAATATAAAAAGAGCTTCAATAACTATGTCAAAAAGAACCAATAGACATTACATAAAATTAATTAATAGACAATTACACCTCTGTAACATTTCTTTCACCTACCCCCTACTCTATATTTCCAACTACCATTACCCTGATATACGTTCTCATAACCATGGATCTGGACTATTACAATAGTCTCTTAGTAGGTCTTCCTATTTCCTCTCTCTCTCTCTCTTCCAATTTATCCTTTATACTGTTTCCTGCACAGTTCTTCCTTACATATTAAGCCAGTCATGTTATCTCTTTCTCAAAACTCTTCAGTGGCTTCCTCTTGCCTGCTTTTAAGACTTTCCACAATCTGGCATTATCCTGCCTTTCTAGTCTTGTCTCAAACTACTCTCTTGCACATACTCTGTACTGTAACCTGGCTGTATTCTTCTCTGTCCCCCAAACACACTGTCATCTTTTCTGCCTTTGTACTTTTGTTTATTATTTATTATATATTTCTATTTTATTATTCTGAGAATGTCTTCCCTCTCCTTGTTGAATTCCTACCCATGCTTTAAAACCCAATTCATATGTCATTCCCTACATGAAGCCTTCCTGATAACCCTAATTAGTAATGAGCTTCCAAATCCTCTGACATTACATAGCACTTTATTGGCACCTCTCATGCCCTTATTCATTAGTTATTTGTGTCATATGGGATCAAATCTGCTCCCTTCTCCCCATGCAGATATTTGGACCCCTTTGACATACTGAGACATGATTGAAAGGAGTATTGAGGGAAGGGAGTTTCTTCACTAGAAGTTCCATATGCCAAAGTAAGCATTAATCCAGTCCAGAAAAAGGTCATATAAACCTATTAGATTGTAAGCTTCAGGAGGGCCAGAACCATGTCTTAGCTAAATTTTGTATCTTTCCAGCAGTTTACACAGTGCTGTGTACCAGGAAGTATTTATTGATACTGGATTGATTTTAAACTAATTAAAACTCAGGGTGAAGGGAATGTTGCTTACAACTCAATTATCTTAGCATTTCTATTTCATCACGAAATACTTTAGAATATATTGACAAAAGTCATAAATGTTGGTCTGGGAGACCAGTAAGTTTAGAATACTAGATTGTGAACTGCATTAGAGCAAGTATCTTATGGAATATTACCCCAAAACATGTTAAATTGAATTTCTTCTACATTGCTCAGAATGATGCCTAAATAATATTAATATTAATAACAATAACTAGCATTTATACTTATGTATATACTACTGAACTTATGTATATTCTACTATGTGCCAGTTACTGTATCTAATCCAGGGTTCAGAGCTAAGCTTCCTAACTCTAAATTCAATGCGAGGGAGACAGTGTAGTATAGTGCATAGTGTAAAATTTGACTTAAAAAGAATTAGAATAAAAAATGCTATCCACATCCAGAGAAAGTACTATGGCATCTGAATACAGATTGAAGTATATGATTTTCTCTCTTTTTTTTTCTTTTTCGAGGTTTTTCCATTTTGTTCTGATTCTTCTTTCACAACATGACTAATGTGGAAAAATGTTTAATATGATTGTACATATATAGCCTATATCAGATTGCATGCTGTCTTGCAGAGGGAGGAGGAAAGGGAGGGAGAAAAATATTTGGAACTCAAAATCTTATAAAAGTGAATGTTGAAAAAAATAAGTTTTTTAAACAAACAGGAAACAAATCGGAGGACCTGACTTTAAATCCTGCTTCTGCTACTTATTTGTTTATATGACACTGGGCAAGTCTGGGCTCTAGGACTATCAGTTTCATCAGCTTTACAACGAAGAGGTTAAATGACCTAAAATGGCCTTTCTGGCTTCCTACTACAATCCTCTTTCTACTTCATCCCCTTGCCCCCAGATATTTTCTACACCTGCCAATCTCAGTGTCTGAAATTCTCATCACTCTTTACTCCTTTGTGTCATAATATTGAAAGCAGTTGCTAAAATGCAAGAACTATTTGGGAGGGAAAGATTCTTTAATTCAGAGACCATTTTGGTTTTTGTCTCTGTTACGTTTGTCCTCACGGGTGCTGGAGATAAAAAGACAAAAAGGGAACAAGTCCCTGACCTCAGGGGACTTCAATCGCTGAAAAGGATTTATATTGCTGATCCACACAGGAAAATCTAAGGGAAAAACATGCAACTGGAGGGATAAATGATAAAGCTTGTTCATCAGTGTATTGATGCACATCTATTTTGAACAGATACAGTGAATGGTCTGTTAGCAGGGTCCAGGACTAAATGGGAAGAGAAAAACAAGCTGGAAATGACAAAGTTCTTTGAATGACCCCAAGCATCTCTCTGAAACAAAAGCTCATACATTTAATACCAATATTCTTCCAAGCATGTTCTAGGACTGAGCAATGTCTCATTATAGTCTCTGAAGAAGTGAAGTTAAGGATCACCCATGGCCAAGGGAAAGATGCATGACAGGCTTGAGCAGAAGGCCACACTTTACAGAAAAGGAATTATGAAGGAGAAGTGGTATAAAGGATGTTCTCAAAGAAATGTATAATTTTAAAAAGAAGAAGATAAAATGAGGAAGGCTCCCAGGACATTGGGTAGATCCTTGTTGTGATCTTATGGGAGGACATCAACAAAACCTAAATAGGATAAGCAGGAATGGAGAAAATAGTCATATCACATCAAGGAGATAGATCACAGATCTATTGGATTATTTGAATCCTTAGTCCCTAGGGCAGTACTTTGCCCATAGGAGCACTTTATCAATGCTTACTGAATCAAATTAACCATTAACAGTCTAGCTCAAATTAGACATAAATAAGATCATAGATTTACAGCTTATAGATCATAAAGTTCAACCCCCTCATTTTCCAGGTAAGGAAACTGAGGTCAAGAGAGGTTAAGTGTTGTGTCCAGAGTACCTAGGTAGTTCCTTCAGTTCCTTAGCAAAATTAAGGTTGCAACAAAATGAGACACAAGATCAAGAAGGGTCCAAGGGTGGCCAGGAGAAGATTCAAAGGACAGGGACCTGACTCTCTTTGGTGTGGCACTACAGTAGGGATCCCTGGGCAGCTAAGGAGGGGACAGCATGGAGACCATAAGACTATCAGAAAGGAGAGGAATCCTAATGGCATCCTTTATCGACTTCCTAATTTGGCTGAAGACTAATCCTGAATCAGGTCATTTCTATCCTTCTCAGCTTTTTAATGAGACCACTCGAATTTGGGATGTAACTCTTACCCTTGTCTCTTCTACAGTAATACTTCATGCTGTTTGCTGGCCACCAGGGCTCTAAGAGGCAGAGGGCCCAGACTATAGCAAATACCATTTTTAAAAAAAATACCCCACATTGACAGGCAGATTCCCAGGAAATTCCAATAGAAAGAACAAAGAAAGAAAGAACAATTTTTAAAAAAAATTAAACTTAGGATTACTGCCTGATTTTCTTTCAACCCACTGCCCCACTCCCTTTAATTTCTTCTGATTTCATTTGGAGACCACAGGTTTACACCTGATTCACTTGACTGGGGTCATGAGTACTTAGTAGTAGTCTGATATAATAAAAAGGCCACTTGATCTAATAGGGTTGAATCCTTGAGTTTGAATTCTTACTCTGCCACTTAGCTATGTGACAATGGGCAACCCACAGAATCTCTCTAGGGTTCAGCTCCTCATCTGTAAAATGAGAGGGTTGTCTCTTAGAAAGCCCTTCTCTCTCTGAATGCTTTAACTTTTCAGAAAACTGAAACCTAGTTATTAATTAGGAATTAATGACTCACGTTTCTATAGTCTTCTAAGATCCACAAAGTGCTTTCCCTACCACAATCCTGTGACATAGGTGCAGATAAGGAAACTGAGGCTGGAAGAGATGAAATTGCTTGATCACATCATTCTAACACAGGCCTTGGAGCACACCAAAGGACTTCCTCTACACACAAAGGATGTTCTTTCCTCAACGTTTTTTTTCACAGATTGCCCAAAATCAGCAGGCTGCTGGAGAGCCATAAGCATGGGCTGCAGGTTGTATAGGCATGTTCAAAGGCTTTGGGATTGAAGGTATGGGGCACTAGACTGGTCTAAAATAAGACCATGTCTTATTTTATTTTATTTTACTTTATTTTATTTTATTTTTGCTTTTTTTGGAGGGGGAAGACAGGGCAATTGGGGCTAAGTGACTTGCCCAAGGTCACATGCCTAGTTTTGTGTTAAGTGTCTGAAGCTGCATTTGAACTCAGGTCTTCCTGACTCCAGGACTGGTGCACTATTCACTGTACCACTTAGCCACCCCCCAGGTCTTATTTTAATCTTGTAGTAAATACAAGTTGTAATTGAAACCTCTCTGTCCTGTCTCTACATTATAACACTCTTTCCACTCTAGCATGTAGTTTCTCAAATTTCATTAGCACAAAATACCTAGATATTGCAGAGCTAATAAAGCTGGGGAAAAATTACAGAAAACAAAAAAATATTTTGAAGTAAAATACAAAATGTAATGCTTTCTGTGCGTAGTATATAGGGAAGACAGTATTCTAGAAACAACAAAGTCATACTCAGAAACTTAGAGAGGAAATCGTTGATCAAGTTCTTTGATAGCCAATGCAAGATAATTCTTGATGATATAATTTCTTGTGTTTTTCTCGGATTTTCTCAGATTCATTTCTCAGATTCACATGTCTTCTTTAAGTTATAATTTAGATTATGAATTACATAATGACTGCTAAGGCTTTTTAAAATTTACTACTTTTTTAAGTGAAGTATGAAGAAGCTTGACAAAAATGAGAAAATATGTATTTAAAAATGACCTGGCTTTTAAAAATCATAATAAAAATTTAGAAGTAAACCAAAGAGTTTTGATTATTAGTTACACATTAAAAACTAAGGTCATTTTTTTCTTAATGCATTTTTTAAAAGATTGTGGGGTGAGAGCTTGAGAAAACTATATGAAAATAAGGAACTATAAATACTCAAATGATAAGGTAATAGAAATAAATTTAAAATAGAAAAAAGGAAGAACGAATGAATAAAGTCTGAATGGATCATCAGTGAGTTTTTAAAATGTTGATTAAAGCAACACATATAAGGCCTGCATAATGCAGAAATGGATTCATAAGCTAGACTCCTCATGTGTGTGGTCAACACTCATAGTAAAATACAAACTGAAAAGGAGAACTGGGAAGGCTAGCCAAGCTAGAAGTGATAGCAAAGGGAGACAAACCAACATTCTCTTGCTGAAATTACAACCAGATTGTCTCAGAAAAGCAAAGAAACCAGAAAAAATAAACACATGTGGCTACACTCCTTTCATGACCATACCTGAAAGAAGATGCTGGGGTGCCAATTGAAAAATAGGAGAAATGGCTAAGAGCGTGTTTCAAGATGTAGCAGTCTGTAGAAAACGTGATTCAAAACAAACATGGGAAAAAAAACCCTAGAGGGAACCCTGACCAAATTCAGGAACCTTAGAGAATTACTTGCCTGCCTGCTAACCAAACTATTACTCTAGGTCTATGGTAGGAATATGGAAATCATTGATATGAACTGTTGGAGACAGAAAACAAGTAGCAATCCAGAAAGTAAGGGAATGAGAGAGGTTAAGGCAAATTCATTTGAGAGATCGGGGAATTGAGGAATGTAAAAGCAAGCAGAAGAAATGATAGGCTCGCCAGCAGAATTTGGAGTGAGGAACACAAATGTGTTTTAAAGTGACATGTGTCATCCACACTTATATCTTCAATTATGGAAGAAAATGCTGCTCACTGTTTATGAATGTCCAAGTCACCTGCAGCAAATTCTGGGAAAATACTTTTCCCTTATGGAATGAGAACGGACATATGGTACTATACATGAAGACTACCAGCCAAGAGAATCTGAAACTGAGCCAAATCTAATCAAAGGGAAACATTTTAAAATTGTACAAAACTGGAAAAAAATTGATTCTGGTCGGCATGGCACTAGTCCAACTGAATCATCCACTGTTTTACATTCTGGGACGCAAAGTACTTGCTAACTTCTTTTACAAGAAGGGTAGCCTTACCTGAAAAAAATGCTACAAAGTTAAACTGCACATGGGTGAAGAAATGACAAAAAAATGGGTAATGTATAAAAGCCTTAAAGAATATAAATTTACCTAGAATAGTTCTTATTTACACAGAATCTAGATAAATGAGAAAATTAATCTACTATGCTTTTCTGTTTGCCAAGGCTAAGCCCTTTATTTGCCTCGCCTCCATTCTATGCCACCTTCTCCAGCAGATTGCCCCCTTATGTTGTATCTACTATCTCACAAATGTTTGCTCTCTCCCTGGCCACTGGCTACTGCCCTTCTACTGCCTACAAACATGTTCATGTCTCTCATCCTCAAAAAGACAAAAAACCAACCCTTATTTAATTGGTCCTTCCCCATATCTCACCTCCCTTTGGTGGCTAAACTCCTTGAGAATGCTATCTACAATTGGTACTTTCATTTCCTTTCTTCTCACTTTCTTCTTAACTTTTTAACTCTCTGCAGTCAGACTTCTGACCTCATCATTCAGTTGAAACGGCTGTCTCCAAGGTTACTAGAGATCGTTCTCTCTCTCTCTCTCTCTCTCTCTTTGGAAGGCAATTGGGGTTAAGTGACTTGCTCAAGGTCACAGGGCTAGTTTTTGTGTTAAGTGTCTGAGGCCAGATTTGAACTCAGGTCCTCCTGATTCCAGGGCCAGTGCTCTATTCACTGTGCCACCTAGCCACCCCCAGAGATCTCTTAATTGCCAGATCTAATGACCTTTTATCATTCTGTTTCCCTTCTGTTCCTCTGCATCCTTTGACATTATCACCTTCTTCTCCATTATATTCTTTTCTCACTAGGTTTTCATAACACTGCTCTCTCCTGGTCCTCCTTCTACCTGTCAGACTGCTCTTTCTCAGTCTCATTGCTGGATCTTCATCCAGGTCACACCCACTAACCATGGGTATCCCCTAAAGCCCTCTTTTCTTCCTCTGTACTATTTTAATTAGTGATCTCATCAACTCCCTATGGATAAAGTTATTTCTATTTATTCAGCCCTAACCCCCAGTCTTTCATCTCCAACTGCCTATTGGACATCTTGAACCAGATATCTTCAATTCAAGACATCTTACACTTAATGTGTCCCAAACTGACCCCATTATCTTTTCCCCCAAGCCCTCCCCTTATTCCTAATTTTTCTGTTACTATTGATGACGCCACCATACTCCTAGTCATCCAGGCTCACAACCTAGGTGTCACCCTTGACTTCTCACTCTTTCATAGCCCCCCTATCCAATCTGTTGCTAAATCCTGTTGATTCTACCTTCACATCATACACATACATGTATATACACACATTTGTGTATGTGTATATGTGTATACATATGTGTATATATGTATAATACATATATCTATGTGTATTTTTATATATATGTATACACACACACACTGCCTTCTTTCCTCTAACACAGCTACTACCATGGTGTAGGCCCTCATCACCTCATTCCTGAACTACTGCAGTAGCCTGCTGGTTGGTCTTCCTGACTCAAGCCTCTTCTCACTCCCATTCATTTTCCACTTAGCTGTCAAATTGATCTAATTAAAAAACTCAGATCTGACCAAGTTACTCTCCCTATTCCCTTTCAGTAATCTCCACTGGCCCCCTTATCACCTCCAGGATCAGATAGAAAGTCTTCTATTTGATACTCAAAACCCATCATAAATTGGTCCCCCTCTTACCTTTCCAGTCTTCTAATACCTTTTTCCCTTCCATGCATGCTGCTGTGACTATGGCTTCCTTGCTGTTCCTGGCACAAGACAATCTCATTCCAAAGTCTGAACATTTTCACTGACTCTCTCTTACGCCTGGAATTCTCTTCCTCTTCATTTCCATCTCCTAGCCTTTCTGTCTTTCTTCAAGTCCCAGCTAAAATCCTGCTTTCTCTAAGATGCCTTTTCCAGTCCTCCTTAATGCTAGTGCTTCCCCTTTTTTTGATTATCTCTAATTTATCCTCTTTACATCTTGTTTGTACGTAGTTGTTTGAATGTTGTCTCTCTTGTTAGTCTGTTAGTTTCTTCAGAGCAAGGCCTGGTTTATTTTTCTTTTGCCTTTCTTTGTATCTCCAGAGCTTAGCTGCTAAGATATTTTTATGGATCTTAAACCTGTCTCCCCAAACTCCAGGTCTGAAAATTTGGTAATCATGTACTCCTTGCATTAAACCACATCATGGACTATGTGGAAACAAGTCGTTATTTATCATTTATTAATATTGTTTGCACCTAGCATTATGTGGCTAGCAATTGAATTGCCTGGCAAGTACTACAGCCTTAATAAATGCTTGTTGACTCCCTGATTGATAAAGAAAAATCAGAGATTTTTTTCAACTATGGAAGTCAAATAGCCTATACACACTTTGAATCCTGCTGTACAAGGATAATATATAGTACAAGGAGAAATGACAATAATAGCTCAATTAGTCAGACAATTCAATATAATGCTTTCAGTATAGGAAGCCCTTTCAGCATTGTGTCTCAGCTGTTTCTTCTTCCCCCCCTGAGGCCCTCTTCTCCTATTGGTGAGTTCTTGAGGAACCTCCATTTTGAGGAAGGACCCAGATCATTCTTTGGGTTTTGCCATCATTCACCTCCACCTTCACCCCCCCACTTCCCCAAAAATCTCTTTCATATTCACACACCTACTCACCCCCTCCCCAGCTTTTCAACCCCTGCTTAATGTGTTGCCTTCCCCAATTATGATTTAAGCTCCTTGAGGGCAGGGACAGTCTTTCTTTTTGCTTTCCTTTATACCCCTAGTACCTAGCACTGGGCCTGACTCCTAGTAAGTGCTTAATAAATTTTTTTTTACTTGTCTTGACTTCCTTCACAATATCCTTATAGTACAAGTCTTATTATCCCCATTTTGCAGATGAAGAAACTGAAGTCCAGAGAAATGAAATGACTTGCCCAAGGTCATAATAATAGAATAATTAGCTCAAATAGCTTAAAACTACATTAAAACTTTTGGGATATTCTGTAAAGTGCTTTAAGGTTAGCAAAACACTTTACAAATATTAGTTCATTTGATCCTCATGACAACCTTGGGAGGTAGGTGTGATTACTGTCCCCATTTTGCAGACAATGAAACTGAGGCAGACTTGCCCAGGGTCACACAGGTAGCAAATTTCTGTGGTTTGGATTTGAACTCAGTTCTTCCTAATTCCAGTTCTAGCACTCTATCCTGGCTACTATGATGCAAAGCTGAGACTCAAACCCAAATCTCTTGCCTCCAAGCCCAGGTTTCTTTCTATTATATATCACTCTGATTCAGAATGATGATTATAGAAATTTCCAACACCTTGAAAACACTTATGAATTATAACAAATTCATCCTCATCATGAAAATTAAACAATATGGTCTTAGTTTTAAATGCATTTTATGTTCTAAGTTTTGGAAGATTGGTTATGCAGGTATCAAATCATGGAGTGTTAAAAGATCCCAGGAAAGTAATTTAGAAACAGTCTAATCTAACTCCTCTCCTTCCATGATTTTTTAAAATTCTGAACTTAACACTAAATAAAATGGGCATTCCTATATGTATTAGAGCAGAAAAAGAATTGTACCTAACACTGAAGATCTCTATAACATACAACTTGCTTTTCAAGTATATAAATAGTTCAATTAGTACATTTTGAAATGCTTTGCCTTTCTATGCTTCTTTCTGGCCATCCTTCTGCTCTCTTCTCTGCATTTTTTTCTTTAAAAAGATTTTGTATCAACTCACACCTATCAGATTGGCTAATGTGGCAAAAAAGGCAAATGATAAATGTTGGAGAAGATGTGGAAAAATTGTGGCACTAATGCACTGTTGGTGGAGTTGTAAACTGATCCAACCATTCTGGAGAACAATTTGGAACTATGCCCAAAAGGTAAACAAAGGGCATGCCCTTTGATCCAGCAATACTACTACTAAGTCTGTATCCCAAAGAGAGCATAAAAAGGGGGAAAGGACCTACATGTACAAAAATATTTATAGCAGCTCTTTTTGTGGTGGCAAAGAATTGGAAATTGAGGGGATGCCCATCAATCGAGGAATGGCTAAACAAGTTGTAGTATATGATTATATGGAATATTATTGTGCTATAAGAAATGATGAGCAGTTAGATTTCAGAAAAACTTGGAAAAACTTGTAGGAAGGATGCAAAGTGACGTGAGCAGAACCAGGAGAACATTGTACACAGTAACAGCAACACTGAATAATGATCAACTGTGATTGATTTAGCTATTTTTTTTTTTTTTTTTGCTTTTTGGAGGGGCAAGGCAGGGCAATCGGGGTTTAGTGACTTGCCCAAGGTCACATGGTTGGTAAGGATTAAGTGTCTGAGGCTGGATTTGAACTCAGGTCCTTCTGACTCCAGGGCCAGTGCTCTATTCACTGTGCCACCTATCCACCCTGATTTAGCTCTTCTGTGCAATACAGTGATCTAAGACAATTCCAAAAGGCTTAAGATAGAAAATGCTCTTCATTTCCAAAGAAAGAGCTGATGGAGTCTTAATGCAGATCAAAGCATACTATTTTCACTTTATTTTTTATTTTTTTTCCTTTTGTTATGTTTATTCTTATACAATATGACTAATATAGAAATGTTTCACATGATTGCACATATATAACCTATTGCACATATATAACCTATATCAAATTGCTTACCATCTTGGGAAGAGGGAGAAGAGAAGGGAAATAATTTGGAACTCAAAATTATACTTTAAAAAATGAATGTTGAAAATTGCATTAAAATGTAATTGGAGGGGCTAGGTGGCACAGTCACTGTAACACCGGCCGTGGAATAAGGAGGACCTGAGTTCAAATCCAGCCTCAGACACACTTGACACACTGTGTGACCTTGGGCAAGTCATTTAACCTCAATTGTCTTTCCTTCTCCCCTTCAAAAAAACTGTATTTGGAAAAAATAAATACTATTTAAAATAAACAAATTTTTTAAAAAGATACTTCAATGCCCCTCTTTTCTTTTTTGCCACCCTATATCTATCCATCCTTATCTTCCACTATCCCCTTAGTGGAAAAAAAAAAGGAAAAAGCAAAGACTTTGTAACAGATATGTGTATAGTCAAGCAAAACATTCCTACACTGGCTGTGCCCCCAACATGTATTTTGCATCTTGAATCTATGACTTCTCTGTCAAGATGTCTTCTCCTTGTGTTCTAACATGAAAGCCCTGACAGTAGACTGGATATTGAAGGGTCAGAAAAGAAGAAAAGAAATGGCACCAAAGGAAAGAGAAGTAAGCTGAAAGAGGATATAGGAGAATGCCAAAGACAGGAGGAACATGGGTCTTGCATTGATGAACAGAATATTTACAAAGGCTGTTGGGTTTTGTCACCTCCCTTCCAGTGTTTAGCCTCAAGGCAATCCATGCGTCTGAGCACCGGCTACAAGGAGCCAGACAGGGATTGAAAGAGCACACAGAAAGGGAATTGTTAGGTTGATTCAAGAGAGAGCTGAAACTATGTTGACCAGCTCTGAAGCATACAGTCCAGGCAATCTCACTCTAGGACAGTTTCCTGAAGCAGTATTATCGGCAGTAGCAGCAAGGATGAGGAACAGCAGCAGGATAGAGATTCAGGAGATGACAGCTAAGAAACCTAATAGCAATCTCAGCTGAGAAGCAGCTGCCAGCTGCTTTTGGAGGCTGAAGACGGATCTTGAGCAGATTACAGACTATGGAGGTGGACAAGAGTGGCAGCAGCGAGAGCCCCAAACCATGCCAAGGAACTGCAGGAGGCAGAGCCAAAAAATAGTAAGGCACAGCTTGTTGCCAAGAGACAGAACTCAGACATGGGAGGTTTTCCAGTTTTGATACATGGCAGATGCCACTGAAGCTGAAACCCTTTCTCACCTTGGAGTGTTAGTTTTCTGGAATTTTCCCTCTCCTAGTGGCCCTCCAATCTGCTGTTACCCCTTTTTTATTTGGATTTTGGATTAAGTATCATCAGCTATTCCTGTCTGACCACATAGTTGTGCCAACTGCCTCTAGTACCTAAAGACATTTAGGTAATACATTAGATAGAGCTCTGGCCCTAGAGTCAGCAAGACCTAAGTTCAAATTCAGTCTCAGACACTTCCTAGCTGTGTGACTCTAGGTAAGTCATTTAATCTCTGCCTGCCTCAATTTCCTCAAATATAAAATAGGGATAATAATAGCACCCACTTTCCAAGGTTATGAGGATCAAATGAAACAATATCTATGAAGTGCTTAGCACGGTGCCTGGCACATAGAGCTAATTTTCTTCTCCTTCCTTTAGTACTATAATCACGATGTTACAGGATGTATGTTAATAGCCAAGCCTTACTGAATTTCTAGCATGTACGTGCAGAATGCTGAGATAGTCATTTTGAGTAAGAGAGAAGTATACACGAAGCAAAAAAACTTTGAAGGGGAATCATTTAGTGACTTATGAGAACTTAATCTCTTCACTAAGTGACATGAGAAAAGTTTGGGTGCACAATGCTATGACAGAGATTAAAAACACAAATCCTATTGGGAGACTTCTAAGAGCTCTTCTGGGAGATGAAATCCACTCCAGCACCCATTCAATGTGGTGTCCCAGGTTTTAGGAACACAAGAACATGGGATTTAGAGCTGGAAGAAACTCTAGGTAAGAGATTCTTAACCTGGGTTTTTGAATTTTTCAAATAATTTAAGAATTATATTTCCATATGATTGGTTTCCTTTGTATTCCTATGTATTTTATTTTATGTATTAAAATACATTGGCTTCACCAACTGTCGAAGAGTTTCGTTACACACAAAAATTTTAAGAATCACTGCCCTAGAGACTATCTAATCTAGCATTCCTTAAACTGTGGGTTGTGACCCTGTATGGGGTCATGAAAAATTGGGGAACAGTAAAAGGTTTCTAAACGTGCAATGGCCAAAAATTAATTCAAAATCAAAAGTGTAATGAATCTGAGGGGTTTCTGGCAGTACTTACCCATGCTGTATAGTGCAACTTTATCACAGCTTAAGTTCTGAACACAAAGCATTCGAATTTTGCACTGTACATACCCTCAAGCTACACAATGCCAACAAGTCTGCCAAAAGGCAAAAAGGGATCAAGGGTGGAAAAAGTTTAAGAAGCCCTGGTCTAAGCCAACCTTCTCATTTTACAGATGGGTGACATTTGAAGAAGGGATTAAAATGACTTCATTTTGGTCCAGATGTACACCTACATCTAGCACCAATGGATGAAAATCCCAGGGAAGCAGCTTTTGACCCAATGTAGGGAGGGAAGGACCTTCTAGCGATGAGGACTTTCTTATAATAGAATGTATTACTCTGTGAAGTAAACTTCCTGTCATGAAGGTGTTTAAGCACAGAGTGGCTAACCAGCTTTCAGGGATGTTGAAGAAGGGATTCCTACATGGGGCAAGAGGTTGGACTAAATGACCTTTAAAATGCCTTTTAATTCTAAGACTATGGTTTTATGGCCTATAACTAACTGGTGACTAAGGGTTTTGCCCGTTCACTGGGCAGAAGAGCACAATGAGTAGAATGTACTGAAGGAATAGCTTAGACCTGCCACACATAATGTAGGAAAGGTCACAAGAGTGCTTTTTCAGAAAACTATGAGTACAGAAGGTATATACGAAAGCAGGGGATGTTAGAGGGATGTGGGGTAGGAAGCTAGGATGGTAGTACCTTTAAAAAGTTTTTGCTTGGGAATATGACTAGCTGGCATTTATATAGTGTTTTGAAACTGGCAGGGCACATTACACACATTATTTCATTTGATCCTAATAATAATCAGTGATATAGGTGGGTCCTACAGGCAGTTGTTCATCTGTCATTCTCAAAGAGGACCAATGACATCACAAGGATATCTTGACTTTCCAGTGAATTGGATTTGAGTGAGGTAAAGCCACACATAATATTCAATGCCCAGTCAGATTCTCTACTCGAGTTATCAGAGTCCAGAGGCAAGACAAAGGTCAAATCAATAAGCCACAGAAACCTATTATTGACTATTCAATAAAAGCCAGAATGATTTGGGTTTAAAGGCATAGTCAAATAGCTCCATTTAAAACACAATGAGCTTTTTCTAAAAGCTACTGGCAATTAGGGGCAGCTAGGTGGTACAGTGGCTAGAGTGCCAGGCCTAAAGGCAGGAAGACACATGTTCCTGGGTTCAAATCTGACCTCAGACACTTACAAGCTTGTGACCCTGAGCAAGTCACTTGACCCTGTTTACCTCAGTTTCTACATCTGTAAAATAAGTTGGAGGAGGAAATAGCAAACCTTTCCATTATCCTTGCCAAAAAAACCTCAGATGGAGACAGAACTGAACAACAGGCAGTTATAATCCACATTTTGCAGGTAAGGAAGGAACTTAGGACCTATCACACTGATAATTAGCAGGAATGAGTTTTCAAGCTGGGTTCCCTGATTCCAAATTCAAAGTTTTTCCATTCTACTACTATGTCCTCTTCTGTGGCCTCAGCATAGCACCTGGTACATAATAAGTACTCCACTGATTCTTGTTAAATTCAGTCTCCCTTGGAGAGAGGTGGCCAAGATTCCCGACATATCCTTCATAAATTCTCTACTACGTTACCTCTATGGCTAACACATAGCTGCCTGCATGAAGATAGAAGTTTTACCCAGTATTTGCTAAAAAATGGGGCCTAAGGCTTAGTTCAGTCTTTGCCTCCCACTGAACTGCCCCAGGTAGCCATGAAGTAATGCTTATAAAACAAAACCATTTAAGCTAAAGGCAAAAAGGGAACATTTAGTGTTAGGGTTCTTCATTTTTAATGTATTCTGGTGAAGCCAGAATAACATTCTTAAATGCATAAAGTAAAACACATAGGGTTACAAAGAAAATCAATTACATTGAAATATAGCTATCTATCTTTTTAAAATTCACAGACCCACGCCCCCCACCAGGCTAAGAATACCTGATATAATGCAGTCCCTTCATTTGTAGATGTAAGTTTTCTAAGGCCAGGAGATATTGACTTGCCCGAAGTCACACAAACAAATCACTAGTAGAACTGAGATGAAGAGTATCATATCAGGCTACTTAACCACTCTTCCATATCACCTCAAGAGATAAAATTATATAACAGAGAATTCTAGCATCATAGAATTTGACAATTGGAAGCGATCTAGGCAACCATCTAATCCAACTCATACATACCTAAAAGGATATAACAAAATACTTTCATAGCAATTCTAAGAACACTTAATTTTCTACTGGAGACTAGCCTGACAGAATGAGGTAGCAAGAGCAGGAAGAGCTAATGAGTGGTGAGACTTCATTCTGGGCCTGGGTCAGCAGGTTAGGCCTTGATGGTGCCTGCTAAGAATGCTTACCACTAGGAGTATATCCTTCACCCATAAATACTACACCAGATCTGGACTTGGGGAGGAGGGGGAGAGAGGAGCTAAAGCTCCAAAGCTTTGGCAGAAGAATGGGCAAGGTGCACAGGGGTGCTGCATGCATCTAAAAATGGTTCACAAATTGTATTAGACAGCAGGGTTTCTGTGGGCAGAAACCAATTTGTCTTCCACTTTCTAATAACCTCAGTGCCACCAAGAGAGGAGACCTCTGGACATGTACCTGGTGCACTTACTAGTTAGTTCAACACCGGCTGCACCTGTAGAAATGTTGAGTTATTTTCAGAAGCACAGGGACCAATAACTCATAAATTATTGTGCTTGGGGCTTTGCACCTGGAAGTTATTGCACATGTAACTTCAATAGGGCTTCCAGACTTTTCCATTCAGCACCACATTTTTACACCCTGAAAGTAATATCCAAACTCTCTTACTCATAAATAGCAAAGGAGATATTAGCAAAGCAGCACTATATGACTAGGCAAAAAGCAGCAGAAGAAGAGTCAAAGGGTCTCTTTTCAAAGAAATTTGCTGTCAATTTCCTAGAGCTGGGGAGATAGGTCAGTAGACATGTGCTTCATGACCAACCCAGTATGCATTTATTATGAGGGGGAAACAATTCCACTAGACACACTCTAGAGTTACCTTTCACAAAAAGTGAAAATTTCATCTGCTCAGTTCTCTATTTGTATCACCCAGGAATTTATTTGCAACTGTTAGCCAGTCCCCAGAACTCGGCTGTGTCATAGGAATTCATGGTGGGTGTTTGTGGTCACCTTGTCAAAGGTTAGATCCAGAAGAGGCCTTAGGCATATAACCCTGCCCCGTCTTGAGATCAACTAAAGCCCAGAAGAGGGGACAGGATTTATCCATGGTCACAGAATTCGGTAGTGGCAGGGGTAGGTCTAGAACAAAATCTTGAGCCCTGAAGGGAGTGTGTTATAGTGTAAAGGGCACTATGTCTGGAATCAGGGGACATGGGTTTGACTTCTCAGTTATCTCACAGATTATAGAATCTCTGAGACCACCTAGTTCAATCTATCCCTTAGTGAATACTTTACTACACAACAGGCAAATGGTAAATTAGGGGTAAATGAGGGGGAGTCTACTGTTTCTCAATTCCACTTAGGGATAGTACAATTCAGCCAGCAAGATTTATTAAAACACTTACTATGTGCCAGAGATAGAAAAGAAGGCAAAAGACAGTCCTTGCCCTCAAGGAGCTCACAGTCTAAGGTTTCCTCTGCAGGGTTCTCCCCTCAGTTATTTCAGTCAGTTAGCCAAAGAACATTTACTAAATGCTTACCATGTCCCAGGCACTGTGCTATGGGTGAGGTTTTGTGGTGGAAGGAAACCTGAGTCTGGATTGGCAGAAAGGAAGCTGGGCATAACTCTTCCCCTCTCCATCCCTCTCATCCTCTTACTCATCTTCTCTTATTCCTCCTCTCTTTTCTTTTCACCTCAATGGAGTACCTTCAAGCAGTGACTCAGTGTTAGCAGTAGTGCAAATCCTCCTTTCTGGAGGTACTATCTTCTGAATGCTCTCTAGCTCAGCAATGTCCTTCCTAAAAAATATCAGCCAGAAATAACACCACATTCCGGACAGGATCTGACCAGAGCAGAGAACAGAGATGCTTTCACCTTCCTAGTCTTTTCATCTAGCCCAAAATAATTTTAGGTTTATGACCTGTGTGACCTTGAAGTCAAGGGTCTTATTCTCGGATCTCAATTTCACTATCTGTAAAAATGAGAAAATTGAGTTAGATTATCTCTAAACTGTTTCCCAGGTCTAAACTTTAAGGTCTTCTGCCTTTCAATCCAGTGTTCCCACTCCACCAGTCTTTATGATCGGTCACATGGTGATCCAAGCTGTTCATTGAGAAAACAGAAATAACTGAATGGTCTATCCCTTTGTCTCATCCTTTCAGCTCTATAGCTATACAGTCTTGGCCCCCTCAAATTTCATCAGTCGGTAGTTACTGAGTGCCTTCTGTGTACCTAGCACCACATCCAAGATAAATACACTGTAAATGGGAGATAATCTAGCTTTGTATTTGAAGGAATATAAATACAAGACATGTTCATTCTCTCCAAGGTGCTTATAGTTGGGAAGAAATGAAATAAATACATAAAACCCTAAGAGAGACTCTTGAGGCACAGACTTAGGAAGCACTGAACGATGTTTCATTGTCCAAAGGTCCTTAGACACTGAGTGGGCTGGATTTCAGAGTTGGTTTTCAAAGTCCACTTTATGCCATAGTGGAAGGAATTGGGTGCAAATATCAAATATTTGGCTTGTGTTCTTGCTGGTTTCCCTGGCTGTGCAATTTTTCCACCCACTTCTGGCTTTACATTGAGTGCAATGGACACTGCCAAAAAGGAAGGATGCTTTGGGCCAGGAGGCATGAGGCTGCTTCTCTGGCACAGTTCTGAGGGGCAGCTGGGACTCAGAGTTCTCAGACCCAAGCTTAGGCCCCTATAATAAGGTTCCAGCTAACTCACTATTAAACCTCCTGAAGAAATGATTGGACTGTTGGGGCCCTGCTAGAGCCTCCTAGGAATGAGAAGTCTCCTGAAGTAAACCAGTCCTCTTTGCCTTAAGTAATAAAAATACCGGAATGAAAATATTTGTATCAACCGCATATCCACATATTCCATGCAGAGGCTGTTTTAAAAAAAACCCAAATTACAGAAACACTGCTCTCCAAGGCCACAACAACGCACAGTTTAATGGAAAGTGAAGGGATATTTTCAGTGTGAGTTCAGCACTGAACAACACAGGCTCTAATTTGTCCTCTTTAAAAAAAAAAATCCCTTCTAAGACTTTCAGGATAATTTAAAAGTGGTGACTCCCTTTTTCCCAGGATGCCATATGCCATTCTTTTAATGTGTTACCTTAGTCCCCAGATATGCCCAGTCTAAATGTTGCTTGGAGTAACTGAGTTTCTGTAAAGTTTAGTGGTAGGGGTGGGCCCTTGGAGGGCCTGGGGCTAGGAGCTAAGGGGGAGGGCAGAAGTACAGGGCAGAAGACTCTGAAAGCTTAGCTTTTAGAGCCACACCCAATTTGTGCAAATTCAGATAGACACATGTTGGGGCCTGGAGATGCTGTGGGTACAGGATCACATGTTGAATGAGGACCAGGAGGCCCCAGAGCATTGACTCCCTGCCATATGGGGAAGAAATTAACCTGAGTCCCAAGTGTCTCTGATTATGTCAAGAGACGTTACAGCATTCTCCAATAATTCTCCAAACAAAAGGGATTTCTTGTATGTAGTACTAGGTACACAGAAGGAAGTCAGTGATTATCTGCTGATTGACTGAATTTGGGGAAACTTAAAATTACTTTTCAAAAATATATTTAAATTGAAGATAGCATAAGGTAATTTTTCTTTGTTTGAGGATGGGATTTTATTGCTACTGTCAACTCCTAATGAAGAAATTCCCCCTGCTAATGTAAATGGGCACCTGCTCTGTATCTTTTCAGTCTGAAAGTTGGCAGGGTTAAGTGGCTTGTCCAAGCTAAAAAATGACAGAGGAGGGACTTGAATGGAGGCCTTCTTAACTCTGTAAGTTGACTCTCCATCTACCACACCAATAATAAAAATGTATTTTAAAGGCTTCTAGGTTTACAAACATACACTTTAATCAAAGCCTATTTACCAAGTACCTAATAAAGAAAGTGCAATATAGATAGAACATTGGAATTAGAAAGAGAAAACCAGTATGAGCTTCACTGGTGTGACCTTTGGCAAAGTATTCAAACTCTCGGTTTACTCATCTATAAAATCAGATTTTACTTGCGATTACTTGCAATTTTAATTGCAATTCCTTGCAATATTGACTTCAGTGGATTGTTATGCAGATCAAATGAGACAAAGAGATTTGGAGCTTTGTTGTAAAAGAGAAAGCAAATAAAAGTTAGCATGATTACTTAATCTTCTTGGGCCTCAGTTTCCCCATCTAAACATCCATTCATTCTAAAAAAATATATACTTATCGAATGCCTTCTCCTCAAAAAACATTGTGCCAAGGCTCAGAACCAGCTGATAATCTCTCTGAAGTCTCCTTCACTTTTAAAAATTCTCTGATTTCATAAAGGTGCACACACTGAAGAAGAGAAGGGAGGAAGAATTTATATGGAACATACTTACAAATATTATTTTATTTGATCCTCACAATCATCCTGGGAGGCAGGGGCTATTATCATCCCCATTTTACAGTAGAGGAAACTTAGTCAAACAGAGGTTAAGTGACTTGCTCAGGATCACACAATTAGGAAGTGTCTTAGGCCAATTTGAACTCAAGTCCTCCTGACTCTAGGACTGGCACTTCATTCACTAAACAAGGCTCTTGAGAAGCATGGAAGATGTAGAAGATATCAACCCTACTAACAAAGAGCTTACAATCTAGGTGCAGAGACAAGACAAACCACGAGAAAATTATAAATATGTATATAAATGTAAATTTATATATGTAAATATATAAAATATAGCATTTATGCTAATGCTAAGTATACTACAAATGCAAAATTCAACAGGAATCTTGAGCTTTACCCAGCCTCCTCTGATCCATTTGTAACTAAGCTATCCTGTCATCAAATTTACAGACAGAGACCGCCCTAGTGGAGAAGGAAGCTTGAGTCAGGGCCTAAAAACTAATAAAATTAATTAAAAAAACACTCTTATTGAGCTGAAAAACAATAAGTTAAAGAACTTTATCAACTCAGTTGATTTTTTTTAAAACCACCTCATTGTATATATTTTTGAAATTAATGAGAATTTTAAAATTTATTTCTCTTTAGGGGGTAGTGTTTGTTGAATCAATAAGGATAATTAGTTTAAATTAATGTAATTATTTAATTTTTTCACCTCTTGAAGTCCTGTTTGATGCTTTACTATGACATGGAAGCAATGGAGTTTTTGAAAGCACTATTAACAGACTAACAAGTTCTGGAAGGTACTACTAAACTGGGGAGGTTTAAAAAAACTGCCCTGATAATGGACTTCTGTCATCCCAGGGCTTTCAGAAAATCTCATTGCTAAAAGATTGGCCACCAGGTGATACATTTTTTAGCTAAAGCAATTTAAGAAAACAATGTACTAAAGTATAATCTGCATCAGTATTGAGAGTATCTATTCCCGTGGAATCATAAATCTTTCAGTTTGAATTTTTAGATCTTGAATAAGTTAGTTTAGCCAGACTTTTTTTTTTATTATTACAATGCAAGTATTTTCAAATGGAAAGAATTGGTTTTATTTAGACCTGAATGAAGTTGCTTTTTGCACTTGGCCTGGCCCACCTGCCAAATTTCCAAATGAGCCAATTTCTCCATCTGGGCCTTAATATTCCCTAGCAGACACACACAAACCATATAGTCTCTTTAGGAGGAGTGAAGACCATGAGAAGAGGGGAAATGTCATGAAATCAAACAAATAATTTTTTAAAAGCATCAAATCTGGCAAAGGTGGGTATAATCTCTAGAACAGAATAACAGAGCCATAGAACTATTAAAACATGGCTTAGCCTCTGCTTTGAAGGGATTTCTTTCTGCTTTTCTCCAGGATTATCCTGTAGGTTATGTTCTTATGTTGTACTCATGTATAATATTAATATTAATAATAACAACCATCATAGACATATATATCCAGGACAACCCAGGTGACTTTTTTTTAAGGAATTATGGGACTCTCTGAGTGAAAAAGCAGAAGGGGAGGCAAAAGAGCTTTTCCATCCTTAAGCTGTTCCCCAACAGTAGTTTAACGTTCTGTGGTGGGGCTGTTATCACATGAATGTTTGGGTTGGCATGGGCTGTTGGCGTCTTAAGCGCTCTCTTATCCTAGTCACTTTACCCACAATCTGACAGCAAGAGTTGCAGAAAACTGAAAGTGGCACCCAGGAGGCCAAGGTAAAGGAGGAGGAAAAGGAAGCTGGGACAGAGATCAAGGGGAAGGGAGGAACAACAGAAGGAGGAAGAAAGGAAGAAAAGAAGGAAGGAAGGAAGGAAGGAAGGAAAGAAGGAAAGAGGGAGGGAAGGAAGGAGGAAGGAAGGAAGGGGAAGGGCAGGTGAGCAGGCCATATGTGTTTTAACCATATCAGTTTAAATATAAAATCCTTTCTACATCATGCAATGGGATTTATAAATTATTCATAGCCAGCATCTTTGCTAGGCCTTCAATTTCCTTATGCTCTGGACCAAAATTTGTAGACTTTAGGCAAAACTTGGGCAGAATTCTTAAACCAACAACCTCCACTGATAGAAATTAAAAAGACAAAACTTCCAAGAATGGCCATATTTTAAGGAAAAGTGAAAATTATAGAGTACCAGGATCTAACTTTTTATAAAAATATGACAATCTTAGTCAACTTGACAACCCAACCAACCTACATGTACTGGAAAGTCCAAAAAAACCCCTCTAATTCTATTCAAAAGAAGCACCCATATTTATAAAGATCCATTTGACCCATAGGATTCTCACAACAATCCTGTCAGGAACAATAGGTAGTACAGATACTATTATTTTCATTTTACAGATGAAAGAACAGAGAATTAAATGATTTGCCCTTGATCATATAGCTAGGAAGCAACAGAGCCTAGACTAGAACTCAGAACATCTGATGTTTTTCCCTCACCATAGTAGCCTTTCAGTTTGGAGGTAAGGGAGACAAGACACAAGACAAGACAAATTAGGGAACAATTATGGAACAGTACAAGATGGTATTCTTATTAGGCACCACATCTGTGGTATGGGAAAGCAACAAGAGGTCAGGGAAGGGAGAGGCTATAATGAAGTTAAAATTGAGTGTGAACATCTTTAAATCAACATCGTGTCCTACTCACTCCAAGAGGTAGCAGACAAGTCCCATAAAGTGATGTCTGCTGTCTGACTCAGAGTCACAAAAATACTTTTGGACTTATGGTGATGAAATTTTCAATCATTTCAAAATTTACTTGAATTCAGTGGCTTCTTCATTTTTGTTCTCACTCTTAAAATACAACATTAATTCATGGAATTTGTCGTCCTTTGTGTCGAGCAGTGACTCTGATAACTACATGACCATTGATGTGTGTGGGTTGTAGCTGGAAATACAAATCAGTGTTGAGACTGTCCTTTTCTACCCTGCATGTGTATGAAGACTGACCTTTGGCCTAAGTATAGTTGCTCTTTGTGAAGCCTGCTGTCATTTGTGGTTCTGCTTCTGACTCATGGACAACCTGGGTGCAGGGTTTGCTCAAATGGTGCCACCCGATTTCCTATGACTGCTTACTCAGCTGCTCTAGCTTCCCAGAATCCTAAGTTGCGCAGACACACTTTTGAATGTCCTTGAAGTGTTTCCCCTGTATGGTTGGTTTGTCTTGGTGTCACCCAATGTCAGTTCATCCGAAGTACCTGCTTTGGATATATAAAGGAGATTATTTCACAGGAACAATAGACCCATTTTGACTTTCCAGGACTGTATCCATCTTTAAACAATGTATTGAGAGTCTTGAAAGTGTGCTGGGTACTGTGGAGATGGACAGAAAGAGAGTACATGGTCCTTGCCCTAAAAAAGGTAGCTGGACTGATTTTTGTTGTTTAGTAGCAGACTGTACCAGGGCTCGTCAGCCTTGACATTACCCCAGCCTAGTCATGTATTCTCAACCTGACCTGCCCGTGTCATGAGAGTGTGGCTCTTTGATCTCCAAAAGGTTGCAAGGACTTATTTTGCAATGTGCCCTCTGGTCTCTTTTCATTCTGTAGGAGTTCCCACTTTGGAACTGAGATTACTCTGCTTGGTCCATGGGAATGGGGACTATGGCAGGACCCAAGCAGAGAAAAAGCCGCCTACGACTAAAAGAAGGGACAGCTAAGATGACTCATGGAATTCTCCAGGTGGGCGGTGCTGAAGTAGAATAACCCAGGACATCATCTTTGCAGCCTTAGCCGCCTGAAGAATGGACAATCCAATGACTGACACTACCTCTCTAAAGATTTAGATTTGAAGAACTTTGTGCTATACAACAGAATTTCCCTCTCTCTATTGCTTCTTTCTCTCTTTCTCCTTCCCCTTCTACCTCCTCCTCCTCTCTCCTCCTTTTCCCTCCTTTCCTCTCTCCTTCCTCCCTCTCTTCCTTTCTCCCTCTCTGTTTCTGTCTCTTTCCATCCCCTTCTCCTTCTTCTCCCTTCCTTCTTCCCCTTTTCCCCTTCTCTCTCCTTCCCTCCCCTTTCTCCCTTCCTTCCTTCTGTCCTTCCCCACTCTCCCTCTCAGTCTCTCTCTCTTCTCTCCCCCATTTCCCTCTCCTTATTTCCTTTACATACACCGCCCCCTTCTCTTTTTCCCCCTACCACTACCACTCTGAAAATGGTTTTGGCTGCTTTAAAAAAAATAGTGACTGTGGATATCCATGGAAGTGGAAAGCTAGCCCTGTTTTTTTTTAAGTCTGAAAGCCTCTCATTTTTATAGTTTTGAAAATCCTTGGAGTTTAACTTTGAACTTTCACCAAGAAAAATTATATCTTATAAACAATGGCATTTGTTGATTGGATGAGGGACTAGATCAATATTGGTTTTGGCAAGCAGTTCTGGCTCCAGTTGCCTTCAGAAATATGCTGGTTGTGGTGTTAAAAAATTATGTCAGTTCCTCAACATGTGCCTCTTTTTCTTGGAGTTTTGCCTGAGAATTAGTTTCCAAAGTTACTTCCAGAAGTTAACCTAGAGGCTGGCCTCCCCAACAAAGGAAGTTACACATAAACTAATGGAATGTGGTCCCACTGCTGGGAGTGCTCCCCAGCCTCACCAAGACCAAGTTTCTGAGGAGATTGCCCAGGGGAAAATCAAATTTTTGGAGAAAGATTATCCAGGGAGGGATAGGGTGATATGGGGTGACTCCTAATTCAGCTATTGCAATCCAAATCTCTATAATGCAAAAGGGGTCCATTAGATAAGAGCACAGAGAGGAAAGAAAAGAGTAAATGTGAATCCAGAGGGTGAAAAACCACTGCTTTTCAAGAAAAGGACTAACTGTATTGGAGACATTATGGCTCTGCCTATGTTAGAAGTCTTCACTGTCTTTTTTTGATTTATAGTGATTTATTTTAGGCTTCCACCTTAGGGATTAATCTTTGGCAATACAGGTCCATGCCCTGTTGTATGTATACTTGTTTATGTGTATAAGCACATTCTAAATGGAATATAAGAGGCAGTAGGGCATATTAGATAGACTACTAGCTAGCTTTGGAGTCAGGAACACTTGGGGTAAAGTTTTATCTCTGGCCCATACTGACTGTATGACTAGATAAGTTATTAAACTTCTCAGTGGCACCCTGAGGCAACTCTCTAAGACCAGAAGTGACAGGTGAGTTGTTGAGCTGTATCAGTGGAGGGCTTTTCCACTCTTGGTAGTTCTCCCACATCAATGAAATCACAGGTCTGGACCAATGTAATGGATTTTACACAGTTTAGCTGCTTATTTGAGAGGGTCATTCACTTCTAATGACGTTTTTGCCTCAGCTCCAAACAGTAGAAAGAATTGTTGTTGTTGTGTTTGTCCTTCATTCTCAAATAGGGCCATGATATCAGGGAATGATGATATGACTTGCAGTTGACTTGGATTTGAGTGAGGGAGGGCTGGGCAATTTCACCAGCCTCACTTTCTCTTCCAGAGTTATCTGGGCCCATTCATCAGGATGCCTGGAGATGGCTGAGGACCCAAAGAATAAGGAGCAAAGAAGGAATCAAGAAACCAGGTTCTCCTTTTGGTTATGCTATTAGCTGTGTGACCTTAGGCAAGTCACTTAACTACTCAGGCTCAGCTTCCTCATGGGAGTAATAATATATGTGTCAATAACTTTATAGAGCTGTTGGGAGAAGCAAATGTGTTGAAGTATATAAGTTGTTTTGTAATCATAGAGGCATACATGAATGTCAGCTGTGATGTATGCTTTAGACTGACGTTCACACTCTAATAGCACGTGAGGAATATAGGTGCTCTTTTAAAAAGCTAAAGAAATAAATTTCACATACTTAATTCATGTCAAACACTAGGATCTAAGCCAATTATTTAAAGACATTTGCACTAAATACATTTAGTTCAACACATTATATATATATACATTCCATGCCATAATACATGTCAAATGGATGAACTATCCACATATTAAAAAATCATAGAATTTTTAAAATGTAGGACAATAGAAGGTTACAACTTTCACAGTTGTGGAAAGGGAAAACTTTTGTAAGCAAATATAAACTAAGTAGAGATCATTAATGGTAAAACAGACAATTTTGATTGCTTATTAAAAAGTTTTGCCTAAAATTAATGCACCAAGAATTAGAAGAAAAATATGGATTAAAAATCTTGTATTAGATTATCTCTGACAAGTGTCTGCTGTCCAAAATTTATAGGAAACTTAACTATGTTTAAATTCAATCAAGAGCCATTCCTTAACAGATAACTGCTTAAATGATAACAATTTTCCTTTACTTCCTTCCTCCTTTCTTTTTTCCTTCCTCCCTTCCTTCCTTTCCCTATCTTTCCTAGACTGGAAATGTAATAGCCACTCATGGGCCTGGTACCACTATGGGTCAGCACTAGAGCTTTAACCTTCTTCTCTTTTCCCCACCCTGGGCCGTTTTATGCCACCTTAAACAACCTGGTGCCTCCCCATTCCTGGGGGTTCAATAGATTGACACCAGACTTAGTTCAGATACCCAACTGGCTTAGTTTACTTAGTTCAGTCCACCTGAACTTCAGTGATTTCCAGGTAGCAAAGATTCCATATTGTACAACACCATACCCAGCAATAATTAGTTTTCAAATGAACTACAAATCAACTATCCGAAAAATATTTTCAATTACTAATAATCAGAGAAATGAAAATTAAAATGTTTCACATACGATATACCATATCATATCACAACCATCAGGCTAGATGGGAAAACATTGTTAGACTGAGAAAAGACAGGAATGCTGATCAACTACTGGTAGATCTGTGAATTGTTTCAGTGTTCTAAGGAACTATTTAGACTTATTCAGTCAAACTAGCAAGCAGTTATTAAGTGCCCAACAGGTAGTAAGGGATAAAAACACAAAGTAAAAATTAATCCCTACAGGGGGTGGCTAGGTGGCTCAGTGAATAGAGCACCAGCCCTGGAGTTGGGAGTACCTGAGTTCAAATCTGACTTCAGACACTTAACACAAAAACTAGCTGTGTGACCTTGGGCAAGTCACTTAACCCCAATTGCCCTCCAAAAAAAAAAGGCAAAAAAATTTTTATCCCTATCTTCAACAAATTTACATTAATAAAAATTTCATACTCTTTGATCCAGAGATTCTTTATTGCCAAATTTTGTTTTTTTATCTCCACATCATCTCTCATGTATGTACCTTATTTTCTTCAACCCTAGTTTATGTTCTTATCATATATAATCTAGATATATATTCTATCATATATCATTGGTTCTCAAAATGTGGTCCTGGAAGTTCCTGAGACCCTTTCAGGGGTCCACCAAATCAAAACTATTTTTACAATATTACTAAGGCTTTATTTCTTTTTCTTTCTTTCTTTTTGTTTTTTTTTGTTTTTTGGAGGGCATTTGGGGTTAAGTAACTTGCCCAAGGCCACACAGCTAGGTTTTTGTGTGTGCGTTAAGAGTCTGAGGCCGGATCCGAACTCAGGTCCTTCTGACTCCAGGGCTCCAACGCTCTACTCACTGCGCCACCTAGCTGCCCCATAAGGCTTTATTTCTAATGTGGTAAATATCTATATAAACTCACATAAACAAAAGCTCTTTGGGGAACTCAATATAATTTTTAATGAAAGTACAAGACTCCCCAAAAGTCTGAGATTACTTGTTGAGACTATTCAGTAGCCTGAATAATCACAAAGTGTAAAGTGGATGCAGAGATGTTATGTGTGAATAACTTTTTTAATCAGCTGAAGAGGATTATGGGACCTTTGGTCATTGCAGAGCCAAAAGAAGAATATATACTGTGAGACAACAATGTAAGCCAATGTGGAGTGTTAACAACATTCTGGTCAAATACAATGAACATTGATATCAGTTTTAAAGGATGCATCCTTTTCTCAGTAAATTTACTTTTTTCTGAAAAATCATTTTAGAAGAGGGTTTGTTTGGATAACTCAGTCAATAAGCATTTATTAAGCACCTGCTATGGCACTGTGCTAAGTATTGGTGATTAAAAGAAAGACAAAAGATGGCCCCTGCTCCTTAAGAGCTCTTATTCTAATGTGTGTTTGTTGCGATGTGTCTGTCATAAAAAGAATCTATAAATGCTTTTTTCAAAGATTTTTTTGTCAATAAATGTTTTGGAGAATGGCAAAAACAATTGGCTGTCAAATAATACCATTCTTTAGCTCAGAGCTTGGAAAATTCTGATCTAAACCACTATATACTTGCTTTATCAGGGGTCAGCAACCTCAGATGACAAATGCAGGCTGATTTGAAGTGGCATCCTGGACAGTCATTGCTACCACCTCCTGCCCAACCCAACCACTTATGAAAGTCCAACTGTCACTGCTTGAGAAAGCCCCTTCCACAAGCCACCTCATACTCATTAATCAGGAGTCAATGTTGTAAGATCCCCCACCTCCACTCTACTCTTAAGATGCAAAGACCTGTTTTCCTTTTTCCACCCCCACCCTTATTCAGAAGAGCTGGTGCTTAATCATCAGCGCCATTGCCTCCTACTCCCATAACCCTTGGCTGATTGGAAAAAATAGGCGTTAGAGGTCAAAACATTGTGACACCACTTCTGAAGTGTTGCAAGTCTGCATCTTTACACGCCTTGTGTGGTATCTCAGTCCTGAGGGGGAACAGCAGGGTGGTGGGTTGAACTGACCCTAGGAAAGAGTTTGGGGCCACTAAAGACAAGGTGTGACTTAAATGACCTCGAAGGTTCTTTCCAGCTCTATTCTTATGATTCTAGAACCATATCCATGCCTTGTCTATAATTAAAGCAAAGGTGGGCTGGGGTTTTTTAAGCACTGGTGAGTCAAATAGTGTGCCCTTTTCATCCCCTGCCTCCTGCATTGTATATGCATACCATAAGCTGAGTTGGTTTTATGCATTGTTATAGAAGCCTCCTATATCTCATTGCCTTATGACTAATGGAGTAGGCCAGATTCATGCCTTGCCTAACTCTCCCCCATTCTCCAGCTATCCTAATCCAATCTCCCCAAGTTTAAAAACAATTCTGTCAAGGAAATTTAAAAAATAGAATGTGTTCTGAGAATGCAATTTATTTTTTTTTTTTTTTTGGTTAAGAAATCAATGTTTTATTTTCAATCAGCATTTTTCCAACACTATTAGAGCATCTGGGTTTTAAGACCACTCTGTAGTAGTTCCTACCCACTCAGTGGCCTGAGCAGTAGAGCGCAGACCAGTCCTCAGTAGCTGGCTGAGCACTCCAATCTTCGGTGGGGAACTGCTGAATGGGCACAGATGGCACCTGTACTCCCTCGGACCAATCAGCCACCTCTGGTTGAGTTGCAGTGAATTCTGGGGCGGGTGCAGTCCATTCACCCTGAAACTCTTCCTTTGTCACTGCCTTTCAGCTGCGGCCTGCTCTTCGTTTTCAATCTCCTCTGGATCCCTGTAGAAGTAAAGATCAGGCATAACCTCCCATGGGTGTTCCCGGGAGATGGTACCACGCATCCGCAGAACTTCACGGGCCAGCATCCACCACATCAGACCCACAGATGAGCTCCCTTGTTGTTACATGGAATGGCAATGTCCACATAGCGAAGTGGGGAGTCTGTGTTGCACAGGGCAATGGTTGGGAGGTTAACATATGATGCTTCAGTCAGAGGCTGGTGATCTGCCCGGGTGTGGGGGGGTTGGTGTGGTTGGTTGGTGGGTGGGTGTGGTGTGGTGTGGGTGGGGGTTTGGTTTGGGTGTTTGGTGGTGTTGTGGGTTTTTGGTTGGGTGTGGGGTTTTTGTTTTTGTTTGTGTGTGTTTTTTTTGTTTTTGTTTTGGGTGTTGGTGGTGGGTTTGGGGTTGGGTTTTTTTGGGTGGGTGGTTGTGGTTTTTTGTTGGGGGGGTTGGTTTTGGGGTGGGGGGCAATTTATTTATTAATTTCAGTTCTATATTAGTGTGAACAACCCATGGACATACACCCTTTGGAGAATTCTTGAATACAACTTGAAACAAGGATGAAGAAAAAAAGTTTGCTACTGACAACTATAGTGAAACTTGGGAGATGTACACATGAATATAATGTTGTTTGTCAGAAGTGAACCATAAAGATTTTTGGGGTTGATTTAAATTAAAAAATGAATATTAAGATTTATGTGTGCCTGTGTACAACCTTACAAAAACAGACACTGTCACGGCAACAGGTTATTTGCCGAGTACCTCCTATATTCTCAGCACCAGCTTAGTGAGTACCATCTGCTCTGCAGATGGGTTACAAAGAAAGTAGAAGGGTTTTCATTTATTTCCGGAAGACTGTATTTATTAAATACTTAGAAACAATGTACAGTGTATTTTTAGCTATGTAATTATCACTTTATTAGTGTACTTCTTGCTTTGGTTTATACAGAGACTGGGCTTTCAATGTATATCAGAAATCGTTACTAATCTTTTGTCTTTGCTGCAAAAAGAGGACTCTTCTTAAAACTTAAAAGCTTTAAATCAGCATCAACACAAAGATAGCACCTGCCTGACATGTAAGCATCCTAAAATCTCTGTAGTCAAACACAGCCCATTCTGGGGAAATTGCTTTTACTGCAAATATTCCTGATGGATTGGACTCAAGAGTCTTCCCTACTCCTCACTCATACATAAAATGCTAATTTATTAATCTTCAAAGAACTGTCAAAGTGCTAGCTTTTCTGATGTTTAAAAAATCACACTTTTTTGATTATAATTCATAGGGATTAATCTATAGCATTTATACGGTGTATCTGATCTTTCCGGTCCTATCTCCCCATCCCCACACCTTACAATCTAGCTGACCAGCAGTGAGTCTTAACACGCCTATATATGTAGAAATTTACTGTGCCCCTCTCCTCTTCCTTCAGATCTCTAGTATTTGGTCAGGAAGGATTGCCAGCTGAACCCCAAACCTTGCTTGCTGTAATCTAATCAATAACCCTGCTGGAAAGAAGGAAAAAGTGGTACAAACCATAGAGTCATTATATAGACCAGGCCATGTTTCCCTTCACATTACTTTGTTCCACTTGGTCTTTCATTCTACATCTGTTTTCTAAAAATTTAAGGAACAGAAATATGTTAAGTAGGAGGGCTTTCGATTTTCAATATTCAGCTATAGCTGTCACACGTCTTTCCTTACTGATGCTGCTGGCAGAAGGCCTGCCAGTTCATGTCCCTATTCCTCTATCTCCAAAACTTAAGTGATTCATGAATATATTGGACTTCTCCTTGGGGGTCCTATAAATTCATCACTGTAATGCAGATAGAAATAGGATTTCAATAACCCTTGCTCTGTTTATTGTCATTAGCTATCAGTTTCAGATGTCTTCACAGAAAAAAATGTTGTATTTAGCCAGGAGCAGAGGTGAAGACCAGAGATGTTGACTAATTAAAATTTCAGGTCCCCACCAGAATGCCTCAGAATGCATCAAACTATGTCAAGTGGTTATTTTTCCTGGCTTCTTCATACCACTGCCAATTCAGCTGTAGATGTTTGGAATGGACAGAATGCTATTGCTGCTCCCTTTACAGCAAGGATGGCAACAAATCACCACTACAGGACAACTGAAAAGAGAAATCATTTGTCATCCCAGTTATCCTTAAACAAATGATTTCTATTTAGTCTATGATTTGACACACATAGAGCATGTCAAGACAGGTTGTGTGAAGTTGAAGAGTGAAGGAGGGCCATATAAACTTTTATTCTTTATAAAAAGAAAATCCTTATGTGAGTATCAAATAAATGAGGAATATGGGTGATCATAGGGAAACTGGGGGACAATGAACAGAAAGAAGGTATTTTAGACTTCAGAAAGGACTGATCCTGGAAATCAGGAAGAGCTAGGTCCAAGTCTCACCTATGATACATATTAGCTGTGAGATCATGGGAAAGTCATAGGAAGTCCCAGTGCCTCAGGTCCAAGTCTTTAAGTTACAAATAAATTTCCAATTTGTATAGGTTTCCACCCCAAGATTTTCCCTGTGAATGATATTAGCATAGGACAGGACCAAAAAGAAAGTATATATATGGGGTGAGTGACGTATGTAGAAATTAAAGGATTTAGAGTTGGAAACGAAGGAAAACAGGCATTTATTAATCACCCACTGTGTGCCAGACACTATGCAAAGCACTTTACAAGTATGATCTTATTTTGTCTTCACAACAACCCCGGGAGATAGGTGTTATCATTATATCCATTTTATAGTTGAGGGAACTGAAGCAGATAGTGACTTGCCCTGAGTTCCACAGCTATTTAGTATATGAAGCCTGATTTTTACCCCAAATCCACTGTGATACCTAGCATTGTCTGCCTGGAGACATATACTACTTGTACTGTCTTCTGCATTAAACCACTGGGCTTCACACTTCCCCACTGTTTATTCTGCCTTACTTTTCTCAACTGTAAAATGGGGATAAATAATCGTACCTACTTCTGATAGAGCTCCTAAGGATCAAAGGAGATATTTGTAAAGTTCCTATCATAGTACTTAGCACATAGTAGGCAATTAATAAATGTTTAATCCTTTCCCCTTTCTCACCTTCAGATCCTGAACATTATTCCTTTTTGTACAGCCTAAGATTGCATTAGCTTTTTGGGATGCTGTGGTAGGCTATGTTTAAGCCTAAACACATTACAAAGCAAAGGAGCAGGCCTCATCAAACAGATGCATTTTTAAGGGGGAAGTCTTGAGGCTGTAGAGTTGACAGGATTACAAGCCATGTGGGAATTAGGGGATGCTGCTGACCAACAACCTCTGCTTTGTAGGCAGTTAAAGCACAAAGGTCTCTTTGTTTCATGTATAACAGAAGGCTTTGCACTGGTGATGTGGGCCCAGGCATTCCCAGCAACATATCCAGAGCACCCACGGTGGCAGCTTCCCCACCCTGGCAGACCTGGTCTAGGCTTCCCTTCATGTGGACTACCATCCACATGTCACACTGTTCTTCCCTCTGAAGTAATGAGGGAGGCCTTGGGGAAGGCCAGATGCTCAGCTAGAACTGTCAATGTGTCTCCTAAACCTGTATTTGACAATTCTTTGCTTACAAGCTAAATAAATATTGCTTGTGTTGTATTACTCATTTTTGTTGTCATTTTCAGTCACATCCTTCTCTTTGTGACCTCATTTGGGGTTTTCTTAGGATACTGGAGTGGTTTGCCATTGCCTTCTCCAGTTCATTTTCCAGACGAAGAAACTGAGGCAGACAGGGTTAAGTGACTTGCCTAGGATCACACAACTAGTAAGTGTCTGAAGCCCATTTGAACTCAAGGGGAGGAGTCTTCCTGACTTCAGGCCCTGTACTCTATCTATTACACCACCCATTTCCAGATACCCAAAGTTAAGATGACTGCCTGTTATTCTACTCACAAGAGATGCCCTGTCATACTGTTGACCAATGTTGAGTTCATAGTCCACTATAGACATCAGATTGTTGTTGGATGAGCTATTGTCTAGAATATAAAACAAAGCAAAACAACCTGTCTTAACAGCTTAGATCGTTGTGAGACCTTGAGGAGGTCACCTGACCTCTCTCAGCCTCATATTCCTTAACCTGATGAGGGTCCAGACTAGATGCTGAAGTTTATGTTTGGCTCTAAATTCTGTGACATGAGGATTTTTATTAGAACTATACCTGTGTCTTTAAAAAGGGTTGTCAAGATTAAGAAGCAAGACTGAGCAAACAAGAACACTTCCTACATATTTTTCATGAGATAAATTTAGTTTGGGGATTCCCAAAACAGAGATGATATCATTACCACAAAGTATCTATGTTGGCGGTTGGGTTAGGATACCTTTTCCCTTGTGTCTGTCTTGGGTCATAGAATTTAGAGATGAATAGGACTTGGGAGATGCCCTAGTTCATCTTGTTCCTTTTACTCATGAGAAGACCAGGGCCCAGAGAGGTGAGGTTATTTGGCTAACCTCCTACCTACAAGAAACAGATTCCCAGGGAGGAATTCTAAACCCAGTCACGGTGTCACAGAGCTAGGGCTGGGAAGAGGCTTAGAGGCCACTTAGTTCACCCAACCCCCTTATTTTATAGATGAAGAAACAGTCCCAAAGAGGTCAATGGACTTACAAAAAGCCTCACAGATAGTAAATAGAATGCCTTGGATTTGAATATAAGTTTTCTTTCTCCAAAACCAGAGTTTGTTTTCCATAATAATGCAGTGATTAAATTTAGAGATAGAAAAAAGCTGGAAATATTGACCTAGATGGCACAGTAGAGTTCTGGGCTTGGAGTCAGGAAGATATGAGTTCAAATCCTGCCTCATACCTTATTAGTGGTGTGCTCCTGGGTATGATACTTCTGTTTTCCTCAGTTTCCTTATCTGTAAAATAATAGCACCTACCTCCCAGGGTTGTTGTGAGGACCAAATGAGATAATTGTGCCTGGCACATAGTAAGCACTTATTTAACATTCATGTAATGTTAGCTATTATAATTAATTTTTTTCAATTACTATGGAATTATTCTAATGGCCTGACTGGGTTAAAATACATCTCCTCAAATTATGTAAGTGAACTACATGCTAATAAATATTTAACAACTAGCTTTCCAAAGGATAAATTACTGCATACAGGACACACTTTTTAAGTCTGATTTGCATTATTACAGTTTTCTTCTATCACCTTCTTAAGTCTAAAAGACAACAAAACTCAAACCCTAATTTGTAGCCTTTGCTAATTTCCAAGGTGTAAATGCTTACCCTGAAAATTTAACAATCAGTTCACATCTGGTCTAAACTAGCTCCAGCACATCATTGCAAACCTAGTGATTTGTAATCATTAGCCCTAGACAGGCCTAAGAGAGAACTTAGCAGGTTATTTTTGGTCCATCATTTTTTTCACTAGGTTGGATCAATATACTTTCACTTGAAGACCATGAATGACCTTGTCAGTAGAATGTTGGCCCAAATCTAACAAGATGAAATTCAATAAAGATAAACTGAAAGCCATATCCCTGAGTTCCAAAAGATGGTCTCAAAAGGACAAAATAAGGGTGGCTTGACTAAACAGCTACTAAATCAAAATATTTGGAGGTTTTAAGGGACTGAAAATTCAATCTGAGTCAACACTGTGAGATCAGAGCCTAAAAAACCAATGCAACCTCAGGCTTCATCAAGAGAAGAAAAGTGTCTGAGATAAGAGAGACCATAGTTTCACTGTCAAGCTACATCTGGATATTGTGTTCATTTCTGGGCACCACATTTTAGGGAGGACACAGATAAACTGGAGAGTGAAAAGAGGAAGACAACCAGATGGCAAAGGGCCTTGAGATGACTACATATAGTAGACACTTAATAAATTCTTATTGAATTGAATCCGTTGAAGAAATTGGGAAATTTTAGCCCAGGAAAGAAAAGATTGGGGGGTGGGGATGGGATGTGGGGAGGGAAGGGATTGGAGCAGCACATGATAGTTGTCTTCAAGTATCTTTAAGTGCCTTCAAAGACAGATACAAGACAAAGGATAGGCCTTGTTCTGATTGGATCCAGAGGGCAGAACTAGGAACAGTTGTAGGAAGTTCTGGAGAGGTAGATTTCTGTTTGATGTAAAAAAAAACTAGAGCTATTCCACAGTAGAATGGGCCACCTTTCTCTAGAGTCCTTTAAAGACCAGATAAATCTGTGTCTATTATGTTATGGAGGTGATGGTTGAAGTAGAGGCTGGACTAGATTTTAGGCAGTTTCTGAGGATAGTTTCCCACTCTGATTCGAAGTTGTGATTCTAAGTTTCTAGCCACCAATAATTCTGGCTTACACTAGGGCTAGGGGGTAGATTACTAAAATTTTAATGGGCCAAAATGTTTGTAAACATTATGGTGGAGCAATCTGTGATGCTTAATATTCAACTTTTTCCTGGAGTATACTGTGAATTAGGGTATCGTCCTCTACCTGCTTTGTGGCTTCCCCATAGCCTTGAGTCTAGTCATCTACCCCAAATGGCATTTGATAAATATGGTTCACTGTGTGGCTTTGGTGCTTTACATTCTGGGCCAACTCTAAAAGCTGTCAAGCTCAGTCCTCAGTAATCACCTCACTTTACACCAAAAATTCAGCCTTCCTTTAAGTGAAAGATGACAACCCTTGCATAATCATGTGGCTGAGGCTTTCCTAACAGCTTAGGATGGAAAAGAAAAAAGAAAAAATAGAAAAACGGCAATGAACCTCATCCCTCAGAAATCCCTCTTGTTCTTGAGCTCTAATTGAATATCCAGATACCTTCTAGTATCTAGTTGTGCATACGTGGCATCAATTGGGTGCCTAGGATCGAGATTTTAGAAGTAGGATTCCAAAGCTTCCCTTGCTTTCTCCCCAGGGAATAGAATCTTAAGGCTAAGGACCAAGATGTGAGCTGGGCCCCATCAGCCATCCTCCAGGGCTCGACCTTTTAATCCGATCTGCCACAATTTGGACTTATATAACTTATTTGTTTATTTTAAAGTCAGTCCATCCAAGTTTGAGAACACTTAAAGCTCTCCTTTAGAGGAAAATTGGAATACAACATTATCATTAACTAAATCAACAGCAAGGGTTCTGTAAAAATACCAAGCCGTGCTGTTTTATTTTACTTTTATTGTAATGTTCCCTGTGGAATTACATCGCGTTTTCTCTGAAAACTTTTCCTGGGATTTGTGCACTATCACAGGCATAAACAAGGCACATGTTGATAAGCTATTCTTCTGGAGCCCCATCTTCCCAATCCTGAGTTGTTTGGGTTTTTTTTTTCCCCTTGGGGGTCGGGGGAGAGAAGGGTTGGTACAGGAGCACTTAACAGATTGCTGGAGGGCTCTTCACTTATATTTTATTAAGGTATCTGAATGTGTTCTTTAATCTGTTGTATAGACTATCCAAAGGCATTCAAGGAGAAGTAACTCATGTCCATAAATACCACATAAGTATTGTTGTTTTTGAAAGCAATGCCATTCCTGGAGGATTGTCAGGCCATTGTCACCAGGATTTCTATAAACTGGGGGCAGATTGCCCAACATTATATAAAATGAAACAAAGAATTTTAGAGCTAAAAGAGACCTTCGAGGTCCCTTATAGGACATCCTCCTTGAGTCTGTTTTCCTCTCCATCATCTGCCAATGGCCCAAATAGTAAAAGAGGTGAGAGAGTTCTAATGGGTCAGAAAAAACAAATAAGGGAGGTCAAAGGAAGCCACCTATGAGTGAAAGCTATGCATAGTTCATCAGTTCCTACCTCAACAATCTGAGGTTTGATTTCTCTGAAGTGATGACTCTTATGTTCCAACAAGAATTCACCAGTGCAGAGTAACAACCATTCTATGCCAATCAGAGTGTGAATTCATTAGAACTTTACAAATACAGCGAGGGAAATAAGGAAGCTGAATTAGATTAATTCATTTTATCTTTCGGGGAAAAACATCTACTAAACTAAAACTACTTTCTGTTTCCTCATAACACAAACTCCTGACTAATCTAGCACAATCTAGTCCATGTATCAAATATGTTACCACCTGGGATCAAACCAAATAAGGCAACATCATAAGATTTCAGGGAATACTTAAAATGAAAGATGTGCTGATTTTTGGTTCTGCTATTGTCTCGAATGGACTGCGGTTCTCAAAGTGTAGATCTTTGGAACCCAAAGACCCTTTTTGGGGAGTCCTCGAGGTCAAAAGTATTTTCATAATAATACTAAGACATTTGCCTTTTAAAATATTCTCCCCTTTTCCAACTACCTATGTGTATGAGGCTGGATTTTCTTTATACACTTTAATCAAAACAACACATCACAATAGATTCAATGCAGAAGCAGAAATGAGAATCCAGCTGTAGTCTATTAAACCAAACATTAAAGACATACATGAAAATATGCAAAACAATGCACTCTTCTCGCTAATTTTTTTTGTTTTATATAGGTTTTTTAAAAATATGCTTTTCATATTAACATATAATGATTTATTATATCAAACTTAAATCTGTTATTTTAAATGAATCAATAAATGAATATTTTAAAATTTTATTAGCTTTCATTTTGAACATAGCATAGTTGACAACTATAACCCAAATAAACAAAAACATTTTGGGGTCCTTTAAGAGCATAAAGTTATCTTGAGATCAAAAAGTTTGAGAACTGCTGCTCTAGACAAATGGTTTCCAAAATAATGATTGTGGCCCACTCTCCCCTTTTCTCATTTTGAGTGAGATGGAGTGAGTTGAGTGAGATAAGAAGGCAAGGATGAGATTTGATGTATACAGAGGATTTAATGACATTATCTTCTCTCCTATTTTCGATTATCACCTTCATACACATCTATATCTCTGGCCTTGACTTCTGCTTTCTCTAGTCCATTGTTTCCAGTTTCCAGATTGCTATTTCTGCCTTCATGTCCCAACACTAACTCAAACTCACTAATTCCAAATCTGAATTCATTTGCTCCTTATAACCTCCCAGTTTCTTTATTTCCATTGATCACGATATCTATTATCATTCAGGCTCGATAAATTAGAGTGTTCTCTTCCCTCTCCATTATCCCCCCACTTCCAATCAGTAATCCAGTCCAGTTAGTTCTTTCTCTCTGAAATATTACTTGATCCATGCCCTCCTTTTCACCAATACTGTCAACACCCTAGCACAGGCCCTCATCGCCTCTCATTAAAACTCCCAGTCTCCTTACCACTCTCTGATCCATCTTTCTCACAGCTAACAAAATGATCCTTCTAATAACAGCTCTGACCTTGTCACGTACCCATTGTTTTATAATCTCATTTTATACTACTTTTCTTTGTGTACTCTATTTCGGCAGATCTCATATGTCTGTCTTCCACCTCTCTACACTTGGGCTTCCTTCATTTCTGAATTGGACTTTTTCCACTCCATTAAATTTTTTCTTTCCTTCCAGGAGCCTCCACCATCATGGTGATATTCCTTCCTGAACCCAGATATCTGTTTGATACTCCTTATGCATCTAGAATAACATAACTTGCATTGGATTTGTGTATATTTGGTACCCCTCTACAAAATTGTTAGATTCCTGTGGGCAGGTATTAAGTTATTTTTTTTTTATCACTAGCATTGACACTACCCTTTATTTAATTTTTTAATTAATAAGCATTATTTTTTTCTCTCTCTCACCCCACCCCCCCAAAAAAAGAAAAAGAAAACTCTAGTAACAAACATGCATAATTAAGCAAACCAAATTCCTATATTGGTCATGTCAAAAAGATGTCTCATTCTGCATCTTCCTCTGAGAGGAAGTGGAGAGTATGCTTCATCATTGCTAGACCTTGTATTGAATAGGGTTCTTAAGGCTTTAGGAGTTATCTTTACAAAGCTGTTATTATATAAATCATTTTCCTGGTTCTGCTCACTTCACTCTTCATCAATTCCACAAGTTTGTCCAAGTTTCTCAGAAACCATCCCTTTCATCATTTCCATAGTGCAAATATATTCCATTGTATTCACATCATAATTTGTTCAGCCACTCCCCAAATGATGAGTATCCCCTCAATTTCCAGGTTTTTGTCACTATGAAAAGAGTTACTATGACTCTTTCTTTGATCTGTTTGTCAAAAAATATGCATAGTTTATGTAGCCAAAATCATCTATCTTCTGTGATACCTTCTAGGTCTCGTTTGGTTTTGACTATTTACCTAGCCATAGATCTGAAAGGTAGTTTCTTCCTTGTCCTTTAATTTGTTTACAATGTGACCTTTTATATCTAAGTTATATATATACTTAAAGCTTATGTTGGTATATAATGTGAAGTAGTGATCTAAATGTAAATTTCTGCCAAACTGCTTTCTATTTTTCACAGCAATTTATGTTGAATAGTGCAATTACTTTTTTTTTTTTTACAAAGCAAGGCATAGTGGGAACTTGGTGCCACTAGAAACTTTTGAGGAAACTCAGGATACATACAATACCATTTTAGGGGGTAGAAAGGGAGAAATTAATTTGTCTTTCTTTTGCTCCCTTTTGATATCCTTCCCTTCTGATCGTACCAATAATAGTCAAGGCTCCTTTATTTAACTCAGAATCATAGGAACCATAGTACTGTAAGAACAAGAAGAGATCTTAGAAATTGTCTAGAACAGTGGGGTCAAACTCAAATAGAAACATATCCCTGAAGGCTGCATATTGACTTAGAAAACCACAAATTAACATTATCTGTGTTTTGTTGTATTTTTGTTTGTTTTGTTAAACATTTCCCAATTCCATTTTAATCTCATTCGGGCTCCACTTCAGGATTTTGCAGATGGCATGCTACGTAGCAGCAAATTTAACCTCTCTGGTCTTAACCAATTGCCTTATTTTATAGATTAAGCAGCTAAAGTTCAAAGAATAGGGCCTGGAGACCAGGTCACTTGCTTCTCAGGTCAGTGTACTTTCCACTATACACAGATTGCTGCTCCTGTCTCCAGCTTGTCTACTGGGGGATCCCAGTACTTTTGTTAGACTAGCAGAGGATGAGTCATATTTCCTGACTTTGTCTGCTCCACAAAAGACTTCAGGCCTCAAAGAACACAGGGGTCTAGGTGTTATCTCCTGAATATATGAATTACATATCAGTTCCTAAGCTTGAGGGAATTTTCCCACTCAAGGCAGAAATCAGGGCCAAGAAAAAGTAAGCATACAAAAGAATTCTTTTCTGATATTCAAACATGGTTTCCTTCTAGTTTAGGCATTTCAAATCAGTTCCTTAAACTTTGAATAACTGTCTTAACATTCTCATTTTTATTTCCATGGGCAATGGAGGGCAAGAAAAGACAGATTAGGGACTATCTTAAGCTACGGTAATAAAAATAGACTGTCTGGGGAGTGATTCTTGTTTCATTTAATGGTTTATGCCAAAGATCCTTTTTAAAAAAGGAGGAGAGAACCCTAATTCTTCTAAATATGTAGGCCCTAAATATAGCTGAGGAACTAGACCACTTTGAGGTAGGGCTCTGTGTGTGTGTGTGTGTGTGTGTGTGTGTGTGTGTGTGATGTATGGTGACACTATACCTATTGATACCATATGGGTAGTCCCTTTGCCAGCTGACTTTGTTTGAAAAAGTTCATTTGTATTCAACTCAAAATAGCCTTTATTAAATGCCTACTGTATACAAACAATTGTACTCAGTGCTGGGGACACAAAGATAAAAACAAAGATAAAGTCCTTCTTGTCCTCATAGAGTTTGTGTTCTACTGGTGAGTGAAACTGACAAGCACACAAATAAGTAAATAAAACGTATATGAGAAATTATACAAAGTCACTTAAAGAGAGGAATAAAATGAACAGTTAGGAGGACCAGGCTGCCTCATGTGGTACTCAAATTGTGCTAGAAGGGAAGAGGTGAAGATATGTGTTCCAGGCATAGGTACAGCTGGTGCAGAAGCATCCAGGCTGGAGATTGAATGGTATATATGGGAAACAGCTAATGGGACGATTTGACTCGAATGTAAATTGCATAAATGGCGTGGGAGCCAATACAAACTTAGCTAGAAATAGAGGTGGAAGGAAGGTTGTTCTAAAAGTCTGGCTGAAGATTTTGTATTTAATCTGGGGCATCAAGGAAGGAGCTACTGAAATATCTGAGGAGAGTAATTTGTTTAGATCTATGTTGTAAGAATATGAAGTTGGTAGTTGTGTGGAGGGAGGTTAAATTAGATAAAGGAGAGACTGCAATCAGGGGAATTGATTAGGCTACTTCAATAGTCTAGGTGAGGGGATGGCAAATGGCTGCTGACCTAGGAATGGTTTTTACATTTTAAAGTAAAATTTTATTGTATTTTAAAATGAAAAACAAACAAACATTCTTAGCTCCCAGGCAGTATAAGAACAGGTAGTCTGGATTTGGCATTTGGATAGTAGGTTGCCAACCCTTGGCCTCAATCATAGGAAATGAACTAGGTTAGAGCTGTGCAACCAGAAACAAGGTTATTAATATGAGAGGTGCTATGGAGACAAAACCAGTAAGACTTAGTAAAGAAGAGGAAAAAGAAAGAGTCAAGAATGATGCCAGAATTTTGAACCCAGTTATCGGGAGGGATGTTGATACCCTCAGTAGAAAGAGGGAAATTTGGAGGATGGATGAGTTTTAGGAAAAATGTAATAAGGACATGTTGAACTGTCTAAAGGACATCCAGGTTAAGAAGTATAATGGGTGGTAGTAACGCATGATCAGAATTCAGGAGCAAGATTAGGGAGTTAATTGCACAAAGATGTCAGTAGTTACAGTGGGAGTGGATGAGCTTACCACACAAAAAGTAGAAAAGACAAGATGGCCAAAGTAGAATTTATGGGGATAATGATCAGCAAAGGAAAACTGAAGAGAAGGAAAGAGGCATAGAGACAGACAGACAGACAGACACACAGACACACAGACACACACACACACACACACACACACACACAGAGAATGGTTTTGGAAGACAAGAGTTTCAGAGAAATAGTGATTGAGTTGGAAATTGAGTAGCAGAAGGTGATTCTGGATTACATTTGGAAAATTACAAAGTGCTTTCAATGACATCAGACTGCCTATCCCTGCAAAAGCTCATCTCTTTGCTAGAGCTCATTTCTCACCAACACTCTCCCTGTGATGTGATTTGACCAATTTGAGGAACATCACAATCTCAGAAGAATCAGAAGTAGAAATAGTCCAGTCACAGAAGGATATTTGGTGGCTCTAACTAAACCAGGCCTGCACAACCTGTATCCCTCCTGACACTTGCGACACACTGAAGGATTTCTTCTATATATACAGGATGTTTTCCTGTACACTTTTTGCAGGTCCCTCGAAATCCTTTGGCATGCTGAGAGTGGCCTGCAGACCACAAATTGTACAGGCCTGATGTAGACTGAAAAATGATAACAACTGTGACTTCTGTTTAGGGATTGTCAAGGACAAGGACAGCTATGTCCTTTCTCCCTTAGAAGAGTTGTATCAGTTACATAGCTAGAAGGGGGGCAGTTAGATGAGGCAGTGGATAGAGCAACAGCCCTGGAGGCAGGAGGACCTGAGTTCCAAATCCAGCATCAGACACTTACTAACTGTGTGACCCTGAGCAAGTCGCTTAACCCTGATGGGGGGGATAAGAAGGACGAGGAGAAGAAGAGGAGTGAGGGAGAATAGATGGATACTTTGTGTGATATAATGATGGATCCAACACTCTGAAGAACTAAAGCCCATATGGCCTCTAGCTTGTTGTGTAGGTCCTCTGTGGAAGACTCAGATTCACATGGACAGATCTTACCAGAACTGGAACTAAGATGAGATGACAAGATATTTTTTCTAGACCTTGACATCTGGGGGTCGGGGTTGAGGAGATGCTTTCTTCTGGTCCCTGACTGACCTCGCTCTCTCACTTGGCCCTGGTTGGAACTGCCCAGGGTTCTGTGGCTGTCATATCCCCCCTCCAAAGACTATCTTCAGATAACAACACAGTTTCCACTATGCCATCTGACCTGAGGATCCATAGCATGTGGGATATTTAAGATCAAAATGGAATCAGTGGAAAAGTCAGTGACAAACATGGGAGGTGTGTGTGAGTGTTAGCTACCACCCCTCTACTCTTCACAGAGTGGCCTCTATGAGGAGAGGGACTATGCCTGTAGCATACAACTCCCTTTGGGGGGTTTTCTTGACATGGAATGCAGGGTCCTGCACAGAGTAAGCATTCTACTAAAGGTTGTTGATTTATTTCTTGTTAAATAATCTACCCTTACACCATAATCAGCTGAGAGGGTTCCACTCCCAGAGGCATTGGCACATTATTTGATTAAAGTTGAATGGAGTTCATTTAGTGAATTGAGTCAATTTATAGCTTCTCTAGAACTTGATATGCTCCCAAACACCACAACCAACAAATTCGTGTTTCCTGCTCTTTTAATCTCTGTGATTCAGAATCACCTTCTGTTGAGGGAAACAGCTTTAACTCTCCCCACAGTCAACCAAAAGACAGTACAATAGACTAGCTATGAAGTGATGAGGGGCTTGTTCTTAACTATTCATGAAATACCCCCATACAGTCCAGGAAACTACCTCAACCTTCAAGCTCACCCTAGTTGTAGAGACATTCCCTGTTAACCTCCTCATTTATGGTCCCCTAGAAAGACCAAATGCAGAAGCCATTGAAAATTTGGTAATCGTGGCTCAAACTGGATTAAAAGACACCTGGAGGCTCAGACATATAGAATATATATAGACATTCAGAATATATCTTTCTCTTTGGTTCATCTATCCTCCTAGAGTCTAATCTCCTTTCTTCTAGTCACTTGTTCAATTTCTACTAATCTTTTCAAGGGTAATGCAAACGTTGCTTCCTCTGAGAAGCCTTCTCTGATTTCCTAAGCTGGCAATTATTTTTCCCCTAAGATTTCAAAATAGCACATTAGTACCCCTCAAACATAAAGGATTATGTATTATAGTTATCTGTGTGTCTAATCCTGTGCTAAATGTAAGCTTCAAAAGGGCAGAGACTGGGGTTTACCTAAGCTTTGTATCTCCCCTAGTGCTTACCACAGTAAGCATTTAATGGTAGAATTGCTGCTGGCCCTAGTTGACACAGGTAAATCAGAGGACTAGTCCCATGGCAAACACTGTCAGGTTCTCCACTAAGGGTTTAATGACCCATCTATGTCATTATACAGAACCAGAATTACAGAGTTATTCCTATATCATGAAGGTATTCCATAGACTAGAGTAAACCTAGAGAGGAATATGGCTATACACAATCAATTATTGTCGATCATAAACTGAGGCATTACAAGACACCGTTGATGGTGACTGACAAAGACCACTACTCCAAGGAATCACTTACCCCCAAACCACTGGATAGGTCAAGCTGATCATCTTGTACTCAAATCCCTGATACACATTCTTCTTGGAGGCTGGAGTGTCAGGAAATGCCATAGGAAGGAAAGAGCATATTCCTTTGCCCAGAAATCAAAGGCCACTTCTCCCCAGAGCAAAGGAAGTGAAACTGATTAAAAGAAATTCAGATTTGCCTCTTCTATTCTATCTAAAGGAGGGTGGAGGAGGGGCACAAATAGAAGCAAAGCTTGGGGGGAGGGGAAGATGAGGGGAAATAATTTAATGACTAGTTTTCTAGGAATTCCATGAAGAAAAAAATTCTTTTCTTTATTATTTCTTGCTCTCTGTCCTCCATCAAGCTCTACTATTGAAGATTATTCTAATAGAGGACAAACACTTAGAGGTTCTACCATACTGGAAAGTCTGGAAGCCTCTCCTGACAACCAGTCCTAACAACATCTGGGAATCAGCTTTCTGAGGACCAGCCTTGCTAAGGATGGAAAGGCTTGTTACCAGGAGTCTAGTTGCCCAGTAATGAATGCTTTGGCCACGGTAACCCATGAATCAAAGACAATACAAAATCAATCAATCAATCAGTAAGCATTTCTTAGGTAAGCATTACCTACTATGGTGCCAAGAACTATGTGAAGTGTTGAAGCAAAGACAAAAGGGAAGCAGTGCCTGTCCTTGAAAATCTTATACTTTATTAGAGCATATATATAGGCATATACAAAATATATAGTATAACAGGAAAGGGCTCTAGTGTCTGGGAGGATCAGGAAAGACTTCATATTGAAGTTGTCACTTGATTTGGGTCTTAAAGGGAGTGGAGGAATTTTAAGACATGAGTCGAGGAGTGTTTTCCAGGCACAATCAATGCAAAAGGATAGAGATGAGAATGCTGTTTCATATGAAGAACAGTAGAAGGTCAATTTGGCTGCACCATAGATAGAGTGGTTGAAAGGGAATGACAGAATAAGGTGGGATGGTAGGTTGGAGCTAGGTTGTGAAAGGTGTTAAATTCTAAACAGAGGAATTTCTATTTGCTAAGGAGTCACTGAAATCTGTTGAGTAAGAGAGGTCAGATCTACACTTTCAGGAAAATCACTTTGACCTCTATGTGGAAGATGAGATGAGACAGAGAGACTAATAATGCCACTGCAATAGTTCAGACTAGAGGGGATCACGCTTTGTACTAGAGTGGGTAGAGAGGGCATAGCTGTGAGTAATGTTGACGGGGTTGAAACAGTAAAATTTAGCAACTAGTCGAGTGAGAGTCAAGAATGGAGGATGAGAGAGGCTGGGAAATAGGGTAACTGGATGATTGGTGAAATGAGGAAGTTCAGAAGAGAGGAGGGAAAGACAATGAGGTCTTTTTTTGAATTTGAAATCACTGTGGGACGTTCCATTTGAAATTTTCAAAAGGTAGATCAGATGATGTGGACCTGGAGCTCTGAAGAAACTAAGGGCTGGATGTGTAGATCTGGGAGGTATCTACCCAGAGGCAATGATTTAAACTATGGGAGCACATGAAGTCACCAAGTGAGAGGATATAAAGGGAGAATAGTAAGAAACCCAGGATAGATCCTCGGTCCACAGGTACAGGGAGGGGATGTGAAATGGCCAATGATCCAGCAAAGGGGACCAAGCAGGAGAGGTCAGACAGGAAGGAAGGAGGAGAAAAAGGAGAGATACCAGTGTTATGAAAACTCTAGGAGGATAGTGGGATTAAGAGAGTAAAGAGAGTACCTTGAGAGGTAAAGAAGAATGAAGAATAAGAAAAAGCCGTCAGATTTGGCAAGTAAGAGAGAATTGGTAACTTTAGGGAGAATAGTTTCAGTTAAGTGATGAGGTCAGAAGCCAGATTGCAAAGGGTTATGGAGTGAGATAAGCAAAGTGGAGTACTAGGTATAGACGCATTTTTTATTATCTTATTTTTAATTTATGGAATACCACAGGCACTTCCACAGCATAGTATAATTACAAAAAAAAAGATGACTGTACATGAAACTGCAAATCTATTATGTACAACTTTCTATTCCTTTTTAAATATAATAAAGTTTTCATGTAAATTTCTTTTTTTTCCTGCCCCCCCCAGACATGGCTACCATTAGACACAAATAGGTATATATGTAAAATTATTCTCTACATATTTCTATTTATCAGTTCTTCCTCTGGATACAGATTTTTCTTTTAAAAGGACAATTTAATTATTTTTCCAATTAACAAGTATTTATTTTCTCTCCCTCTCACTTCCCCCAACTCCAACTTGGAAAAAACAAATAATGACAAAAGTTTTATAACAAATATTCATAGCCCAGACCCATCCCCCAATTCCCACATTGACCATGTCCAAAAATGTATGTTGACAGCTTTTTGGGGGGAGTTTTGCTCAAATAGGAAGAGCAGATATAGGATGATAGCTATGGTGGATGTCCAAATCTAGTGAAGTTATTTTTTTAGGAATGTGGGACACTTGGGCATATACATAGGCAGGAGGGAAGGAACCAGTAGAAAAAGAAAGATTAAAGCTCAGAGAGGGAGGGGGATAATTGTGGGTCAATCTGCTTGAGAAGATGGAAAGAGGTGGGGTCAAAAGTACATATAGAAAAGTTGAAATAAAGAAGTTGCCTATTGGGGGAATGATGCCAAGGGGCTATGAAATGTAGAGAAGGGGAGAAGAGGGAACTTTTGATAAATATTCTCTATTTTCTCAACAAAGTACAAAACAAGATCCTCAGGTGAGAAGGATGCTTTCTATAGCCAGCCTGGAAAATAGAGGCCTAGATTTTCTAAGTTCTTTATATAAAGTAAATCATTAAGGAAGAAAAATTAAGATCCAGAAACATGAATCTTATGGTGTCAAAATGAAAGATAGACCCACCATCCCTGCTACTATCCCTACTGATTGCCATCAGAAGAGGATACAAGCCAGCTTGGCTTGTCCCCCTAAGGGGGAAATTGGGACATTATGTATCAGGAAGGTCAATCATCCACTGCCATCATCTCCCCTCAGACTCAGGTGCAACCAATATCTTGAATCCAAGACCTCTGGGAATGATAGTGCCTTCTGGATCACCATTGTGCCAAGAAACAACCTTTGGGAGATGTGACTTGTTATCTGCCTCTGCAGGTACTTGAGGGTCTTTCTTTTCGACATCCAAAGCTGCTGAAGACCCAGAAAAGAAAGTTCTCGTCACCAAAGTCCTTGGCACCATCAAATGCCTCAATGTCAGAAACAGATACGGTTTCATCAGTGGGAATGACACTAAAGAAGATGAATTACCATTTGTTTTGCCGCAGTATCCTAAGAACTCCTGGGTTTTTCTATCTGATTTATAGCTAACATATCCTCTATATGTGGCCTTTCCCTATTAGAATGTGAGTTCCTTGAGAATGGGGATTTTCTTGCTTCTCTATTTGTATTCTCAGTGCTTTGGCACATATGGAGCATTTAATAAATGCTTTTCCAATCAAACATTTATGTTTTATTCATATTTATTCAATATATTGATTAGCTTCTGAATATACTTCCCAGAATGCTAGAATTAGGAGGGCCTTAAGGACTATCTATAGTCTAACTTTATCTTGTAGATGAGAAAACTGAGACCCAGACTCCATCTTCTCCACAAGTATATGATTTTATCAAATGCTTTGCTCAAGTCTAAGTTTATATCTATAGTTTTGTCTTGCAAATGAATTTGTATGCTAAACTATTATTGTGCTTGGCTGCCTTAGAAAGATTCTCTTCTTGGCAAGAAGATCAAGAATTTGCTGAGTGAAACCATTTCCTGGCCCTTATTCAGTAGTTAGTTTCCTTCTCGATCATGTAACAAATGGTGATAATCAGAGTCAATGTTGTTGTTGTTGTTCAGTTGTGTCCAACTCTTTCTAATCCCATTTGGGGTTTTCTTGGCAGAGATGCTGGAGTTGTTTGTCATTTTCTTCTCCAGCTCATTTTACAGATAAGAAACAGAGGCAAATAGGGTTAAGTGACTTGCCCAGGGTCATACTGCTAGTAAGGCCAGATTTGAACTCAGGAAGACTCATCTTCCTAACTCCAGACCTGGTATTCTATTCACTGTGTCACCCAGCTGCCCTGATCAGAGTCAATATCTTTACTTTTATCCATTTTTCATTATTGAGAGTGAAGAGCTTAAGTAGATCAGATTGAAGCTTTTGTAATTGCACACAATTTGAAAGATCCAGTCTGCTCTGGGCTGGTGGTAAGGCATGGCGACAAACATTTGTTAAGCAACTACTATATACGCTAGATACTCTGTTAATCTCTCCAGATATAAAGAAAGGCAAAAAATAGTCTCTGTTCTCAAGGGACTCATAATGCAATGAGGGAAAGACAACATGTGAATAACTGTACAAACAAGGTACAAGTAGCTTAAATTGGAGCTAATCAAGAGAAGGAAGGCATTAGCATTTAGGAGGATGACAAAGCCTTCTTATAGAAGATGGGATTTTAGCTGGGATTTGAAGGAAGTTGAGGCATCTAGGTGATGGATAGGAGAGACTTCCAGAGAGAGGGGAATAATCAGTGAAAATGCCCAGAGTCAAGAGATGGTCATCTGGGAGCAGGGGAAGAGCTGCTATCGTCTCAGTTGAATTCAACTTCTGCATTGATATTTCAAAACCCAAGAAGAACATGAACAGGCCATCTAAACAGTACAAAAGGGCTAAGGAGCCACCCTTTGTAGAGGGGAAAAGTCACACTGTGCCAAGGTGTAACAAACGTAGATTTAAAGTCCTAGAATATTTTCACTTTACAATCATGAAATATGGAGAAAAAACATAAAAAACATGGGATTAGGAATCCATTTACCTCAATTCTAGTCTACATTTTGCTAGACTACATAATCTAACTTGTTCTATAACCTCAAGCAAGTTTTCTCATCAGAAAAACTAGGTAGGGGGTTCAGAAGAGAAGGAGGAGTTGGGGTTGGACTAGATAAATGACTTCTGATGTCTTCTTGAGCACTAAAAGACATGATGTAGCGTTAAGCTTGGAGTCAAGAAGAACTGTGTTCAAATCCCACCACTAACAAACACTTACTAGCACTGAACGTGGACAAGTAACTTAATCTCTCACTATTATTTCTCACACGTACCCTTTCTTCTAATTTGCTATTGTTTCTGACCTTTGTTCTAATTAGTTGGCCTCTGACCAGACACCCAATCCTTAAATGACTCCCACATCAGTACTGAATTTTTTCCTTTCTATGAAAGCGTACTTACAATGATATACTTCTCATATTCAGGACCTTCTAACTCTTCTTGATGAGGGTGGCCATGATATATACTGTAGAGATAACTTACAAGACTTTGTCTGCTTTCATTTCTCAATTCAGAATCATCTTCCAACTTTTTTTTCTTGTTATACTCCCTTGTGCTAACCTATATATTAAAGTTGCAGAGTACCAAATTAAACACTGACTTTAGAAGCAGCATTTTCCAGTGGAAATAACACTGACTCTGAAGTCAAAGGACCTGGATTCAAATTCTGATTTTGATGCTTCCTTCATGTGTGACCTTGAAAGAGTTAGTACTCTGGCCCTCAGTTTCCTCATATATAAAATGAAGGGTTAGTACCAGATGGCCTCTTGTGTCCCTTCCAGCTCCAGATCTATGATACTAAGGACCCCATCAAATTCTTCATTGACTTTCTCAGTGATAGACTCTGAAGGGGAAATTATGTTGCACCCATGTTGAAGAAGGCCTATAGTTACTTGTAGTATTACTAGGGGGGCTGGAATAGCGATTTGTCCAGTCCAGTGTCCTCAGATATCATTCTGGGAAATAACCCATGTGGAGATACAGCTCAGCAACCACTCCTGCAGGTGTTCCGGTGACAGCTACCAAAGACTAAAAAAAGAAAGCTCTTGTCACCCAAATCCTTGGCTCTGCCATGTGGTTCGATACCAGAAACTGTTATTTGGAAATGACATAAAGAAGAAGCATCTTCTGCGATGCTGAACCCTAAGAACCATGGGACTTTTCCACCTGACTTGCACATTGAAAAACACATTGATCAGAGTCAATGTGTTGTATGTCTCAGGAGAATGGGGGTTCCTTGGGAGCAGGGCCTATCTTTTCTATTTGTATCCCTAGCATTTAGTACAGAGCAAGCACTTAATAAACATTTTATTCATTCATGAATAGTTGTTTAATAAATTCATTCATTCACTCTCTATATTAATTTAGTAATTAATTTAATAAATGCAATTTCATTCATTCACTGTAGAAATTAGCCTTTGCCTCCCAATTCCCATAAGTTATAAAGGAGTGTTTAGAAAGTTCTTCCAGTGCTATGACCAATAAAGTAGGTATGGTCAGAAAATCTACCCTTGGGAGTTTGTGACTATGTCAGAAGCTACTTAGGGTGGGAGGGATTCATGATGTGGCTGGCAGTGAACAGTGAATAGTAATGATGTATCCTGATATTGGGAAAACAGAATAGTGTAGAAGCTGAGTGGATTTTGTCCCTATCCCCCTCTGCCTTCCCTTCTTCCTTATAACTGTTGAGGGCATAACTATATCATCCAGAATGTCAATCCCAACTCCCCCTCCCATATACAATCTGTTGCCTAATCTTGTCATTTCTGTCTTTGCAATATCTCTCCTATACATACCCTCCTCTTTACCCCTACAGCCCCAACTCTTGTTTGGCTTTTGTCACCTCTCTTGGACTATTGCAATAATCTTCTATCTGGTCTTCTTTCCTCAAGTCTCTCCCCAACTCCAGTCCATCCTCCATGTTCATTGAGCTCCAAGGACTACTCATCTCCAGGGTTAAATATCAAGTCCTATGTTTGGCAGTTCTCTGTAACCTGGTCCCTTCTTCTCTCTCTTCTCTTTCTGTATTCTCATTACTCCTTTATATACAGAACATGATCCAGCACCAGTAGCCTAACCCACCTATTCTTCAAACACACATTCTCTTTCCCATCTCTCTGCCTTTGCATTAACTGTCCCCCATGCCAAGAATGCTCCTAATTTTTACTTCTGATTCCAGGCTCCTCCCCCTTCAAGAATTTATCTTCGTTGAATTTCTCTCTACTTCTTCCTCTGTGACAGACTCTGAAGGGGAAATGATTTTGCACTTGAGTTGAAGAGGACCCACACTCACTTGTGGTATTCCAAGAACCACAAGAATAGCAATTGCTTCCAGCATAGTGCCATCATCTTAGGAAGCAACATTTGTGAACATGCAACCTGACACGTCCTCTTATATATAATCTGGCCACAGCTACTGAATCCAAAACAAGAAAGTTCCCGCCTCCAAAATCCTTGGCCCTGTCAAATTGGTCCGACATCAGAAACTGGCATGATTTTATTAGTGGTAATAGCAATAAAGAAGATGCATTAGCTCAAATCTTATGTTCTACAAGTAGCTTTTTCCAGTTCATCCAACTAATACCTTCCATCCATCCGTCTCTCTCTGTCTCTCTCTCTGTCTTTCTCTCACACACTCACATGCTCACACACACACACACACACACACACACACACACACACACACACACTTCTATCTACCTAGTTATAATTGTCTTCTTCATTAGAATATAAGCTCCTTGAGGGTAAGGACTATTTTTGCATTAAAAAAAAAACAGCACAGCACTTGGCAATCAGTGCTTAATAAATGATCATTGACTGACTGGTTTGTAGGTATATCTAGGTAGGGACTTCAGACCATCTTATATGCGTTTGGGTAGAAATCCCCAGAGTTACATTTGAACCTTGATTTAGGGAGCATTAGGAGAATACTTTACAGCTTTTGGGATGAATGAAGGAGATGGAATATATATTGGGTCCTAGCGCCTTCCTGATGGGAGCAATTCCACTGTTCCAGGGTCGATGATGAAAAACTTTAAGATTTGGTTTATCTGAGTGACACTGAAGGTTCCCCATGGTCAAAGAGTACCCATGGTTGGGGAGAAATGTCATTAGACTTAGATTTTGTCCTGTTTTATTTTAAAAAAATTTTTTTTTTAAAGCAATTGGGGTTAAGTAACTTGCTCAAGGTTACACGGCTAGTCATTTGATTTATGCGTGGGTGCTCATTTTCTGAGGCCAGATCTGATCTCGGGTCATCCAAACTCCGAGGCCGGCGCTCTTACTCACTGCGCCACCTAGCCGCCCCTATTTTTTAAAATTTTAACCAAATTCCTGACATCAACTTGTTTTGTTCTCGTGTACTTTTTTCTCCTAGATATGGAGTGTGACCAGATTTCTGGCAAATTGATCATCTTGGTGGGGTGAGTTCTAGTTAATTGAAGTTTTACTACATGGAACAGGGTGACTCAAGAAGTCTGTCTGGATAGATGTTTTCATTAGTATAAAGAACTTCTGGTATGTTAATTTCCTTCACCAACACAGATCAACAACTCCTGTAATGTCTAGCCAGGGGTGGGGAACCTTTGGCCTCCAGGCCACAAGTCTAGGTCTTTGGGTGTGGTCTTTTGACTGAGTCCAAGTTTTGCAGAACAAGTCCTTTTATTAAAGGGTTTGGAATCAAAGGGCCATACTTGAGGACCTAGAGGGCCACATGTGGCCTGGAGGCAGTGGGTTCCTCACCTCTGGCAGTATTACCTGGGGCACAGATGGAGTAAGTAACTTGTGTAGGGTCATACTTTGTGCAGGACCTCTTGACTCCAAGACTGATTCTTTATCCACTATGCTTCTGCAGGCAGTTAAGAAGGGGAATTGACACTATCCTTTCCCCCAAAGAACTGGGTTCTTTCACCCTTCTTAGTAATGTGTTCCTTTCCACTGTTTCACAACCCTTATAATTAAGCATTTTTTTCCTGAGGTTTCACCTAAATTCCCTTCAGGGTGCAAAACAACAATCACTGCCAGGTAAAAATAAAAGCAAACTTGATAGTGCTAAATGGAAGTATTCTCTTATGCTGTGGATGTCTTGAAAAGGACTAATTTTTTTTTTAATTTCTGAAATTAGTCATTTTAAAAGCCACTGGCAAACCCACTAGATCCTTTTTGGGCTGTGGAATACCCAAGAAGAGAAGTAGTGGTTGGGTTTAGTTCCTCATCTAATGGGGCATCAGAACAGCTCTAGGCAACCAATGAAGAATTAGATCTGCCTGTGGGTTTTCCTGGTATAGGACACCATCACACATGATAGCAGGGTTGCCAGTGGGTTTTTTTCCAGCTGACTGGGAAAAATTAAAACTCTCCTGACTTGACAAAACTCCCTATGGCCTTTTGGGCCTGTATTTCCCAGAGAGATGTCACTCCTAAACCATGGATTCTTAATTTTTTTTTATGTCATTGATCCTTTGGCAGTCTGTGAAAGCCTATGGAGATATGGATACAGATATACACACATATATACATATGCAGTTATACTGTGCATGTATATACACATATTTGTATTCTGTGTATATATAGCCTACATTCAGAATCGAAAGAGATGCTCACTTTCAGTTAGAGCTAGTAAAAAAAAGATGTAATTTTTTTCCCTCCCAAGTTATGAACTCTTGAAATCTATATATATACTCAAGATCAAAAATGCCTAGTATTGAAACTACCTAAATTGCAAGTTCCTTAAGAGTTAGATTTGGGTCTTTTCTTGTCTCCCACTCCTGCCCACTACTCCTCCTGAAGCCAATGTAGTGCTCTGTGTATGAGAAAAACTAAAAAAAATTAAGGTTTTTTAAAAAAGGGTTTTTTAAAAAAAGAAACTTAAGTTGTATTATTGACTGACCAACAGTATTACATGAATCTTATAGGTCAAAGGCTCTGGAAGAATCTTTCAGGGACCACTATACCCAAATACTCTTTATGGAATTTTAATGAAAATTTAAAACACTTTCCCCCCTTGAAAAGAATTCAGTTTGCTTAGATAGTGTAATCAGACCCAGATGTTGTAAAATTCATATTTGATCAAAAACCCCAACTCTTGATTTTTCTTGAACACAAATGAAGTATATGCTGAAAAAATAGGCATTCTTATTATGATGATCTATTTCAGATGAAGTTGGTGTTTGAAACCAGATCCCTACCCTAGAAGACATCAATCTGACTTGTCTATCACTCCAATGAGATTAGTCTCTTTCCAGACAAGAGCTGGAATGTTCTGATAAAATAAAATGATGAAGGGATGCATGCCCTATTTTCCCCTGAAGTCTGCCAATTCTGTGAATGGATAAGGGACTCCAGTCTCTGCGGGAGAGAATAATTTAAAGTGGAAAGAGAGCTAGACTTCCTGCCTCTGATACAAACTAGCTGTGTGATCACAGAAAGTGGTTTGATTTCTCAAAGCTTTACTTTCCTCATCTGTGAAATGGGGAAAAAATATCTGTAGCATTTACTTCCCAAGATTGTTTGTGAATCTTTAATGAGATAATGTATGTAAAGTACTTTGTAAATCTTGAAGTGTGAGACGTGAATATCAGCCATTATTACAATATTAATAATAACAGATGACATTTTAATAGCAAAGTGTTTTCCTATGTCATTTCATTTGATGATCATTTATTTGCAAATACACTCCCTCCCTCCCATTTTAGTTTGATTGATCAATCTGTTTCAGACTATGACTGGGTAGGTTCCCCCCTTACCTCCCACCTCTCAGTTGCTAAAGTTTCAAGGCCCCTGAGAGATGTGAGGCAGTATGTACCTTGCAACTAAAAATATCATGATCATCTTGACAACAATCTTCCCTCAGATGCTGATGGAGATAGCCTGGGGCCCTGAACCCAAGATCCTTGGGAATGATAATGTCCTCCAAGCGACCAGTCATATTTCTAGGCCAGCCCCCATAGCCATCATGAGAGGAGAAATTATTATAGAGAAGAGGCCCACCTTCTTCATCCCCACCAGCAAAAACTATTGACTATTTGTTACTAGCAGAAAGACGAGAACAGTAGCTCTGGGAGTTGTAGCATACCTCAGACTACTAGTTTTGATGGGGTGCTTGGGTGCCTGTGCTTAGACTCCAATTCCAAGATCACATTTCTTCTTCTCTAGCCTCAAAACACTATCCCTGACAATTTTCTCCCCACCTCAGGGACACTATGCCTAGTAATGACACTATGCCTAGCAATGAGTGGGCCCCAATAAGACAAACTATCTTTCCTTGTTACAAGAACAAGCTGATCTCTGAAGAAATTCTCTTGTCAAAACAGGACTATCTTGTAACCACAGAATTATCATGTATTGATTCCCAAGTTATTGTATACAATCCAGAGGCCAAGCTATAGACATCAACTCTCAAAGCTATCTTGCTACAGATATAATAGACCAAAAATACACCCCTAAGAGATCCCTTCCCCTGGTTTCCAGTATCGAATGACACCTGTGACTAAGGTTGTATGTTATCAGCTAACTAGCATATCTGCCAGATAATCCACTATTTTTCCTATATAAGCTTTAGCATCATTCCTATTAAGCTGCAAATTCCTTAAGGAGCTCTACCTGTCATATTGGAGTTGCAATAAACCTTTGCCACCTTGACTTAAAGAATGCTTGAGTCAGTGAATTCATTCCAGAAGACCCTTTCCTGTACTTTGTTCCTTGAAGGATCTCTGAACCTCTTAAACTGCATCAACCCTGCTAATGGCCCAACCTTCACAGCCATCATTCCAGGAAGCAACTCTTGCAGATGAGACAGCAGCCATGCCAGCCTTCCCCACCAACTGCTGACCAACTTCCGCTCACATCTTGACCACCATCTCATCTCAGACCCTGATAATGAGAGCTCAGGACCTTGAACCAAGAGGCTTTGGAATAGCAATACTTCGAGCCCAAAGCCCACAGCCATCATCCAGGGAAGTAATACGTGCAATATGTAGCCTGTGGGTGCTATAGCCACATTCATTGAAGACCTGGAAATTAAGGCTTTCATTACTCAAATCCTTGGCGCTATCAAATGGTTCAACATAGGTTACTGACATGAGTTTATCAGTGGAAATGAAATAAAAGAAATCATTATCATCTGCTTTGCTGCTGGACCCTAAGGACCATGGGACCTTTCCAGCTGACTTGCAGCTGAAAACCTTTCATAATGTTGTCCCCCCACCCACATTAAATTATTAGTTCCCTGCTTTGCTCGTTGTAAGTGCTTAATAAATGCTTCATTCAGTCATTACTAATTGTGGAGTTGTATATAGGAGGCTGCTGCTTTATAAGCAGATTTTGTTCAGAAAAGGTTTTTGTTTGAAACATTGTAGGTGGTGATTAGGTGTCTAGGCTAGCCCACAGAAGCCTATGTAACTTATTGTACCTGAAGCAGAGACATAACCATAACATTACAAGAACATTGCCTCTATTGGGGATTCCTGGTTCCTAACCAGAAGCCCCTGCACTGTGTGAATTCCCACAGTTTTTTTAAGAGAGTTTGATTAAGAGTTGGAGTCAAGATGGTGGAGTAATGAGAAGTAGTATGGCAATCTTTTCCCTTCCCCTGCCCAACTCCTTCAGACATCTAGAAACCATACCAGACCAAATCCTGATTGGGTTATTAATGGAAATCAATCACAATGTGTCATTTTTCCAACTCTAGTCATCATAGGGGCAAAGATAAGAGAGTTCTGTAGCCACTGGGGCAGGAGTCTGGTCAGGAGTACACCTCATGGAGCTTTCCAGAATGGAGAGACATTGTGCATCAGGGAAACAAGAGGTCTTAGACCCAGCAAAAAGAAGTTTACACTTGTGTAGGGTGTAAAAACAAGTGCTAAGTGGCAACTCTGTCACTTATTACCCAGTTCTGTGTCATAAATCTAGGAAGGACTGAGCAGCAAAGCTGTATCTAGGAGTGGTATTCCAGGAAGAGAGGTGGCATGGTCCTAGACTATGTATATATACAGCAAGGAGAAAGTACAAAAATAAGCAATATCTGTGTGACTTGGATTTCAGGATCCAACAGGTCTTAGTTTCAGCTTCTAGACAGTTTGAAAACTGAAAAAAAAAATCCAGGAGGAAATCTCAAAGTGAAGCCTTTGGTTTTGTCACTCAGACCTAGCAGAATGTTCTAACTGGCCAATAGTGTCAGAGTCCAGCAGCAGTCTATTGCAACTTCAAATTTGTCGGGTAGACCGACAAACCTATTGCTCAGGTCCAAACCTTAGTCAGGAATGTTCAGAATTTAGATCAGAGTGGCAGCAATCACAACACTTTGGGAGGATTGTAGGTCCCTAGCCTGAGCTTTCCCAGAGATACTGGGATAACACAACACTTCCAGAAAACAGCAATCAGAAGCCCCTTCACCATATGAACTCCTACAGTGGAATCAAGATGTCAGAGTAGTCATCTTCTCCCTGCCTCCCATGTTTTGACAGAGGGGTAAAGGACTCAGAATGTGACATTTTGGGGTTTTTTGACATGACCAATGAGGGAATTTGTTTTGCTTGACTATACACATTTCTAAGAGGATCTTTTTTTTTCTCTTTCTCATGAAAAATTGAGGGAGGATTGTGAGGGAGAAAAGGTAGATTTTTGCTAATTAAAAAATAAAATCTAATTTAAAAAAAGCTTAGTACCTCCACAGCTCTTGCACCAGCATTTCTGGAACACTAATAGATACTTTACATTTTCAGACTATATTCAAGTCAATCTTTTGACAGTGGAGAGGAAGAGGAGACCATATGGAGAATCCTCCACCATCTTCTGTAATTGGATAGTTGAAATGTTGATCATCATTAAGCTAACTAAAACAGTACAGTAATTAAGTAAAACTGTTGGCCCAAAGTTGACTGACAGCTTAGTTAGCCAGTAACATTTTTTGTAGAAAAAAGTAGATGATGTTGGCATTAGAGATATAAAACCTTAACCAAGCAACAAACTCCCAGAAAACTAGAGCGGACCAAATAAAAGCCAGTAACTACAGCTGCCTCATTCTTGATGCCCTCTCACTGGTTGAATTATGGCTTATTAATGTTCCTCTCAGTGAGGCAGTCTCTTCTGGAAGAAAGCCACAAATGCTATCTATATAGTACTATCTCAACTATAGCTAACTCAAATCTATACTACTGCTATATGGGAAAATGTGTTCTGATTTCTAGCTCAGAAGGCTAAAAACTTCAGTGGCTTTCCAAGCACTGGTGTCTCAGAGTTGGGACTCTGACAGAGGATGGGGGAAAGAGAAGAGGAAAGGGATAGAGAATGTCAGGGTCCCAAAGCCACTAACATAGGCATAGATAAGATGAAATTTTGTCAGAGTTAGCCGTCACTGGTCTTGTGACTGTCATCATCACCCATGTATGGTGTATTATACATCTAAGCTCTTAAACACCTTACAGCATAGCCCAACACACAAGTCTTTCCCTAAGGACAAGCACAAGAGTGGGGAATGGGAACATGAACATGCAGTGGAAACCACCCATATAACCCTACCTCCCCCAAACCACGCTGCTCTGCCACAAAGGTAACTCACATGAATCTTTTGTTTGCTCTCCTTCCAAAAAACGCACAGCTCAAGCATCATGGTGTAATGGAATGGCCTAACACCAGCCTAAGAGGGTTGACTTCTTCCTCCTTAATATTCCTCCAAGGAGCCTCCACGTGAGAAAGACATTGGTGCCCTGACCTAAAGGCACTTAAAGTAATACGTAAATGTTAGCTATTATCATCATCAAACATACTGGTAATAGCTGCGGGCCTCCAGGACCACAAAATAAGACAACTTTGCTACTTTTCTAGCTGTGGATATAGTAGGGCAGATAATCCTGGGCACCTATAACTTGTTAACAATCATTCACCAAATGTTTTTTGTTTTGTTTGCTTTTTGTAGGGCAATTGGGGTTAAGTGACTTGCGCAAAGTCACACGGCTAGTAATTGTGTCAAGTGCTTGAGGCTGAATTTGAACTCAGGTTGTCCTGACTCCAGGCCTGGTGCTCTATTTACTGTGCCACCTAGCCACCCCCTGCACCAAATGTTTTAAATCAAGAGACAAAAGGCAGCTGTTCCTAGGCTCAAAATTGCCACCTCCCATCTCCCACTTTGTTTGTAAATAGGATATTTTGTAAATTGGAACTGGCTTCAGTTCAATTCAACAATATAAGTCACTGCATGCAAAATATTGTCCTTTGTGCTGGGGATAATATGAAAAAAATTGTAAGGATCTGACAGTCTTTCTGGACTCAAGGAGATTACATTTTTATTGGGAGTGGGGAAGGAATACAACATATATATATGTATATATACATATGTGTATATGTATATATACATATATGTGTTGTATATATATGTTGTGTGTATATATATATACAAATAAATATTAAAGAAGGTAGAGAGGACTTCTTGGAAGAATTAGCACCTAAGCTGAGCCTTTAAAAAATCCCTAAGATTCTAAGAGGCAGAGATGAGGAATGAATGAATATGTTCCAGGCAGATACATGTTGTTTTCTTAATAAAATTAATATGTTTTGTAAAGTACATCAGGCACATTTGTACTCTTGGTGTGTTCATGGTTTGGTCTTAGAGACATATGAGAAGGAGCTCCTACCCAGTCCTTTAGGGACGTTTTCAGTGAAGTTCAGTCACTGAATTCATTCCCTGGATTTAGTGTTTTTATAAATCAACCCTGGATTTCAGAGCCTCCTGGCAGCTCCCTACAAAGTGACCAGTCTACATGGGCTAAAGTGTTTTCTGCAACATTCCATTTCTACTTCAGATGAAGTATTCAACCATAAGACACTTACCCACTTCTTGTCTAATTGTACATCTGGTGAGACAAAGCTGTGTCATCTCTTGTTCAGTGGTGTCTGACTCTTTGTGACCCCAAGGGAATTCTGGGCAAAGATCCTGGAGTGGTTTGTCGTTTTCTTTTCCACTGGGTCCCCATTTTATAGAAGAGGAACTGAGTTAATGTAAGAGTTAAAATAGGAGTTCAATGACTCACCCAGGGTCATACAGCTAGTAAGTGTCTGATTTGAGGCTGGATTTGAACTCAGATCTTTGTGATTTAAAGCCCAACTCTAGCCACTGTACCCTAGCTGCCCCTTTTCTATTAGTCCTAAATCCATACTCACTGACTTTGTGGATTTCCTTTCTCCAGAAAAGGGAAGAAGAAAACTTTATTTATTTTGAAAATAAATGGGGGCGGCTAGGTGGCGCAGTGAATAGAGCGTCCTGGAGTCAGAAGGACCTGAGTTCAGAGCTGGCCTCTGACACTTAATCCACACAAACAAAAACCTAGCTGTGTAACCTTGGGCAAGTTACTTAACCCAAATTGCCCTAAAGGGGCGGCTAGGTGGCGCAGTGAGTAAGGGCGCCGGCCTCGGAGTTGGGATGACCCGAGATCAGATCCGGCCTCAGAAAATGAGCACCCACGCATAAATAATGACTAGCTGTGTAACCTTGAGCAGGTTACTTAACCCCAATTGCTTTAAAAAAAATTTAAAAAAATAAATGTATATAAACACATGCAGAATATGTACACAATATGCACGCACACACATGCATTATGTATGTGAACATGTATTGTGCATATTACATACATACATGCATGTGCAAACATACACACACAGGCTTACTTTGGGCAAGATCAAACCTTGCCTTGGAGGTTGCATTGCAAGCAGAGAGGATTCAAAAATGACCCAAATTGAAAAAGTAGTCCAAATCCAGTGGATAGGAGCATAAAAATAGAGGTGGCTATCAGGTCACAGAAACACAAAACCTATTTTCAGTTCTTGAAGACCTGTAGGAGGAGGCGGCTGAGAAGGAGATTTGATTTTTGGAAGATAACTTCATCTGTCTTCCATTTGTCAACTAGCATAATGTCATCATTGAATATTAGTCATCACAGACAAAAATTTGCTGTAGAAAATTAGATTGAGTGTGTAATCACAGAATCAACTTTAGTATGTCATTCTGGGAGAACAAAATCTCAGGGCAAAATTCGGAGATCAAAGCCAGGTGGACTGCTTGCTTTTTCTGTGCTTGTACTATTTGGTATCATTTCCGTATTTCTCTCAGGAACATTGCACAACTTCCACTGTCTTCATCATCAAAAAATATTTTTAGGCTTCTCCTTGACGGTAACTCTTTGGCATTGGTTGGTATTAGTCATCTGGAGGAGCAAGAATCCATGAATCTTCTGATATCAGTTGATCTATAAATATTGGCCAACATTGTGTTTTTCATTCTACCATGGAGGCCTATTAACTCTTACCCCGAGTTGTAAGGATGAGTTACTTCTGATATAATTTTAGAAAATCAGAGTGTGAACAAAGGTTCAAGTTAACTTAATTCCACAAATATTCATTATTCATAGTTATGATATCAAACTAAGGACTTTGGGAGAAGACTATTAATTGGTTAAAGAAGGAGAAATATATTTTCTGCCCTGAGGGAGCTTACAGTCACATTTATACAAGGTCACTAAGCATATAGAACTGCAAAAAACCTGAGGAAATGATGCAAATTAGCACCAGCACACACACATATGTGCCCACATGTGCACACACGCACACACACGCGCGCGCGCTTGGCCTTGGATCTCTGAATCTTGCTCTGAGATTTTGTTTCTGGAGAATGACATGCTTACTTTCATTCTCTGCTTATATAGTCAATTTGATTTTCTATAGAAAATTTTCATCAGCCATGAATAGTCTTTATCCTCAGAGTTATGACTACTGTTAAAGAAGTGATATCTGCTGATACTTTGGCAAAATCTGAAGGTCTGGAAGACTGAAGAACAGAAATATTGAAATGTCAGGTGGAAGATCTTCCAGCGACATCTACCTACAGAACATATCCAGGCTCTCCTTCACATGACATCCTTATGGATATTTGAACTACAGCTCTAATGTCTTCACTGAATCTTCTTTTCCTCACCTAAACATGCCCAGTTTCAACAAATCCTCAGACGACATGGGTTCAAGACCATTTACCATGCTTGTTGCTTTCTTTCTTTCTTTCTTTTTTTTTTTTGCTTTTTGGAGGGGGTAAGATAGGGCAATTGGGGTTAAGTGACTTGCCCAAGGTCACATGGCTAGTTTGTGTGTGTGTGTGTGTGTGTGTGTGTGTGTGTGTGTGTGTGTGTGTGTGTTTTAAGTGTCTGAGGCTGGATTCATGCTGGTTGCTTTCTTCTGGATATTCTCCAGCTTATTAATGTTCTTCTTAAACCACAGTGACAAGAACAGAACACAATACTGCAGAAGAGGTTTGGTGGGTGCAGAATATTCCCTTTTCCTGGAAGCTATGCCCCTCTTTATGCAACCCAAGATCATGTTAGCTATTTTGACTTCCATACCGCATTGCTGACTCATATTAAACTTGCAGCCCATTCAAACCCCCAAGTTTTTTTTTCAGAATAACTGCTATCTATTCTTGCCTTGCCCCATCTAAACTTGTAAAATTGAAATCTTTTGTTTATTTTTGTATTTTGATACCAAAATATCAGATTTAATTTATCCCCTAGTGTTGGATTCAGCCCAGTTAAGATTCTTTTGGAATCTGACTCAATTATCTACTGTGCTAGAAGTCCCTGCCCAGCTTTGTTATCTGCAGATTTGAAGAGCATTTCATGTATGCCTTTATCTAAGTCAAATCTAAGAACCATATTATTAATGCATATGTCAATTTACTTGTGTTGTTTCATAAAAGAAATAACACATCTGTCTTCACCAGGTTAATTTGCACAGAATCATGGTGAAGCATATCATGGTGTTTCAGACTAGAAGTCAAGAAATTTGGGTTCAAGGCTCAGCCCTGACACTCAGTAGTGGGTAACCTTGGGTAAGTTACATAATCACATAAAGCCTCAGTTTCTTCATCTGCAGGATGAGGTTGGACTAAATGATTTCTAAGTTCCCTTATTAAGCTCTAACATTCTATGCTTCTGGGGCATTTTTAAGGGGTTTCACTTGGCCAAATGAAAACTGCCAGTATTGTCGACTTTTCCACTGGAACCCTTCCAGAGAAATGGCTCCCATTCCATAAGAAGAGCCTCTCAAACAAAATTAGTTCACTGAGCAAAATCTTTTTCTAAAAAGGGATTAACCCCAGCACTTCTGCTAAGTATCGAACTATCATGACACATATTATGAAACAGGCAGAATTCAAGCAACACTCTTCTTTCTTGGAGACTTAATAACCAGACATAATTCCCAGTTGCACAGGAGTCATAGGGGTGGATTCTAATTTATAAAAGAAAAGCAGGGTAGGGGTGAGGGCTTGTTGGAGGAGGCTCTTCAAAGTATTAAATGTCACCTAAAATAATAGCAAATATGTCCAAAACACAAACCGGGTCTCCAGATGTCTCAGGGAGAGAGAGGAGGAGGGCAGGGGTTGGGCTAAGGCTAGATAAGTGAGGGAGGGAGACAACCTGTGCTGGGGCAGAGAAAATTAAGGGAAAATCCAGAAGGAGGGAGCTTGGCAAGTAAACTTATATAAGCAGATTGAACACGTCTTTTAAATATCACCTCCATCCACCATGTCTCCACCAAATATTTGTGTGGCATGGTCCATAACATGGTTGATTGCTGAGTATATTGTATTTGAGACAGGATTAAAACACCTTGTAAAAGTCAAAATAGATTATATCTGCTCTCCCTCAATGTGCTAACACTCTGTTATGTAAACAGATTAAATTAGTCTAATAGCACTTAGTCTTGACAGAACTGTGCCCGTACCTAGTTCTGACGGATTCAAGTCACCAGGCAGAGATACAACAGATGTCCTATACCGCAAGGTATTGAAGGAATTAGCAGATGTGATTGCTGAGTCACTGTTAGTGTCTCTGAAAGATGATAGAGCTTGGAAGTGGCGTTGCCTGACTGGAGAATGGAAAATGTCCTGATATTTTTAAAAAGAGGGGATTAGGGGGAAGGGTGTAAACCATAGACCAGTCAACTTGAATTTAATTTTTGACAAAATTTTGGAATATATCATTAAAGGAAGACTTTAGGGCCATCAGGAAAAGGTGGTATTTATCACCAAAAGTCAGCATGGCTTCATCGAGAATAGATCATGCCAGATGGAAATATTGGCTATGTGGATCCCAGCTAACTTTTTGACAAAGATTTTTATGCTGTTCTTTTGAACAAAGTATTTCAAAGGATAGGCCATAGTAGATGGAATGCTAGATCCAGAGTTAAGAAGATCTGAGTTCAAATATGACCTCAAATGCCACTGTGTGATCCTAAGCAAATCACTTGACTTCTGTCTACCTTAGTTTCCTCGTCTGCAAAATGGGGGTGATAATAGCATCTATCTCCTAGTGTGATTGTGAGGGCAAAGTGCTATAATATTTGGAAAGTGTTTTGTAAACCTTAAAGTCTACATAAATACGAGGTATTATCATTGATAGTTAGGTGGCACAGTGGATAGAGTTCCAGGCCTAGAGCCGGGAAGACCGGAGTTCAAATCCGGCCTCTGACACTTTCTAGCTTTGTGATCCTGGGAATGTCACTTAATTCTGTTTACCTCAGTTTCCTCATCTGTAAAATCAGCTGGAAAAGGAAAATCACTCCGGTATCTCTGCCAAGAAAACTCCAAAAAGGGGTCACAAAGAGTCAGACGTGATAGAAATGATCGAACAACAATACTGTTGTTTTTATTATCTTGAAGAGGAAGACTCAGCTGAGGGAAATGCCAAGAAAAAGTTTCCATTTTCCAGTCTTGATTGAGTATTTATTCACCTATACTATAAAATCATCTGCTATTTCCTCATCCATATGTTTTTAGTAAACTGGATCTTGCCTCAACCACAAAGAGGCTGGGCCTAACTAGATAGAGATTGATATAAATATAAGATTAGCAAGAGAGCCCAACCTCTACCTCCATGTTAAGAGTTTTCTTAACTGGGTGCTAGGATTCACTGTGATTGAACTTAGGATGTTTCACCTAAAATAATCTCACTAAAACCAAAGAGGGAACTGAGAGGACTAAGAGGACCTTGGGGTCATTTTATTGCCCCTAAAATTTAAATGAACTAATTACTTCAAGAAGGTTTTATGAATTCTTAACACTTCACTCTCAGCTTCCCTCTTAACTCTGGATTTTTTCTGCATTTTCTTCAGCAGCCTTCTCACCCTGGAGATGCCCCCCCCCCCCTTATGATGCCTTCTCCTCCAGTAGGTGGATCCTTGGCCCAAACTACAATTTCATGAGGTGCCCAAGCCATGCTCACTTCCCTTCTGGCTCGATTTCTGACTTTCTGGACTGTTCCAGCAGTCTTTTCACTTTGCAGAGTACCTCTGATTTGTGAGCCTCTCCTGTGACTGGTCAGTTCTTAGCTTGGATGACCATTTCAGGAGGTGCCCAGGCCATGCTTACTCATGGCACCACTTCTGACATTTTGGATTTTCCTATCTCTTCCCTAGTCACCTTGACCCAATACGAGTACTCTTCCCCCTTTCCAACTCCCTTTTATGTGTTGTGTTTCCCCTCTAAGCTCCTTGAATACATAGGGACTGTTTGTTTTTTCTTCTTCTTGCATTTAAATTACCAGAACTTAGTGGAGTATTGAACAAATAGTAAGTGCTCAATAAATGTGAAATTTCTTTCTCCCCACCCCTCTCTCTTTCTTAGTCTCTTTCAGATGTTACCTATGATTCCCCAACCAAACCAAGATTCAGAAAGTTCTCTTTCTCTGTACTGTGGTATGCTAGAATGCAGTCAATACAATGGAATTATTATATTTAATCAATTCACTGAATTTTAATGTTGGGGAAATCTTTACAAATGAAGAGAAAACTAAAACTTTGATTAGTTAAATGACTTGTCCCAGGTCACACAATGAGTTAGTGGTAGAGTGGGAATGATAAACTATCCTTAGCTCTGAGGCCTGTACTTACAGAATGTAGATTCAAAACATCAGTGGCACAAATATAGAAAACATAGGTTGGTATCAGTTTATAAGAGAAAGATCTGAGTAGTTTGGTTGACTACAAACTGAGTGTGTGTTAATAATGTGATATGACTGGGGGGCGGGTAGGTGTCATAGTAAATAGAGGCCAAACCCTGGAGTTAGGAGGACCTGAGTTCAAATATGGCCTCAGACACTTAACACTTACTAGCCGTGTGACCTTGGGCAAATCACTTAACCCCAATCACTCTGCCCTCCCCCCTCCAAAAAGCAAAAAAAAATAAAAAAATAATGTGATATGACTGTAAAAAAAGCTAATGTAATCTTATATTTCAATATATCTATAACATCATTAATACGGAATATATTCCCTTGATAAATGATGACAACCACTATCCACTCCTTATCCTATGTGATTCTTGTCTATTTTCTCCCCTAGATTCTTGACCAAGGATCAATCCAGTCCAGTAGAAACTTTCTTTTAGATCTTTTAAATTCCTGATCATTTGAACTCTCTAACAGGGCAAAGAATTTGGGCTGACTAGGAAGGTAGTGAACTTCCCTCTCTAGAGGTTTTCAACCAATGAGTAAATGACTGCTTGCCAAACATATTACAAAGGAGATTCTTGTTCAGGAGCAGGTTGGACCAGATGGCCTCTGATGCCCTTCAACTCTGAGATTCTGTGAAATATTGGAACACATGTAATTCCACACATTCACATGGAAGAAGAATCAGCTGTGATAATCCTTAAGGTAGAACTAGGACCAATGGGTAGAAGTTGCAGCTAAAGGATTTTGATTCAAAGTAAAGAAGGATTTTTTTAGTAATTTTTCCAAAAATGGAATTGTTGGTGAATTAGTCTAAGGTCCTTAGGAGTAGGGATGGGTTTTTGCCTTTCATTGTATCCGAAGCACTTAGCATGTTGTCTGGCATGCAGTAAGAGTTTAATTAATTAATAAGCTAGTTTACTGAATGATCATTTGAAGTAATGAGTGCTGTATCACTGTAAGTATTTAAACAGAGGCATGGGAACTATTAATCAAGAAATACTGCAAAAGGGATTTCTGTACTGGGTGGAAAGTTGGACTACATGACCTTTAAGAATTCCAGAGAGGATTTTTTCAGGTAATTCAGTGAATCAGAGCAGTTATACCACAACCTGTCTTCCAATGGCCCAGAATTCTAATCCAAATGGCCATGTCAACAATCTTCACTGCTTCTACTGCAAATCTCAGCTCATATTTCCCTAAAACTGGTTCTTCTTTTGAATTTCTCTAGTTCTATCACAGGTATCATCCTCCCCATCCTTAGGTTCAAAAATATCAATTTATGAGGAAAAGGTTTTGGACCAAAGAATCAAGAGATCTGTATTTCTGCCATGACTCTAACAACTTTGTGACCTTAGGAAAGGCCATATGACCTCTCCAAGATTCACTCTCCTCATCTGTAAAATTAATTAGAAGAGTTCCAAGATCCTTCTGACTCTGTAATTCTCTGAATCCATGATTAATCCTCCTTTAGCTTTCATATGTAACTGGTCGCCAAGCCTAGTCAATTCTTCAAAATATCTCTTGGATACTTTCCCTTCCCCTTTAGTCCCATGGCCACTTACCTAGTAATAGCACTCATCACTGCAATATTGGCCTCTCTACTTCCAGTCCCTCCCATCAGATATCTCTCTGTATATATATATAATGCTACCAAGTTAATTTTTCTTTTCTGCTCAGGAACTTATAACTTGTTGTCTACTTGTCCTTGTTATCTACTGAATTAAATCCAGAGCTATCCTCACAGCCTGGGAAGCAGGGAAGCTGGTTTCAGCTATGTGTCCTCAAGAAATAATATAGCTTCATTTTGCCTTAATTTCCTTACTGTAAAATCATAGGATTCAACTAAATTATCTCTACACTCATTCTTTATTCTAGAATCCCTCTATGACTCAAATTGAATATGTCCTACCTATGCAACCCTGTACTATTGTCCAACCTGTACTTTGTTCTATAGTCTCAGTGGCCCCCTTACTGTGTCTCCCAGACACTGTCCCCACTACCACTTTAATGCCTTTGCTCATGCTGTTTACCCTGTCTTAAATGGTTTCCCCCCAAGATCATCACATAACCACATTCTATTCATCTTTTAGTGCCTTACCATAAGGTCTCATTTCTTTCATTAACTCGTTTCTCAACTGTCAATCAACCAACAAATACTTATTGTCTACTATATAATACATATAATGTTTTCGTGCTTAACCAACCAACTTACAAACATTTATTAAGCACTTATTATGTGCCAGGCAATGTGCTATGTATTGGGGATAAAATACAAAAGTGAAACATTCATTCCCTGCCCTTAAGGAATTTACATTCTCTCAAGGGAAGACAACATGTTCACATGTATAAAGTCATAAACAAAATGGACAAAAGATAGAAAGAAGGTGATTTAGGGAGGAAGGTACCAGTAGTGAGGAGATTGTGAAATCTTCATTTAGAACAGGGCAGGTAAGCTACTTGTGGGAAATAAGGGATTCATTCTAAGAGGTAAAGGTAAAGAGAGAGTGCCGATTGAATATGTGAAGTGAGAGGAAGGAATTGAATCGACTTGGCTTGATGTGTTGACTGAACTTGGACAGTGCAATGCTTCAGTTTGAGTATCATAGAGTGTGAGCCTTTGAAAGCTTGAACCATTTTGTTCTTGTCTCTGTATCCCCAACATATTAGGTGCTTATTTAATTGAATTGAAGAAATGTTTATCAAGCCATTCTAGGATGGCTGTAGTGAAAAGGGGAGACTAAAAATGTAAAAAAAGGGGGAAAATCATTTAGGTCTTTTTCTCCAAAAAAAAAAGTCCCACAGAGAATCTCCCTCCTTGGTGCCTCTTCCTAAGCAGATGTGTAGACAAATCTGGCAGAAGGACTTGGTCCACACTTCCTGTCTCTGGTCGGAAATAACACCGCATGACAAACCTCACGATAACAACTCCTCCAAGCTTGCTTCCCAGGAAAGAAATCTGGCCTTGGTGGTTTGCAAGACTCTCCCAAAGGCTGACACAGCATCCCGGCCTGCCTTCTCCTTCTCTCTCAGGATCACTCTCTTGCTGCAGCTGTTCTATCCAGGCCAATGAGCTGTCAGACGAGGAGGGCAAAAAGACATGACTTGGTGAATGTTCACATCTGCACTTTCCCTTCCCAAATGTAGAGGAGATCCCCTCTGCAACATGGCACTCCTACTCAGGCCAGGGGAAATGTGGCCTGGAGGGAGACCTCTACTCCTAATTGCTGACAGAGACATTTCAGGACTGCAAGGAACAGCATGAAACAGAACATTAAACTTTGATGAGCTGCAAAGCCTTACAAATCTAAGCTTTGAGTCAACAGAGAAGTTCTAATCTATATAAACACTCTCCATGCAAATGGCCAGTGAGGCTTCAGTCCTTATTTGGCTATTTCTCTGATGAGTCAAGCAGAAGCCCAGGGAATAGGAGAAACAGTAGAGCCCTATTTTTACCCCGAAGGCAGAGGAGACAAGTGACTTTTTGTGATCAGAGAATAAGAACTTGGAGGAGGCTTGAAGATTCTTCCCTTCTCCATTGCTGCCAGGTCAGAAACCATCCCACATGCAATCATCCTTGGAGCTAAGGACCAGAGTCCTCTAATGTGAAGGAAAATGCAATCTTCCCATGGGCATCACAGTGAGAAAACAGCATGTTAGAGTCAGGAAGGCAAAGTGATCTCCTTTGTCTTTTACTCTTTCCAATTTCTTGCTCCTTTCATGCACCCTCACCTATTTACTGCAGCTCTATATGCCCACTCCCCCTAGCAGGACAACCCTAGAGTCCCCAGAGACCCAGGTCTAGGCTTTAAGAGATGATCTTCTTTCCAGTGATGACCCACTTTGGCCTCAGACAAGCTCTTGATCAGCTCTGGTCACAAAATCATAGAATCTTAGCACTGGAGGAACCCTCAGAGGCCATCCTGAACAAAAATTTCTTTGACATCATATAGGCCTGAAGGTCTCTATTAAAGAGAACTCACCAGCTCCTGAGGCAACCCATTCCATTTTGCAATAACTCTAGTGATTAAGAAATATTTTCTTTATAATTGGCAAAAAAACCCAACCCAAAAAACTGCCTTCCTGCAACTTCTATACACAATTTGTGGTTCTGTCCTCTGGGGCCCAGCAGAAGAAGTCCAATCCCTCTTGTACTTCAGATACTTGAAGAAAGGCTCCCTATTCTCCCCTAAGTTTTCTAGAAGTCTAGGGGACTTTAGAGGTTCTTGAGGGAAGTGGACCTCAACAGACAGGTTTGCTTTAGCAATTCTGAGTGCTTTTCTTTACAATTGATAGTCAATTAATAAACATTTATCAAGTATCTAATATGTGGCAGGGACTGTGCCCAACTTCCCTTCCTGGAAGGTGGTGGCTAAGGTTGGGGGCTTAACCAGGGCAATACTATAAGTCTGGTAGGAAGAGGGACTTACTCTTTCGAGACCCCAATTGCTGTGTGTGGGGGGGGTGGGTAGAGAGGCTTCACCTAAGATAGTATCATACATCTGGTGGATAGGTCATTCAGTACTACATGGAGACCTGAGAAAGGTAGAGGTCTAACAGAGGGGGAAGGAGAGATGGCCTCACTGATGGTGCATTTAGTATGAATCCTATATATTTGATGGTGATGAGGAGGGGGGGGTCTGGTTAAATAAAATCTGTCCTATAATCAGTTGAAGATCTGAGTACTTGCACAGGAGCTGGACCCTTTCCTTTTGTGGTAGAGATCTAAATAGGGATCAGATTTTTATCTCTCCTCACTTACCACTACCTGACACTAAATGATTTACTGTTGCTTGTCCTTTGTTCTTGAAGAAGACCATGACATCAGGAAGGTGATATCATGACTTGCAAGTGAAATGGATTTAAGTGACGGACAACTGTGCAAAGTCACCATTCTAATCATCTTCCCCAGAGACATCTGGGTCTAATAGGAAGATACAGATTAGGGTGACTGGAGATGACCCCAGATGCAATAGAAGACCTTGGCCTTTTAAGCTAAGGTCTTTCCCGAGTCTCAGTTTGTCTGAAGCAGTGCCCATTCATTGATTAAGGCTAGGTAAGAAATGAGACAAAGAATTGCCTCTTTTACCTAGTCAAAAAAAACCCAAACTCAGCCTGGGAGGGGAAGATCCTCAGGGTTTCTGGCCAAAACAGAAACAATTGCTATTTACACTTACTCTGAGCCATCAGAGCCCAATCAATGACCAAATGAGCCACTAAATGAAGACACAAGCTAAAGAACTATTTTTGAGCTAGATTCCTAAGATCAAACATGGTCTATGTAAATCCAGAACTTTGGAGTTACACAATTCAAGCTCACATTAGTTTTTTGGTTACTGTATCATACATACTATTGACCCTTATTAAACTTCCATTCCACTAGGACCCTGAGATGTTTTTCAGATGAATTTATCTAACCACACCTCCTCCATTTACTTGTGAAGCTGTGAAACTTCTGAACCCAAGGGTAAGACTTTACATTTATCTATATTGTTTCATCTTATTACATTTAATCTAACATTCACCTTTCCTTCATCTTTATTTCTCCCATTCCTGCCCGCCCCCCCCCCCCAAGCAATCATCCCTGCACTGGCTATACCCTTCTATGTATAGGGACTGTAGCACGGTCCCTGCCACATAGTAGTTTCTTTTTTTGTTTGGTTTTTTTTGGAGGGCAGTTGGGCTTAAGTGACTTGCCCAAGGTCACATGGCTAGTAAGTGTTAAGTGTCTGAGGCCGAATTTGAACTCAGGTCCTCCTGACTTCAGGGCTGGTGCTCTATTCACTGTGCCACCTAGTCGCCCCTACATAGTAGTTTCTTGATAAATATTTATTTATTTATTGACTATCAGTTCTACACTCTTGTTTCTTCTCTGTCTTGACCCTTTGATGAATCAGTTCAATTCTGTACTATCCCACTATATTGTTGATCATGGCTTGGCAAACCGCACCCTTGCTTTATTCCCACCATCTGCCTCCCTCACTCTTTTCACATGCTACTAAAATGAACTGGAGAGGACCACAAAACCAGGCTGATTGAGTCCACTATAAATTTATGTCACATAATCTTCACTGTGTTTTCACTGTAGTAAGGCAATCTGTTTACACCTCCCTGTGCTCACCATACCAGTTTTTCTAAGCCGTTTCATTCCTCCTCAAGCTCCCCATGTCACCTCCTCCTGCTTCCTCAGCTGAGTACCTCACTTTTTACTTCATTGAAAAAATTAAGACCATTCACCGAGAGTTTCCTCTTATCTTCTCCCTTCTTTTCATGTCTCAGACATCTTTGTCTACTATTTTCTCCGTCTCACATAAAGAGGAGGCCTTTCTCCTTACCAAAGCAAACCCCTCTATATGTCCCCTATCTTTTCCAGAAGATCATCCCCACTATAATATTCACTCTGCCTATAATATTCTGTCTTTTCCTACCTATTGGCTCCCTCCTTGCCCCCCTACAAATATACCCATCTCTCTCCTATCCTCAAAAAACTTCACCCAACTATTTCAGCTCTTTATCTTCTCTCTCTTCTTCCCTTCTTGGCCAAACTACTTGAGAAAATAATCTACATTAGGTGCCTCTACCCACTGGCTTCTAAACCATCTACAGTCTGGCTTCTGGTTTTATCATTCAACTAAAACAGCCCTCTCCAAAGTTACCAGTGGTCTCTTGGTTGACAAAACTAATGATCTTTTTTAGATCCTCTTTCTTCTTGATTTCTCTGCAATCTTGGACACTGCTGGTCACCTTCAGCTCCTTCACACTCTCTCTTCTCGAGGTTTTTATGACACTGCTCTCTCCTGGCTCTCCTTCTACCTGTCTGACCACTTTTTTCCCAGTCTCCCTTGCTGAATCTTCACCATGGGTATTCCTCAAAATACTACCCTGGGGCTTGTTCTTTTGTCCCTCCATACTATCTTCATTGGTTCCTCAAAAGCTCTGAGTTTCAATTATCATCTCATTGCAGATGATTCCCAGATCAATTTATACAAAACTAATTTCTCTTTCCTGAACTCCAGTCTCACTTCACCAGTTGCTTCTTGGACATTTAGAATTAGATAACTTGAAGGCATCTCAAGCTTAACTCATCCAAAGTAGAATTCATTATCTCTCCTCTCCCTCCCTCTTCTATATACTTCCCTCTTGTTGAGGTCACCACTATCTGACCAGTTATCTAGTCTTGTAACTTTGGTGACATCCTTAACTCCTCACTCAAACTTACCTCAGATATCTAATCTGTTGTCAAATCCTATCATGGGTGTTTAGGGAGGACTAGTACCTTTGGTGTGGGGGCCCACCTAGCCCTTTTCAGGGCTGCTCACCCACCTTTGGTGTCCACTTGTCACCCAACTCCCACCTTTGGCTTCAAGAAGCTGAAGTATACACAGTGGCCACATGCCAGTGAAACTGTCTCAGCAGACAGGCTAAAACAGATTGAGGATAGCCAAGAGGCCTCAAACCCATTGTTGAATTAGGGGGTTGCCTATCCCAAGAAAATGTGGATGATCACAACTTGTTCCAGTGGCCATGAAGGCAGCTAACACAGGTGCTGTAGAGTGCTTAGAGCTTGGTCAGACCTTGAAGACACCAAGATTATCCACTACATTCCAGGTCATTGTCAGTTATCTTGACTTTTTTCTGTCTTGCTTTGATGACTCTAGAAGAGAGAATGAAACCGATGGCATTGTATAACTCTGCTTCACTTAAATACAACTCGAAAATGAGTCAAGACATCACCCATTATGATGTCATTGGTCTTCTTTGAAAATGAAGAACAAATAGCAACATGTCCACATCTCCTGTATGTATTTCCTTCTTTCCGTTCACATAGCCACCACCTTTGAACAGACCCTCATTACTTCTAACCAGGCCTATTGCAATTGCCTTCTGTGTGGGCTCCCTGACTCTAGTCTCTTCCCACTTCAATATTTCCTCCACTCAGCTGCCACAGATGTCCTAAAGTGCATGTCTAACCATGTCATCTGTCCTTACTCAAGAAACCCCAATGGCTGTCTGTTAAATCCAGGATCAAATACATAATTCTTTGACTGTCATTTAAAGCTCTTCACAATCTAACCCCTTCTAAATACAGTCTTCTTCAATTTCTCTCTTCTCCACAGTATACAATCTAGTTATGCAGGGTTACTTGACACTCCTCACACAGAAGACACCATGCTTTTGCACTGGCCGCCCTCCACTCCCCTGGAATTTTCTCCCAATTTACCTCTGATTCTTAGCTCCCATGACTCTCTTCAAAGCTCAAATCACATTCTACCTTCTGAAGAGGACCTTCTCAATTCCCCTATTGCTTGTGCCTTTTCCCTGAAATTACTTTCTATATATATGTATGTATGTATATATATGTATGTATATATGTATGTATATATATATATATATGTATGCATGTAAGCAGTTGTTTGCATGTGGTCTCCCCTATTAGAATAAGCAGGAGTCTAGATTTTGCCATTTTTTGTATCCTTAGCCCTTAGCACAGTGTCTGGCACAGAATGCTTAATAAATGCTTGTTGGTTATCTGACTGCCATTTCCCCACCCCCATTTTAGAAAGTGTGCAGGGCTTGAGTAAAACAGATTCTGGATTTTTCTAGGAAACAAGGTGAGGTTGGAACAGCTTGATGTGGCAGGGGTAGGGAGGATATTTGGCTGGCTAGTGGGAAATGTGCAAGTTTCTTCCTCATTTCCTCCTCAGTTTTTCATTTGTTAAATGAGGCAGTTGGACTCAATGACCTTGAAAATCCCTTCCAGCTCTAAATCTATGAGACTGTGAAAAGTACTTTTCATTGTACAGTGTGGCATGGTGGAGAGGGTGCTGGCTTGGAATTAAAAGACATGAAATAGAATCTTTGCTCTGCTCCTTACTACCTGCATGGCTCTCAATGAACCATTTGACTTATCTAGTCCTCAGTTGGACTATATTATGGTTAAGGTTCCTTCCAGCTAAACAATTCAATGATTCCATTAAAACCTTTGCCTCCAAGTGAATTCAGAAAGAAGCAGTTAGGTGGCCCAGTGGAAGGAGGGTTAGAAGGTCTGAGTTCAAATCCAACCTCAGACACCCACTAGCTATACGATCCTGGGCAAAATTACCTGGCTTCTTCTCTCAGCCTCAGTTGTCTCAATTATAAAATATTCATCATAGTAGCACCTGCTTCACAGAGTTGTTGTGAAGAGATAATATACATAATGTGCTTTAGAGACCTTAAAGTACTATATAAATGCTGGCTGTTATTATCCCACTAGAGAAGCTAGAGAACTCTCACTTTGGTTTCTTCATTATAGCTCTAGGTCTAATTGCATTGATATGGGTTGATATGAGGAATACATGATGGTCCAAAATCACAGGGGTGAATCCAATTTTGGCTGAATCCAAACTTCACAGAACAAATCCCTTTAATAAAAGTATTTGTTCTGTAAACTTGGACTCAATCAAAAGGCTACACCCAACAACCTAGAAGGCCACCTGTGATCTTGAGAGCTCAGCTTCTCCACCTCTGGCAAAGGTAGGCAAGCAATCAACAAATATTTATTGTTTTTTCCTTCTATTTTCCAGGCACAATGCTTGGGATATCAAGAAAAAATCAAAAATCATGCCTGCCCTCGAGAAGATTTAATTTTTTTTTTTTGCTTTTTGGAGGAGGGAAGGTAGTGCAATTGGGGTTAAGTGATTTGCGCAAGGTCACACATCTAGTAAGAGTTAAGTGTCTGAGGCTGGACTGGAACTCTCAGGTCCTCCTGACTCCATAGGGTGTTCTATTCACTGCACCACCTAACCCCAAGAAGATTTGATTCTAATGGGAAAGTTAACGTGTACATAAATAAGCTCATATAAGATGCATACATCTAATTGTTGTTTGTCCTTCATTTTCAAAGAGGACCATGATATCAGGAAGATGATGTTATGACTTGCAAGTGAATTCGATTTTGATTTCTGAAACCTAGCAAGACATCTTGAGGTTTACTGGCTAGATTTCTTTTTTAAGGACCATGCCTTAAATCCAAATCACTCTGGCTCTCATTGATTGGCCAATGATAGGTCCCAGTCCAAGTCTCACTTGGCCATTACTTGGCTGCTATGGCTCAGAGTGAGTGTAAATAGCAATTGTTTCTGTTTTGACCAGAAACCCTGAGGGTCTTCAACTCCCGGATTGATTTTGGGTTTGTATGGGTTTTTTTTTTTGACTAGGTAAAAAGCCATTCGTTGCCTCATCTCTTACCTAGCCTTAATCACTAATGGGCATTGCCTCAGTCAAACTGAGACCTGGGAAAGACCTTAGCTTAAAAAGGCCAAGGACTCCTACTGCATGCAGGGCCATTTCCAGTCATTCTGATCTGTATCTTGCCACTGACCCAGATGGCTCTGGAGGAGAGAGTGAGGCTAGTGACTTTGCACAGCCCTCCCTCACTTAAATAAAAGATAACCCAGAGTGGAAGGTAATAGAACTGAGAAGGAAGCAAACTTTTTAATTCTGGGCTGTTCATCTTTTAGGATCCCCCTCTCTCTGTATATCCTTTTTACCTGATCTAATCTTCCCATATAAAGTCCCTAGTGTTCATGTTCTCTCCCTTAATGCCCCTTGGATACTTCCCATTTTCCATCTCCATGCTTTTACTCTGGCTGTCCTAGCCTGGAATGTTTTCCTTCCTCATTTCCACCTATTAGATTTCCAGGCTTCCTTAAAGACTCAGCTCAAATGCCTTTATCCAGCTGCAAGTGCCTTCCCCTCTGAAACTACCTTTCAACTATACTATATGTATGCATACACGCATATGTACAATGTACACACACATATTTTGTATATACCTCATTACTCATATGCGGTCTCCTTCATTAGAATGTGAACTCCTTGAGAGTAGGAACAGTGTTTTTACTTTTTATCCCCAGCACTCAGCAACTCTGGCATATAGTAAGTATTTGATCAATGTTTATTGACTGACTGACCATAAACAACAATGCATTTCTTCCACTCCTGTCAGAGCTTACTGTCAGGAAAGAATGACAGCTATGAATTTAAGTCCTCAAATCACCTCTCTTTGGGAGTAGTTGCATTGCAATGCATTTTATTTTCCTTGTTGTATTCTTTGCACCTGGTATAGCACCTGACATATAGTAGGTGCTTAATAAATGCTTATGGAATCAAATTCAGGGTTTATATCTTAACAGGAGATGAAAGATTAAACAACCTTAGGCATTGTAGAGTTGTTGGGGAGTACTGTGGTAGGGTACAGAGGGCTCCCTCTGGGAAAGGGATAGCAGGAAAAACCTATGATACAAAAAGCAAAATGCATCAATAATTTTTTGAGAAGTTGCTCCTCTCCCAACTTTCCCAGACTCATAAAAGGAGCATCTGGGCTTCAATGATTTTTCCCCTGTCTGAACTCCTACATCCCTGACTATCTGCCCCATACAATCTGGCACCTGATGGCATATATGCTAATAATTCCATATATACAAGCCTTTTTATCCTGATAAGATGCTGGACAACTGGAGGGCATTTCCAGTATCTTCTACTTATGTGGTGTCCCCCATTTCCTTGTTGTTCTTGAAATGTTCCCACACAGATGGCTGCATACTTCAGAGGCAGTGTGACTCAGTGGAAAGAGCATTGGATTTAGAGTGAGAAGAACTTTTTGAAGTCTGGGACTGTAGACAAGTGATTTGGCTTCTCTGGTGCTCAGTTACTTCATTTGTAAAATGGGAGTAAATATACTCATCCCATCTACCTCACAAGGCAAGGGGGACAATACTGTTTTAGGCACTCTCTTAATGGGAGGCATTATTATTTGTAATATGATATTATGAGACAGTAGAAAAAAGCCTTGAATCAGGAGCCAGGAGACGAGATCAGACTCTTTCTCTGCTATGCATATACATATGTGAATTTAGTCCATAGGATCATAGGGTTTATTTAGAGTTAGGGAAAAAAAAGTCACTTCCCCTTTGTGGGCCTCAGTTTTCTCATCTGTAAAATGAGGTCATTGGATTAGATGGTTGATTTTAAAGGCCCTTCCAGTTCTCAGTCCCATAATGCTCTCTGTAAGGTTTGCTATGAACAGAAATAACAATGGGTAACTGAAACGTTGAAAGTCAGCCAAATGATCTTCTGGCCCAGGGAACCATTTCAGAAGAAAGGGACTGAGCAGATGCAGGAAAGGTCTGGGATTCTGCCACAGTGATAGCTCCTTGGCTGTGTTTTGTGAAGATTAGCACTCCTAGCCAACTCTCTTGATTATCTGTGGGAGACAGGGAGAGGATGGATTATTGAAATCTCTCGATAACCCCCAAACCTCATTCTAGCCAACAACTTTAACCTCCTCCCCTGCCAGACCTTTCTCCCAAGCTACTACCAATGAACCAGATCAGCTGGCCTGGATTTCATCACCTTTCCCTTACTCTTGCTCCCTGCACGAAAGAGACGCTCATCAGCAGTGAAGCCCAGCCAGGCAGCAGAAAGGGAAGAGGAGGCCTGAATAATCTGCAAAGTGGACCTTCAGATCTGGATAATTGAGAGCTGGCAGAGTGAAGACAGCAGAGAGGTCGAATGTTGTCATCATTTTTGCGTCACTGAGGATGGGCTGATTAAGAGCAAGGGATGAAGCACAGGTCCTTTGGGCTCATAATTCAGACATAAAGTTCATCAGAAATTGGGGTGTGTCTTTAACAAGGGTGGGCACAGAGTCAGAATCCTAGATTTGAAAAGGACCTCAGAGGTTATTCAATTTAACTCTTATCCAAAGCATAAAGCCTCTCAGCAAATCATCAATAAGCGATTATCTGGTTTCTATTCAAACACCTCACATGACAGGGAACTCATTCCTTTCTTAGGTAATCCGTTCCATGTTCAGACAGTCCCAATTGTTTGGTACTTCTTAAATAGATTCAGGCAAAATCTGCCTTGGTATAAGGGAGAGATGGGAGCAGCTAACCAATCAGTCTAGAACACAGAGAAGAGTCAGTGCATGTCCATGAATAGGGTTCACACAGTGCAATCCAGAACATCTAAAGAAAATGGGCTAGTAAATTTGTGCTGTCGACTATAACTTCAGAAACAGTTGTAACTGTTGGTTTTGCTGTTTTTCTTTGTGAATAAAGGAGAGTTCCATGGTGGTGGGGAGAGGGGGAGATAGAGAGGGAGAGGGGGAGGGGAGATCTCTGTCTCTCTCTCTCTGTGTCTCTCTCTCTCTTTCTCTCTATCCTTCTCTCTCTCTCTCTCTCTCTCTCTCTCTCTCTCTCTCTCTCTCTCTCTCTCTCTCCCTCTCTTTCTCTCTCTCCCTCTCTCTTCCACTTTCTTTCTTGAAAGATCATAAGGAAGAAATCTAAACCTACGGTTTCCCACTTCTTTGGGAAAACAGGAAGAGAAGCCAGCTCTCTGGCCCCATAAGGATCCTTTGGTCATCACCGTTCTCTGTCTTCTCTGAACTCTTATGCCCCTGACTAGCTGCCTCCATACCACGGTGTGTTTGCTCCCATATTTTTGAGCATAATGTTTTCAGCCATGTTGTCAAACACCTTCAATGAAGACAAACATGGCATCAAGGTCAGCTACTACACTGATGTCTTCAACTTGAAAAGGCTACAAGCCAAAACCAAAGTGGACAGAGTGTTGGTGCATGATTTTCTGTTTGCAGGTGATTGTGCACTCAATATACCTCTGAAGCTGAGATGTGACAAAGTATGAATCAGTTCTCTGCAGCTTGTGCTAATTTTGGCCTAAGAATTAACACCAGGAAAATACAGATGCTCCATCAGCCACCACCACACTATCCATATATGGAACCATTGGTTACAGCAAATGGAGAAGTTTTGAACACTGTGGATAAGTTCACTTACCTTGGCAGTATACTTTCTAGGGATATACACAACGATAATGAGGTTGACGCAAGCATTGCCAGAGCTAGCTCAGTGTTTGGGAGGCTCCAAATGAAAGTATGGGAGATAAGAGGTATTAGACCGACTATCAGACTGAAGGTCTATGGAGCCATTGTGCTGACCTTATTGTTGTATGCCTATTAAACCCGGACAGTCTACCAACACCATGCCAGGAAACTGAATCACTTCCATTTGAATTGTCAAAAAGATTCTGAAAATCACCTGGTAGGATAAGATACCAGACACTGAAGTCCTTACTAGAACTTAACTGCCAAGAATTCAAACTCTGCTGCAGAGAATGCAACTACAGTGGGCTGGCCACAATGCCAAATGGAGGCTTGCCTAAAAGACAAGGGCAAGCACTCACATGGTGGTCAGAAGAAGGGATACAGGGGTGGCTAGGTGGCACAGTGAATAGAGCACAGGACCTGGAGTCAGGAGGATCTGAGTTCAAATCCAGCCTCAGACACTTGACACATTTAATAGCCATGTGACTTTGGGCAAGTCACTTAACCCCAATTGTCCTCCAAAAAGCAGAAGCAGAAGCAGAAGAAGAAGAAGAGAAAGAAGAAGAAGAAGAAGAAGAAGAAGAAGAAGAAGAAGAAGAAGAAGAAGAAGAAGAAGAAGAAGAAGAAGAAGAAGAAGAAGAAGAAGAAGAAGAAGAAGAAGAAGAAGAAGAAGAGATATGAGGACACTCTCAAGGTCTCTCTCAAGAACTTTGGAATTGATTATGTAACTTGGGAGACACTGGCACAGGACCTCCCAGCATGGCATGCCCACATCAGATAAGGGGCGGTGCTCTATCAGCAAAGCAGAAATCAAGCAGCTCAAACGAAATGTGAGATACACAAATGTAGAGAATCCACCCCAGATGTTCGAATGGACTATTTGTGCCCCACCTGTGGTAGAGCATTCCAAGCTTGTATTGGTCTGATCAGCCACAGTTGGACACGCTGTAACTTGACTCTAACATGGTGATGTAATTTTGGTCCTCTTCAAGAAGGAAGAACAACCAACCAACCATGTCCCAAGCACTGTGCTAAGCCCTTTATAAATATTAATTCATTTGAACCTTACAGCCACTTTGGGAGGTAATGGATCAATTTACATTTTGACAAAAAAAACCCCAACAAACAAACAAACAAAAAAAAATCTAATCACTACGGAGACAATGCCCACAGTGAATCCAGAGTAGGATTACCATTTCTGTCTAATGTGTTGTTTTAATCCAAAATGCTAAAGATTATTTGAATTCTCAATCATCCTTACTTACTAATCTTCAAAGTCTCTCTATCCACTGACTTCTTCCAGGCTGCCTACCAATATTCTATCAGGAAAAACCTTCCATCCTTGTTAGTTATGATCCTCTATCTCTCCTCCCAAAAACTCCTTCAGAAAGCTTTTGACAATCAGTGTCTCCACCTTTCTTTCCTCTCACTCTCTTTTAACTCTCTGCAGTCTGGCTTCTGATCTCATTATTAAGCTGAACAAGCTCTCTCCAGATTGATGCCACCTCTGGTCAATTGCCAAATCTAATGACCTTTCCTCAGTCATTCTTCTGAATCACTCCAGAGCCTTGGACACTGCTGCTCATCTTCTCTTCAATAGTCTATTCTCTCTAGATTTTCCTGACACTGCCAGGTCCTGATTTTCCCCCTACTTGTCTGATTACTCCTCAGTCTCCTTTGTGAGATCTTTATTCAGGGTGAGCCCTTTGTGGGTATCTTCCAAGGCTCTGTCCTTGGCCACCTTTTCTTCTTCCTCTATATCGTTTTTATATGATGATTTCATCACTTCCCATGGGTTCAATTGTCAATTCTATGCAAATTCTCACATCTTTTTATCCAGCCCTAACTTTTCTCCTGATCTTCAGTCTCATATCTCCAACTATCTATTGGATATTTCAAACTGGACATGTGATAGATATCTAAACTCAGTGTGTCCAAAACTGAACTCATTATCTTTTCCCCAAAATCCTCTTCTCTTCCTAACTTCCCTATTACTATTAAGGTACTGCCATTTTCTCAGTCACCTAGGCTCTCAACCTAGAGGTCATTCACAACTTCTTACTCTTTCTCATCCCCCATATCCAATTTATTGCCAAGCCCAGATGATTTTGCCTTTGCAACATTTCTTATATAAAGCCCTTTTGACACTGCCACCACCCTTGACCTCATCACTTCCCTGGACTTCCCTGAACTATTGCAGTAGTCTTCTGGTTGGTCTCCCTGCCTCAAGTCTCTATCCAATACAGTCCACTGTCTACTAAACTCTCAGAACAACTTTTCTAAAGTGTAGGTCTGACTTTGTCAGCCAGCCTCTTATTCTATAAACTCCATTGAGTTTATAGAATATAAATATTATATATTTATGGAATAAATATATAAATATAAAAATAAAATAAAATTTAATAAAGAAATAACAAAAATAAATATAAAATCTTCTCTTTGGTTTTTATAGCTCTTTATAATTTGACCCCTTCCTATCTTTCCAGTCTTCAACACTGATCTCTGCTGTTGCTCACACAATATAATTACATTTTACACTACCATGCATTTTTTCTGGCTATCTCCCATGCCAGGAATTTCCCCCCTTATCTACTGCCTTCCCTGGCTTTCTTCAGATCTCAGCTAAAAACCTACTTTCTGAAAAAAGCATTTCCCAGTCTCCTTAATGTTGTTAGTGCCTTCACTCTGAAATTACAGGTAGGTCTTGATTAGTGCAGATAATGAATCCCATTAAATATATATCATATTATTTGAATTAGCACTATTAAAAGTTATAATTATATGTAAAATATGGTCATTGGTTCCCATCTTGGTAGAAATATACAACAAAATATTTTAAAATAAAGGTTTTTTTCTATTTATTAATGTAAAATAAGAACAATGGATAAGAAAAATTATTTCCAATTGAAGTTAATCACAAAGTAATAGAGCAATTATAAAAATAATTCAAAATCTCAGAAATTAAGATGATGTAATTTTGTTTTTAAATATGATATGATGATATAAGAAAAATACTGTGATTATAATTTAAAATATTTTAGCAGGATAGACTCAACTGTCTTTTCTTTCTTTTTTCATTTGAGAGTTCACTTATGATTTAATTTCTAATTTCTCTTTCTCAGAATGGAATGTTTAGAGCCCTCATTTCCTATCCTGTTGATCTGGGTATTTCATATTTTTATAAATATTCATCTATTTAATTTGCTTTCAGTTTTGTTGGAATATAATTGTATACAGTAGTTTCTAATTATTTTCTTTCTCTTACATGAATTATAAATTTTGCCTTCTTAATTTTGGTTATCTTTTTTTCTTCTCTCATAAAATTAGCTAATTATATGTTTCTTTGGGCTTTTAAACATACCGTTAGCTTTATTTATCTGTTCAACATTCTTTGTTTTCCACTTTGTTTACCTTTTTGTTTTTAGGATTTCAATTTTTGTTTTCATTTCACAATTATTTATTCATTTCCTAGTTTTCGTTACTTGAATACTCAAGTCAACAATTTTATTTTTCTTTCACTAAATAAATGTTCAGGGACATATATCTTTCTCAAAGGATTACTTTAGAATTTCATCTCATGACTTGTTTTCATTAAATTAAAATATTTTTAAATTAATAAACATTTATTCTTTTCTTTCTTATACTTATCTCCCCTCAAAATTGAAAGGAAAAACAAAACTATCATAATAAATATTTACAGCCAAGTGAAACAAATTCAGATAATGGATATGTCTAAAATTGTATGTCTTGTTCTGAGCTCTGAGTTCATCACCTCACTTAAAGAAGGTGGGTAGAATTCTTAATGATTGGTCTGGTCCTCTGGATGTCTCATACATTTTATCAAGTTTTCCTATACTTTTTTCTGATATAATTATTATTTCTGTTATTTAGGATATTATCACCATTTAGATGTGTGTTCTTTGATTCTGTTTTCATAAACAACTTTCATGTTATCATCTGTAAAGAATATACTTGGTATTTGTGCTTTTCAACATTTAAGAGTGCTTTATGTTCTATTATAGGATCAATTTTTTTCAATGTGCATTGCAGTGTTGAAAAGTAGTTATATTTCTTTTTCTTTTCTTTTCTTTTTTTTTTTTTTTGGCTTTTTGGAGGGCAATTGACTTGCCCAAAGTCACACGGCTAGTAATTGTGTCAAGTGTCTGAGGCCGGATTTGAACTCAGGTCCTCCTGACTCCAGGGCCAGTGTTCTATTCACTGGGCCACCTCGCCACCCATTAGTTATATTTCTCAAGATTCCCATGCAATAAGTACTAAATTTCTATCATATTCTGCTTTTACTAACATTTTTTTCTGATCTGATCTCCTTTTTACTTATCTTTCCGTTATATTTATCTAAGTCTTAAAGAGACATACTAATGTCCCAAACAATGGTTTTTTTGTTTTGTTTTGTTTTGTTTTTTACTATCTAGGTCTTTTTGTAATTCAGTTAGCCTGACCTTTATGTGTTATTTGCAGCATATATAATTTTATTTTTTTAACCTATGTGGACTTTAATGTGATTTCCCTGCTTCACTGTTGTTACTTTTACTATTGATTTGTCTAAAATCATGATGGCCTCTTCTGCATTTTTAATTCACCTAAGATATAATAAATGCTATACTACTGATTCCTTTTAACTTTGTAAGAATCTTTATGTTTTAAGTATGTTTTTCTTCTACAAAATATTGTTAGGTTTTGCTTTCTAATTCATTTTGCCACTCACTAACAGTGCATGTTGTATCACTGAAATTTTTTATTTCTGTCTTTCTTTTTTCTACAGTGTCTACTGATTTGCTAAGGTTTTCCTGTTTCTGTTCTGTGATCTCATTTCACTCATTATCTCCTCATTGTTTAATTTGGGCTTCAAACCATTCTTGTTGCTCTCATGACTATTCCATGTTCTTTTCTGCAATTCTGTTGTTTTATAGCCATTAAAGAATTACTTTCTTCATCTGGTGATGAAACACTCTTAGTACTCTCTTACCCTACTGTATTTCCTTATTATATTAGGGGCTTTTTTTATTTGCTCATTTCCTTAGTCTATCTACTGGTTTTCCTTTGAGAGTGTCTTTCTTTTCCCTTCTTTTAGTAGTTCTTTTTATTTGGAACATTTTTATTATCTATATTTTATTGTATTTTTATTTATTTTGTCATGTGTTTCCTAATTACATTTTAATCTGATCTTGGTTATACTTGGAAGTGTTGTGGGTCAAATGTTGTCCATGGACAGAGTGTTTGACAACTCTGTTCTAGACCAACCAAGTATCAAGCATGGCCTCTTTGCCCTTTAATAGAGAGACCAGATCAACTTATGCAAAATTGCTGCTGCTGCTTTATCTGTAAAGAATAAATCAGAGGAGAGATAGCCTGGATGGAAGAAGTTTTCTCAGTCAAACCTATGTCTTCCTTCTCTGGAACTATACAAAGTGGATACTCTTGAATTTCTATCAGGAGGGTTGAGAAGAAAACTGAGGTCTCTCTTGGGGGCTATGAAGAAAACTGTTTTTATTCAGTGGTTAGAGAATTTCAGCACTGCTGAGGCTTCATTCTGCACCCCAGATAGAGGCCACAATGGAGATAAATGTGTCCAGGGTAAGTAGTTATACATAATAGACAGAAGCTCAGCTTCTATAGATTCTAGAGGCAGAGAGTAGAGCTTTCTTTGGGGTAGCAGTGAGTGGCTTTGGGCAGTGAGGTGACCCAACTAGAGCTTGCTTTCCATGTCTTTGTTCTCTTCTTCAGCCCTACTATGGGTAGAAAGAGCTCCTTCTATTCTACCCTGCTTCCATTTGCTTAATCTGGAAACTGCAGAAATCATAGAGATGAGATGGAGCTATCTTCTGCTCTCAGAACTCTTCAAAACAGGGTTGAAATAGTCTGATCACAGGTTAATGGGATCTAGAACTAAAGACCTTCAAGTTCACTTTATAGATGATAAAACTGAGGAGTGGAGAAGTTATTGGACTTACTGAAAACCACATAGAGAGTAAGAAACGAAGCCAAGATTCAAATACAGGTCTTTTAACCACAAATCTAAGACTGTGCTGTACACATAAATGTAGCTTGCTTATTTCCCTCTCTTGACCAGGCTTAAGAGTCCCAGTAGCTCTAGATGGCTAAGAGGTAAATCCCAACCTCGTGGAAGTTGCTAGTTGTATTATTTGACGTTCTCCCTTTCCATTAAATGATGCCTTTAAAGTGCAAACATAAGATCCCATTGCAAAACACCTTGTTCTACCATGGTTTCATTATATTGTGAAGTAGAACCTGTTTCCCATGTTCATGGTGATTCAGTCTTTCCTTCCCAAGAAAATAGAAAACTCATGATATAGGAGTAGTCCCCCAGGGCCAGCCCGCTTTGGTAGACTCTGGCAGTTCCCAGAAGGACAGCCCTGTTACCCTGCATGCCACATATATAGAAAAAGATGACTTTGGATTGGCAGAAAGACTTCTGAGAGGAGAGATAAGCAGAAAATAATCGTGGGAGAAGAGAAAGGAGGCATGGGTTTTGAATGACTAATGGGAACCCTAGGTGGCATAGAAATGAGGAAAAAAGCAGTATTTCAATGTGTCCTCTGATTTCCAGAGCTTACACTGCCAGATATGTCTAAGAGCAACGTTTTGAGGTGAAATTATTCTCTCTTGGGTCGAGTTAAGATTTCATTGTATTCCAAGTCACACCCTTCATTTTTGAGTATTCTCTCACCTACACTAATCTGTAAGACTTCCTGGTTTCTGTTTTATTGCTTGCTTTGATTAACATTTGCTCACTTTCTGTAATTGCTTTTTGTATAGTAAGTGCTTGATGGGAGAAGTGCTAAACTAATTGAGATTACGCTGTTATGCTACTGGTCTGGGTCAAATCCACTTACTCCATGAAGAAACCAGGGAAAGTGATTTTTATCCTGAACTTCCAAAGATCATCATAACCCTACCTCTATGAAAATATTTGCTGTGTAAGACAGATATAACTTTAGCTCAATATCTATTCTGAAGATACGAAAGAGAAAAAATGATTGCCCAGTCATAAACGTACTCCTACTTTCCACAAAGATAGAAATTACAATCTCCCCATGGATACAGGAGGGGATTTTCTACAGGCATTTTTCTTTGCCCTCTCTCCCCTCGCCTTCTTCCTCTTTCCTCCAACTCTAATACGGAACACCAGAATGATTTAGGGACCTACAGTACACTGTTTAGTTGGTTAAAAATAAATTAATTGAAATATTTTGTTGGGGGAATTTTTCTTTAAATTCCATAAGAAGCTTGAGATAATTAGAGAGGCTCTCTGGGGCATCAAGAAAACAGAACTGGCAATCCCTAACCAGACCATGTCCAACACAGTGTTGGGAGTGTGGGGCAGGGGCGCATCACAAGTCACTACACAACTATACAATAGCTTCATCTCATATCTGTTCTGACATACCATCTTCTCCTCCAGAACATGCAATAATAGTAACTATTCACATTTCTATACTACTTTAATATGTCCATTTTCTTCTTTAGATTCCATGTTTTCCTTATCCCTTCCCCGCCCCCACCTCTGACTCTATTTGGTTTTCATAGAATAATCAGCATAAATTTATTTCACAAGTGTAAAGTGCATTATCTTCCTTCACAAGAATCTTCAACCACTCTTTTTCTAGGATAAAATACAAATATGGTCTAGCAGTGGGTAGACTTTAAAGGAGATACAACTTCTATTCTTCCTTTCTTTTGAATATATAGCTTTGGACTCCAGCATCTCTTTCTTGGACTTCCTGTGGTGGGGAAGGAGAGGATTGCTTCTTCCCCTCCCTCACAGCAGCTATGACAGTGGCAGTGAGAGGATGTGCTTGTCTGAGTGACTTTCTCTGAGCACAGGTAACTTAATGGCAATCTTGAGAGATCAACTTTTCAAGGCTGGTGGCTACCTCAAGAGTTCAGGAGTTCCAGTGACATCTGCCCAGTGGGAGGCACTCTCTGTGGCTACAATAACACTTCTTGGAGGAGAAAATAATCACTGATAGGATGAGCCATATCCATGCCCTTCCTTGAAAGAAGATTTGCACTTGTAGGGAGTTGCTCACAGAGTTGAGATGAAGGTGAATATGAAATTCCTGTTCAGCTGTCCCACAAAGCATTTCATATGTTACTGTTCATGGCATCAGCACCCCAGGAATGAATGAATGAACAAATAAATGAAAGGGGAGGGGAGAGAAGGAACAAGTGTTTATTAAACATCTACTCAGTGCTAGGGGCTGTATTAAGAACTTTACAAGTATGATCTCATTTATTAAACTCTTACTGTGTGCCAAGATCTGTACTAAGTATTGGAGATACAAAAATAAAAACAAAAGCAGTCTTTGCCCTAAGGAGCTTACATTGTAGTAGGGGGTGACAGTATGGGGGAGCAGTCACCAGGCATGAGTGTTTTACGCTGCAAAATTACACGGACAGTGAGTAGAGCTATAGAAGACTAGGTTGACACTTAATTTCCAATAGCAGTATATTTATGGGTTATGTGTTCCATGTTGTTATATATTTGTTAGTGTATGCTTATGAGTCTTTTCATGTTTTAAGCATTTCTTTTGTGGTGGAGGTAATAAATAGATGCTAAAATATCTTTGTATATTGAGTACCTTTCTAGGTGGGGTCTTGTAATCCCCTTTGGGGAAAACTTAAACATAAACCAAATCAAAGCATTAAGTGATTATCCCAAGTTCTCCATTGGGGTGGATATGGAATGAACCAGAGATAAGGAAGAAAAGCCTGATTCCTTTAAAAGTCAGATGCCCTCACAACTGGGCCTGCTCCATATGAGCCCAGAACTTCCTCATTCTGGGAGATTTTCTCATCCCTGCAGTCTTCTCATCTGAATTCCCCCACCCCATCCCCCTGTGGTCCCTTCCTCTCACTGGTCAGTTCTTTCCAATACCCCCATTTTAAGGAAGCACCCAGGCAGTCATGTTCAGTCCTTCATTCTTCTCTGGCCTCTATAGAAGTCCTGATTTAATGGACTTTTTCTCCACCATGAGAAGAGGTTAAGGAGAGAAAGGGCTTTTCTCATCACCACTCTGCCCTTTTCAGTTTTTTTTTGTGTTATGTTTTTTTAATGTATTTTATGTATTATCTTTTATCCCCATTATAATGTAAATTTATTGAGGTCAGAAACTGTTTCCTTTGACTTCTAGGTATATTCCCAGGATTTAGAATATTGACCAGTACACAATGATGACTTGACTTTTCTTCTTCCTCCTCAAATACTCTGACCTCATTAAAGAGAAGAAGATGGACTGTATCGCTCTACCAGACAGACAATGTAGTATAATTATGCCTCAGAATACTGAATAGGCACAAGTGTAGTTGGAATAATTAAGATAAGCAGCTCTAAGTTATAGCTGGAACCCATATTTAACCATCTTAATTTTGTTCCCTCAATTCTGAAGCATGCCTTATCTGGACTTTGGAATAACACATGTCACAGTTCTTGACCAATATACTTTACTTAGGGACCATGCATCACACCACCACTAGGACTCTTCCCAGGCTCCCTTGGGGTCTCTGTTTATATTCTCCCCATTTGTTCTGCTTTCCACCAAATGTGACCATTCTGATCAATGATGCACCAGCTCCATCCCTCATAGCTGACCCTCCTTGACACCTTGGTAGAAATACTGCCAAGATGCTGTAGCATCAAGTAAGGCACCACCTATGCTTTCTTCTGTTCCTCTGCCCAGCAACATCCCATTACTCCTAATATACTGAGAACTGAAAATCTCACTTGATTAAACCTTTTACAAATTTAATCTCATTTGTTAAACTCTTACTGTGTGCCAAGATCTGTACTAAATATTGGGGATATGAAAATAAGAGCAAAAACAGTCCTTGCCCTAAGGAGCTTACATTGTAGTAGGGGGTGACAATACAATGAAGCAGTTACCAGGCAAGAATGTTGTGTTCTGCAAAATTACAAGGACAATGAGTGGAGCTATTTCCCCCTGCCCCCCTCATAGCTCTTCACAGAGAGACTATTCATACAGGTAACTCTGAGATGCATTGCCCCCATTTGCAAAGAGATGGGTTTTCTAGGAACTCTGAGGAATGTCAGAGTGGGCCATGCAGAGGGTCAAACGAGTATAGACTTCCATCCATTCTAGTCTTCTTTCAGGAACTGAGTTGTTACTGGCAGAAGTAGTGCTAAGGGAGGATCTCAAATGAGAAAGAGGAGGGAGGCTAAAGCCTACAATCCTGTCACAGGTTCAGGAATACCTGAATAACTGAGAATAATTCCAGGATGTCTTAATCAAAGGCTGCCAGACACAAAGGCAAGAATAATAACAGTAATGATGAAAATAATATCATAGAATTAAGAAATAGAGTTACCTAGGAAATTATCTGGCCCACCAATCTTGTCTTATAGGTGAATAAATTAAGGACCAGAGAAGCTGTGCCTCACCCAACATCTTTACTGCTAGAGGAAGCCTAGCACACTGAATGTGGAAGGCCATGGCCAAGAGTCGTACAGGATGAGAAGGTATATTTGGGCTGCATCATTGGAGGACGCGTCCAAGTGGTAGGCTTTGAGCTTCTTTCTTGACAGCAGGAACTGTATTCTTCTGCCTTTCTTTGTATTCTCAGCACATAACACAATGCCTGCCATATAGTGGGCACTTAATAGATACTTATTCACTTGACAAGGATGAGATACCAGACTTACCAAAGTGTCAGAGCACCTGCTCTCATGGAAATACCTTTCACATGTTGTTGTTTTTTTTTTCTTTGAAGAGGTCAAAGTTTGAAAAAAAGTTACAACCATGTGAAGAATAACATGATTCCGGGGTGGAGGTTGCCCTGGCAAGAGCTGAATCCTGTCAGAGGTCGTTGTCATTTAACAGAGTGTGTACCCAGCTGGATCTCATGGGATCTCTGAACCCAGTATCTTTTGAGTTGTTGGTATGAAATGTGCCATGGACCCAGATTTCAGAGGAGGGGAAATGCAGTCCTTTTTTGGTTTTGAACTAAGGCTTGGCCATGACCGCACTGAAACAGCTCTCTAGAAACTCCAGCTGCTGTCTTTCTCCTGCATCTCCTTCCTTTCTCCATACACTAAAATAGTGAGTCACTGGGAATAACTAAGCCACACATCATTTTGTAATTGGAGCTGCCCAGAGTTGCTTGCCAGGACTGAGCTGGCAATGAAATTCTCCCCCTTTAAGGCCCAGCTGACTTCAATGGGAGCCATACACGTGTGTTGTGAGGCCACATTTGGCCTCCGACTTCACTACTGTTGGTCAAAAGGACAGAGGTGGCCTAAGGCCATGCCACCTCTTACAGGAATCCTGGCAGAGCATACAAGTCAAACAGGATCAGGTTGGGTCATACCTTGGCTCAGAGATCTCCCTGGCACCAATGTACAATAGGTGGGTACAGGGAGTGGCCTGGTGATTCAGTACATGGCACCCTTCCCTCTGAGTTTCTGCCAAAGATGCTGCCCTTATAGCAATGAGTAGCTGGTATGGCTGAACCCCTGGTGCCTTTTATTTAGCATCCAACAAATGGCTAAGCATCTCCTCTGCTCAGAAGAGTGTTGCAGGAGATTCAAAAGCAAAATTGACATAGTCACTAACCTCAGGAAGTTTATCGTTTCATAGGGGCATAAAAAAGATACAGAGATACGCTAACTACAAATTTAAAAGTGATAAATACACATGAAGGATATAAAAAGTGCCATGGGCTTAGATGTCAGAGAAATAATTTCCAGCTTAGAGGATCAAAAAAGCTTCAGAGAGGTGACATTTGAGCTGGGGTATGAAGCATAATTAATAGGTAGAAAATTGCATTTAGAATCAAAAGGTGGAGGTTCAAGTGTCAGCCCTGCCATTTACTGTTTTCCCCTAGGAAAGGTGCTAAATCTTGCTAAGGCTGAGTTTTCTTATCTGTACCATGGGGATACTGATACAGGTGTTCAATGAACAAACATTTATTAAGTACCTACTATGTGATAGAAACATTAAGAATACAAATAGAAAGAATGGAATAAACCCAAGTGAACTCAAGGTGCTAACATCTTAATGGGAAAGAAAGCAAGTGCATATAGAAATATATGCAGAATGAAAATAGAGAATAAATTCAAAGTAGTTCAATACAACTCAGGAAGGGAGGACGCTATCAGGCAGGGGGAGGGATCAGGAAAAGCTTCATGCACAAGATGGTGTCTGAGCTGCTTCTTAAAGGAAGACAGGTACTCTATGAGTGTGAGGGAAGGAGGGCATACTTTCCAGACCCGAGGGGCAGCAAGTGCAAAGACAAGAGACGAAATGTCCCATATGATAAGAGATGCCGAAATGGAGGCTACCCTGAGTAGGAAGGCAGTGTGCTCCTTGGGAGTGTCACCCCCTGGGAAAAGCCCAGCCAGCCCCACCCTCCCTCCTGTTCTCTATCTAGTTATTCTTATATCTCCAGGACTGAACTGACTAGAAGGCCACCTCTCACAGAGGATCCACCAGCATTTAAGTAAGCACTCTCTGCCAAACAACCAGCAAGATGCTGGGATCCAGCTACAAAGAAGGAAGCCATCTCTACTCTCAAGAAGTTTCCACCTATCAAGGTGGATCTATGAGAAGCTTCTGCCCACCAAGGCCAAGAAGCTCTATGGCTTAAGTCTTTCCAATGGGGTCGAATATTAAGAGTTAAATTGTGGAACCAACAAAACTAACGTTTTTCATCATCTTAAAAAAAATCAGAGATTAAGTTCCAGGCCTGTTGGAAGGACTGACAACAAAGACCAGTGATGACTGGCATACTGCCTGACCTTCAAATCCTCCTCTTAAACTAACTTCATGCTATTTTCACCCCAAACCAACAGAAAGTTTTGCTCTTAGCAGCTAAATCGGGCTTGTTATTATCATGAAAGTCTTCATTTGAACTCAAAAGATCAGATTTTTTCAATGATTTAAACATTTGTTTGGCTGATATGCTCTTCTCTGACCTTTAATTCTTGGTAAAAACAAAACTAATTACATGAAGCCTGCATTCAATTTTTAAATAGTCTATATTGTTTACTGATCCTATCTAATTAGTCCAAATTTACAGTCCAGATAATGCACGCTAACAAGCCTGTGGGTTCAAACAGTGGGCTTAGAGTCAGAGACCAGAATTCCAAGTTCCAGCTGTGATACTTACTGGCTATGTGACCTTGGGGAAATAATAATAATACCTAGCATTTATATAGTACTTTAAGGTTTTCATAGCTCTTTATTCATTTTATCTCATTTTATTCTCACAACCAACCTGTGAAGTTGGGGCTATTATCATCATCCCCGTTTTATGGATGAGGAAACTGAGGCAGAGAAGTTAAGTAACTTGTCAAGGATTACACATCTAGTAACTGTCTGAAGAAGGATTTGAACTCAGGTCTTCCTGATTCCACATCTAATGCTCTATTCACTGTGCCACTTAGTTGCCTAGGAAACAACCATCTTTTTTGGCCTCACATTCCTCACCTGTAAAATAATGATAATTCTGGTACTAATTACTTCACCCTGTTGTTGTGAGAAAAGCACTCTGTAATCTTTAGAGCAACGTAAAAATCTGAGTAGTTATGAGTTATTCCTTGAAACAAGTACTGCACAAGCTGTAAATTCTGTTTATGAGGATAATATCCATTTGGAACCAAGAAAGATCAACATCCTCTCTTTTTAAGGCAGAGATTCTTAACCTGGGATTCATGGACCTGGGATTCCATGGATAGATTTCAGAGAATCTATGAACTTGGATGGGGAAAATATATATATACATATATATATATATATAAATTTTCCTCAAATTATTTGAAAACTTCATTCTGAGAAGATATCCACGGGCCTTACTAGACTACTAAAAGGGTTCACAATAGACAAAAGGTTAAGAACCTTGGTTCTAAGGGAAAATTTTCTATCAAATAGCCCGATAGATACCCAAATTCAGGGGGAAGGGCAGCAGGAGCAAAAGGGGAGCAGGAAACCACAATCAGAATGAGATCATGTGTTTATACCCCCACTCCATGCCCACTTAATACCAATAATGTTTTGAGTCCCCTTTGGTTCCTATTGGTCCCCGAGTGCACAGTCCATATGCAGTCCCAGGTTGCAGTCCCAGGGTGAAGAGGAAAAATAGTACATTAGAGTTTGTGGCAGCAGGAGAGTAGGGATCATAGTTACAATTCTAGGGTAGAGAAGAGTGCTTGTGGTCAATCATAAGGGAGCAAAAGCCCTGGTCTCAGGTTCAAGGCATAAAGGTGCACTGAAGCTTGCAACTACAGGAGATTAGGAGCCCACATCACAATTCCAGGGTCAAAAGGAGTGAAAGCATTAGAGGCCACAGGGGAGAAGGGTGCTTACGGTCACTTAGCGACCAAAGCACAGACCAGGAGAGCAGTGACCACACCTTTCCTTAAGGTCATACCACTTTGGAAGAACCAAAGACTTATAGACCCCCATAACTAGCTCTGAAAATAGTAGCATAAAAAATCTGAAACTTGGGAGAGTCTCTTCCCTCCCCCACCCCAGGAGCAGAACCCAATTTTAACATAACATATAAATCAAGAAATAGGCTGGGAAAATAAGCAAAAAATTTTAAAAAGAGCTTGGCCATAGAAAGTTACTTTGATGACAGAGAAGATCAAGACACATCTCAGAAGAAGACAACAAGTCAAAACAGCTATATTTAGCAACTCTATGCAAAACTTCAAAGAAAAATGTGAATTGGTGACAGGACCCAAAAGAATTCCTAGAAATGATCAAAAGGGATTTTAAAAAATCAATAAGAGAGGTAGAAAAAAATTGGAAAGAAATGAGAGTGATGTAAGAAATTATGAAAAAAGAGTTAGCTTGGTAAAGGAGGCACAAAATAAAGATGGAAATAACACCTTAAAAAAACAGAATTGGCCAAATGGTAAAAGACAAACAAAAATCCACTGAATGGAGCTACTTAAAAAGTAGAATTGACCAAATGGAAAAGGAGGTATAAAAGCTTATTGAAGAAAATAATTCTTTAAAAATTAGAATTGGGCAAGTATATTATTCTAGTGATTCTATCAGATATCAAGAAATGATAAAACAAAATCAAAATAATGAAAAAATAGAAGAAAATGTGAAATATCTCATTAGAAAAAATAACTGACCCAGAAAATAGATTGAGGAAAGGTAATTTAAGAATTATGGACTACCAGACAGCCATGATAAAAAAAAGAGTCTAGATATCACATTTCAAGAAATTATCAAGGAAGACTACCCTGATATCCTAGAACCAGAAGGCAAAACAGAAATTGAAAGAATCTACAAATCAACTCCTGAAAGAGACCCCAAAATGAAAACTCCCAGGACTATTCTGGCCAGATTCCAGAGCTCCCAGGTCAAGGAGAAAACATTGCAAGCAGTGAGAAAGAAACAATTCAAGTATCATAGAGCCATGGTCAGGATAGCACAAGATTTAGAAGCTTTATTGGAGAGCTTGGAATATAATATTCCAAGAGGGCAAAAGAGCTAGAATTACAACCAAGAATAACCTACCCAGCAAAACTGAATACAATCCTTTAGGGGATAAAAAATGATATTTAATGAAATAGAGGACTTTCAAGCATTCCTGATAAAACAATCAGAGCTGAATAGAAAATTTGACTTTCAAATACAAGACTCAAAGAGAAGCATAAAAAGGTAAAAATGAAAGCAAAATCATAAGGGATTCAATAAGGTTAAGCTGTTTACATTCCTACATGGGAAGATGATGCTTATAATTCCTAAGATCTTTACCATTATTAGGGCTGTTAGAAGGAAGGAGTATACATGGAGTGTACAGGTGTGTTGACAATGATGGGATGATTTTTAAAAAATTAAAGGGTGAAAAAGAGGGATGCATTAGGAGAAGGGTGAAGGGGAGAGGTAGAGTGGTGTAAACTATCTCATATAGAAGAGGCCCAGAAAGAAGAACTTTTACAGCAGAGAGGAAGATGGAGGGATGGCAGGCAATGCTTGAACCTTACTCTCATCAGAATTGGTTCAGAGAGGGAATAGCATACATACTCAGTTGTATATAAAAATCTATCTTGCCCTACAGGGAAGTAAGATAAGAGGGGGTCAAGAGAAGGTAGGGCTGATAGAAGTGAGGGTAGATTTGGGGAAGTGATGGTCAGAAGCAAAACAGACTTTTGAGAAGGAATAGGGTGAAGGGAGAGAGAGAAGGATAAATGAGGGAGGGGAGGATAAAACAACAATGGTGCCTTCGAAAGAAATAGAGAAGTTCACATCTTTGACATCTGAAAGTTTGTATGACCTAGTTTACAGGGCAATTATATGGAAAGTATTTTGGAAACCTGAAAGCACTACAGAAATACGAGTTATCACCGCTACCACCACCATCATCATCATCAAAGGGAAGATTTCAACAGGAAGAGATCAACCTAAGATTCTAGGGTCTATAGACATGTCAGGCACTTTTTCTCTGTTAGAGCCCCTTGCTGCCATCTCCAGGCCATGATCTCTTCCTTTTCATAGACTACAAGCAACTCAGAAACTTATCATTTGGATACGAGGCAGAATCTTACCAGTCTTCTCATTGTGACTCCTTGATGCTGCTATAGGAGTGGGTGTTGAAATGGGGGAGGAATTAGGAAAAAAAACACAGGCCCCACCCCCCATTAAACTCACAAGGAGCCCCAGGGAAAACTAGAGGCATTCATACATGTATTCTGAGGGTGGAGGATGTCACAGGTGCAGGCAAATGTCCAGGACTCCAAGTACTCCCCACACAATGGCTATCATGAATGCGCTTTTGTTTTTCTGGAACACACTCAAACTCTCTGTACAAAACCCCAGCACAAATTATATGAACCCACATAGGCTCATGGATTTAAATCCAGAAGGGACCTTAGAGGCCATCTGGTCCAAATACGTCTTTTTACAGATGAGGAAGCTAATAACCAACAAATGTAAGTTTCTTGCCCAACATCACATAAGGAGCAAACAACAGAGGCAGGATTTGAATCCTGATCTTCTGATTTTAGAGCCAATATACTCTTTCCAGATCCCCATTTTGTCTCTTCACAGAGTCTCTCTATAGTACTTAAACAGACCCAGGAAGATATATCTTGATTCCTCTTAAGGAGGCCCTTGACACTGAAGCATTTTTAAATCACTGAAGAATTTTTTAAAACACACAGAAGAGAACAGAAGGGAATTCTGAAGGAGAAATAAAATAAGCAATAGAAAGCTCAGAAATTAACATGTTGAATTTATAATATATATAATTATTTTTATTTATTATATATTAGCTATATATACATACACATTTATTATCCATTATATGATTATAATTATATACTACAATATAAAACATATAAATATATAGTTATTTATATTATCTATTATATAACTATACATAAATATAAACTGCATAAAACAGAGATTCTAAGTTACATATACAATCCCCCTTTTCTCTCTGTATTTGGAAGTGTTTATTGGTATTTTCTAGGTTTAAAAAAACAAAGAAATAAAATAAAAAATGACTTTAAAAAGACACCCACAAAATTGAAGGTAGTTATGTCCTCCACATGTTAACCTAGGAATTCCTAGATTCCCAATAACCAGCATGAAAGTAATGTCAAGTTGCTGCTTCTGCTCCTAGATAGCTTGGGTAGTACAGCTGCCTCCTTCACCTTTTCCAATTATTTTCTAATACTTGAGCCCCCTGACACTGGCTCTCCACCCCCATAGTATTCAGTTCCCTTTATGAGAAAACGTTTCTGAACCAAGACTATTCACCATGGACCTTCCAGGCTTCTCTCTGTTTTGGGGGGATTCCTAATAGTCTTCTTCTGTTTCCCCTACCCACCCTTTTTCAAAGATATTTATAGAATGAACTGGCCCAGTGGATTTCCCCAAATTAACTGTTTCTCACCCTCTCATCCTCTCCTGAAGCCTTCCCTAGGAAGAGCAAGCTAGCACACATCTGAACCCAGAATCAGGTAGAATCAGGGGAAGTCTTTGATTCCAAGGAAACAGAGAGGCCTGGGATAGAGAAAAGGCTGTAAAAACCATCAAAAAATCTCCAACTAGATTTTATGCCTTATTGAAAATTAAACTCCCCCTAGCCTTGGTCTGCAAACAGCTGTTCCTCTGATTAGCACCCCAAATTTCAAGACAGAAAACAATTTGAATTCATTTAATTTTTTGGTTTTGTTTTAAAGGGGACTATTCAGGCAATAGGAAACAGTGTGAGTAAAGGCAAGGAGGAATGAGAGCTGAGGACATGTCTAGGCTAAGGAACCCTGTTTGGCTAAAGCAAAGTAGATGAGGAAGAATAATGTGATCCAAGGCCAACATTTCCTTAAAAATGGCCTTTTCTTTTAGAATGCTAACAAAAGACAGCCACCAAAGTCCAAATTTGATAAATCCATTTGTTCTCCCTTTCTCCCACAACTCATTGCTTGTCCTTTAATAAACGGTGTTACAAATCTAGGGGTTCTGTCTTGCCCAGCCATCAGAAAAAACAAGTGTTGAGTTCTGTATTTTCCATGCTTTCCTGAAGATTAAGCATGGAAGATATAGACCTCAACACTGGTTGAGGTTAACAGTCTGGTAGGGATTAATAAATAGCAGTTTTTCTCCATTTCTGCTGAGGACAGTTCAAGAGTGGTATTGGGCTGGTTGTGTGTGTGTGTGTGTGTGTGTGTGTGTGTGTGTGTGTGTGTGTGTGTGTGTTTAAGAGCAGGAGGGATTTCAGTCTCAAAATGATTTATGTTGCTTTGCAAAATACTGAGCTTCCCACCACTAAAAGTGTTCAAATAGAGGGTAAATGACCATTCTTTAAGCAGGCGCCTAATATTTCAATTGATAACCTTCTAGCTACTTGGAATAGGAGCATAAAAATAGAATCTTTGCCCAGCCCCCTCCCACTAATGCCACCTCTCAACTTAAGCAATTTCCTTGAAAAATTTCCTTCGGAAAATGGACCAAAAATTGTTTATCTGACTGAATTGAGAATCTTAACAAGGTTTGAACTTCTTCAATTCAGTACCATTTTATTCCTTTAAAAGGGCAGCATCTCTCAATGACTTTCAAACATGACATTGACTTTGAAATGCAGGTACAATTTTGCCTTTAACAATGAGGAGGAAGGGAAGAGAGTGATGAGGAAACTTTTGTAAACCTGGAGTAAACCAGAAGCAATGGGAAGATGCACCCAGGATTTCTGATCTCTTTCTCTCTTGATCTCTTGTCTTACAGTCACACCAGAGGCCTCATCACCCCTTTCTGGCCTCATGACAGAGGCTGGTTTGGTTGTTTTTCACTCTCTCTCTGTCTGCCACCTGTGCAACCTTTTGTCAAGTTCAGAAAAGTAAGAAAGGCACTTAATTTCTAATTCAATTCCACTCTATTTGCACGAATGCTTGTATGTCTCTATTTTTGAGGTTGTCATTAAAAATTTTATTTTCAATTTATGAAATGTATTTTGAAAAACATTTATACTGAATTAGAAACTTTTCTGAAGTTCTACGTCCTAGCAAATTCTTATTAAATATTACTATTGTTAAATTGGTAGAGATTTGAGTCTGTCTTACTGAGCGAGATTCAAACTAATAGTACCATCAGTCACTTACTAAAAGGGCCCCAGAACTGCTGGCTTGGAAAGAAAGACCCTTCTAGGATGGTGGCCCCTCATAGACTGGCAGTGATAGTGGGATTGGTATTGATACCAATCCTTACTCAACATTACAGAATTTGGAAGAGTGGAAGTCAGAAGATTTTATGTTACAAGCTGATGTAACACTGGATCTAGCCACAATTGTGTCCCTCCTCCCCTCCCCCCCACCAGATGTTCCCATCCCCATTTAGAGACAACTGGGGGTTTAGAACTATTCCAGTCAGACATAGCATCTGTTGGGGCTTGTCATCACTATCCCCAGATGCTGGAATCACTCTGCCTAGGACAAGTATATATTCAATAGCCTGGGCTGAATACTCAGGCTGGTTAGCATCTGCTTCTGTGCATTGTTAATTCTCACTTCCTCCACGCTCTGATTCCAGGTTCACCTTAGGGGGATCCCCAGACCCCTATGGATCTGCAACTGGAGCTACCCGGGAACTTCTAGGGATTTTGTAGCCAAAATAGATTCTTAAATTGTTAAATTTAAAATGAATCCAGACCTAATCATAGCCTGCCCCTCTCCTTCATAACATAAACTGATTCCCTTCCTCAGTTTCTACACAATTGTATTATCCACTTTCCTTGACTAAGACTCCAAGCACAGACTTCTCCATTCACTCTCCCTTCTCCACTTACTTTGTATTGTATAGCAAACTGGTGAGATTGTCCAGCTTGCAACCTCTAACCACTTCACAAATCACCATGATCAGAACATTTTGGGCTCTTTTTTATATCCAAGGTCGCTAGTCAAACGTTATGAGGAGCTTCTTTGGTGTCTGTTAGTATACCCCCTCTTCTCTTGGCCCTTCCTTCCCTCCCCTGCCCCAACTCCCAACCCCCAGATGTAGGGCTGATACACTGTAGGAAACCCAGAGGCATTCCTTCTTATAAGATTCACTCAGTTTCTCATTACTGCAAAAAATTGTCCCTCTTTCTACTGCAGCAGGCCTCCCCTTCCTCTGGTGAACGTCATGTCTTCTTGAAGCTGCTACCTCCCCCTCCTTTTCTGAACCTAAGTCACGACCATCTTTTGGGCTATAGTTTTTTTCTCTGTCCAGGTACTATTGTCCCTTCCCTTTATTCTCACCCACTTCTTTCTGCCTATTTTTTTTTCTATTTTTACTACTTGTTTTTCTCAGTCTTAGCATTTCTCACCAAAAGTATCTTCTACTGTTCCTGCTTCCTCTTCTTCTCCAATTCAGTCTGTTCTTCCATTCCAGTTGCTGCCAGAGAATAGTCCCAAACTCCCCTTGGTCTATTCCTCCCTGGTGAGTTTTGGTGGGATTATTTGACATTCTGAACTACAGATTCCCTGAGTTCCACCCATCGGGGCCAGCAGGTTACTAAAATACTCTTTCTCATCCCCAAAGCCCCTCTTAACCCTGACAACTTCCACCCACTAACTGCCCCAGTATAGAACAAACACATAGAGGCCAGCTTCTTAATATACTCTACCAATTATCAACATTAAGAGAATGTCCTTGGGGAAGCTAGGTGGCACAGCGAATAGAGCACCAGCCCTGGAGTCAGGAGGACCTGAGTTCAAATCCGGCCTCAGACACTTAACACAAAAACTAGCTGTGTGACCTTGGGCAAGTCACATAACCCCAACTGCCCTCCAAAAAGAAAAAAGAAAAAGACAGAGAATTTCCTGACAAATCCTTTGTAACCTAGGAAGAGAAAGTGGATAGCAATCACTGAGGAAAGCCTTGAGCCCCCTTTAACGCTGATCCACAGCTGTGATCACTGCTATATCTATCACCTGGGTTTGAATATTGAATTGGTTGTGTCTTGTTCTCAGTTTTCTCATCTTGAAAAGCAAGAGGTTGGCCTAGAATGAAGGATTCTTAACCTGGGGGTTGTTAATCTTTTTTATGAAAAAAAATCTTGACAATTGCATTTCAATATAATTCATTTTCTTTGTAATTTCGTGTAACTTATTTTTAAAAAATGATTCTGAGAAGGTATTCATAGGCTTCACCAGATTGCCAAAGGTCCTTGATACAAAACAAGTTAAGAAGTCCTGGCTTAGATGATTTCATGCATTGGGTAGGAATTGGACGAGAGGACCTCAAAGGTCCATTCCAATTCTAACATCCCATTGCCCTGTGGTGAGATGAAAGGTACAGTAGATATGGAATTAGGAGACCTGAGTTGGCATGCTGGCTCTGACACTCACCATATAGCTATTACCAGCTGTATGACTAGGCAGCTGAATCTCAGTTTCCTCACAAGTCAAAGGGGGATAACAATATTTATACTATCTACTTCATAGGGCTATTGTGAAAAAAGAGCTTAGGAAGCTTTAGAATCCTATATAAGCCTCCTTATTATAGTTCTGTCATTCATTGCCTAACTCTCTCCTCTCTGAACTTACGCGCTGTACTGGAGCCAACTTTTTCTGCTTCAGAGCCGATTGTTAAATTTTCAGTGGTAGCATTTACACATTGGAAATCTGTAAGTACTAGCATTAAGGGCTTGATTTAGTGTTTTGGGGATTGTCTAGACTTAAGAAAGTAAGGGAGAAAATGTCACACAATGTGAACCTGTATAGTGAACTGGCATCTTTTTAGGGGTTACACTCACCTCTGTGGTATCATTCCATCCTTTTGCTGGACTATATAATTAAAGGATCACAAAGGTCAGCGCTGGAAAGGGTCTTAGGGATTAGCTAGTCATAAAGTCATAGATTTCGAACTGGAAAGGATCATAAAGACCATCTAATCCAGTTGTCTCAGTTTACAGATAAGCAAAACTGTCAGAGATTTTAAATGACTTGAGTTACATAGCTCTGTCAGAGGCAGGATTTGAAACCAAGACTTCCTCACTCCAGGTTCTTGATTTCTTCTGCCAAACTACTTCTCAGCCCTTTATTTTATAGATGTGGAAACTGAGGCCAAGAGAGAAGGAATGCCTTGCCCAGAGTTGTGCAGGTAGTAAGTGTCAGAGACAAGATTTAAACCAACATTTTCTGATTCTAAGTCTAGTATTCTATGGCTTTTCCACATGCCCTCTGTGGAATAGTGTTGCTAAGTTCCTAAAGGGCTTTGTGTACAGCACTTAGCACAGCACTGTAATAATAACCAGAACATTGTTGTTCAATGTTAGGACTATGGTCACATAAACATATAGATGAAAACGAGGCAGGGAACCACCAAACTAACAGCCTGTCAATTATCCAACTATTTCCAAATATCCAGATGTTTGGCATCATGGTTATAGACTGAGAATCAAGAGAAATATTTTTCAGTCTTCATGCAAACATATGGTATGTAGACATGTCCTTAGTTTTTCCTACTGGCAGCATTAAGAGGATAGAATCTTAAGGTCTGATAATACTGAACAAAAAGATTACTGATGACCTGGGTTCCAATGTTAGATATCATCCTTAGTATCCATGTGATTTTTGTAAATACAAATTTTGTCTTTGAATCTACTGAGTTGGATACATGGTAGATGCTGGGCTAACAAATGCTTGTTGGCATTGATCAATATCTTACATCATATGTATATAAGATACATGAGATAAAGTCAAAATGGAGTATTGGTAATGATACGTCCAGCTGCTATAGAGGTGTAAGACCAATAACACCAGCACACAGAAAGGCTGCTAGTACACCTTCTTTGATCTGCTTTTCTAAAGGAAAAGCTTTAAAGGGGTCAACAAAATTACTTTAATTAAACAGCTTTAAAGGGGTCAACAAAATTACTTTAATTAAACAATGCAAACAGATAAGTAGAAAGAAGTGAGTGTCCAAGAAAGAATCCTATAGACAAAGTAATAGATACCTAATCACCAGATCAGGGAGTTCCAACATCTGGGTTCACAAAGCTGAGGCGGTTCCTTAACAATGGCTACCCAGAGTTTCATCTGGCCAAATCACAAAGAAAGATTCTTCCCATGAGTGAGCCCCAAAATAAAATACCAGCCTCCCCGTATATATAGTTTTCATCACAACCCACATGGCTCAGTGCCTAATTGGCTTAGTACCAAGAGGTGTGAAAGCCTTCCTGCAAGCAAGTCTCCCCATAAGCAAGGTTCCCCCTAAGCAAGGTTCCCCTTAGGCAAGTTCCTCTCCCAATGGGCTCTATGTGACTCAGGATGTGTCACAGCTGTGAACTAGGCCAGAACTCAAAGCAGCAAGATATCTGTGATTAAAATACCTGTGTACTTTTAGACCTGGGAACACAGCCCCTGTTTCAAGGAAAAAAAGGAACATATGGTCACATAGACTTATTAATATTCTGGGGAAGATCTTATATTCCATTAACCCTACAAATGGGTACACGATTTAGACATGAAGGTGAAACTATAAGCAAATTAGGAGAGCAAGGAATAGTTTACCTGACAGAACTACAAAGAAGGGGAGAATTTTTTTTATTTGTTTGTTTTTAGTTTATAAGATTCAATTCCATAGTTCCTTGAGTTTCAAAATTCCCTTCCCTCCCTTCCCCCACCCCCCACGATGGCATATAGTCCAGTAAAGGATCTGCAAATACTTTCACATTAGACATTAGTCAAGTTACAAAGGCAAATTGTACTAGATGGGATGAAAAATGGTAAAGAAGAAATAAAACCAAACAATGAAAAGAAAAATGATCAATTAGTTTGCTTCCATCAGGATTCAAGCTCAGTTCTTTCTAGTTATTTCTCTGGATGTAGGCATCTCTCTCAAGAAGGGAAGAATTTATGACCAAACAAGAGATAGAGAACATTATGAAGTGCAAAATAGATAATTTTGATTATATTAAATTAAAAAGGTTTTGCACAAACAAAGCCAATGCAACCAAGATTAGAAGGGAAACAAAGCTGGGAAACAATTTTTACAGCCAGTGTCTCTGATAAAGGTCTCATTTATTTCTTTTTTTGTTTTTGCTTTTTGGAGGAGGGAAGGCAGGGCAATTGGGGTTAAGTGACTTGCCTGAGGTCACACAGCTAGTGTTAAGTGTCTGAAGTGGGATTTGAACTCAGGTCTTCCTGACTCCAGGTCCAGTGCTCTATTCACTGTGCCACCTAGCCACCCCTAGAGGTCTCATTTCTAAAACATATAGAGAACTGAGTCAAATCTATAAGAATAAAAGTCATTCCCCAAATGATAAATGGTCAAAGAATATGAACAAGCAATTTTTGGATGAAGAAATTAACTCTATAGGCATATGAAAAATACTCTAAATCTCTATTGATTAGAGAAATGCACATCAAAACAATTCTGAGGTACCACATCAAACCTGTCAGACTGACTAACATGACAAAACAGGAAAATGATAAATGCTGGAGAAGATATGGGAAAATTGGAACACTAATGTATTATTGATGGAGTTGTAAATTGATACAACCATTCTGGAGATTAATTTGGAACTATGCCCAAAGGGCTATAAAGCTGTGCGTTCCCTTTCATCCAGCAATAGCATTATTAGGTCTGTATCCCAACGAGATCCTAAAAAAGGGAAAAGGACCCGCATGTACAAAAATATTTATAGCAGCCCTTTTTGTGGTGGCAAAAAAATTAGAAATTCAGGGGATGTCCATCAATTGGGGATTGGCTGAACAAGTTGTGGTAGATGACTGTAATGGAATGCTGTTGTTCCTAAGAAATGATAAGCACGTGTTATTTAGAAAAATCTGGAAAGACTTATAGAAACTGATACTGAGTGAAGTGAGCAGAACCAAAAGATCACTGCACACACAGTCACAGCAACACGGTGTGATGACTGACTTTGTTACACTTAGCTCTTCTGAGCAATGCGATGATCTAAGACAATTCCAAAAGACTCACAATGAAAAATGCTACCCACTTCCAGAGAAAGAACTGTAGAGTCTAAATGCAGGTCGAAGCACACAATTTTCTCTTTCTTTTGTTGTTTTTTGTTTTTTCTTTCTCCTGGTTTTCCCCTTTTGTTCTGATTCTTTCACAACATGACTAATGTGGAAGTATGTTTGATATAATCATGCATGTATAGCCTATGTCAAATTGTATGCTGTCACAAGGAAGGAGGAATGTGTGTGTGTGTGTAGGGAATTATAACTCAAAATCTTATAAAGCAAACACTGACAACTAAAAATAAATTAATTAGTAAATAAAACAAATGCTTGTATATTAGATGATTGATTGATTGATTGATTAACTTAGAACAAATCTCACAACTCTTCTTGGTATGAGTTTTCCCATCTATTAATAGGGTTATTTACCTTACCTACCCTTCTCTTTGGCTTGTTATGGAGATCTTGAGATAAAGAATGTAAAAGTGTTTTCAAAATTTAAAAGCACTATAAAAATAATTTTAAAAATTGCTATTGTTGGGGAGGTTAGGTGGCGCAGTGAATAGAGCGCCGGCCCTGGAATCAGAAGGACCTGAGTTCGGAGCCGGCCTCCGACACTTAATCCACACAAACAAAAACCTAGCCATGTAACCTTGGGCAAGTTACTTAACCCCAATTGCCCTAAAGGGGCGGCTAGGTGGCGCAGTGAGTAAGAGCGCCGGCCTCGGAGTTTGGATGACCCGAGATCAGATCCAGCCTCAGAAAATGAGCACCCACGCATAAACAATGACTAGCCGTGTAACCTTGAGCAAGTTACTTAACCCCAATTGCTTTTTAAAAAAAAAAAATTGCTATTGTTGTTAAGAAAGTTGTCTCCTTTATATATAAATTGTTGTTGATATTTAATCATGTGACCCCCACAGACCTTCTTGGCAAAGATACTGGAGTGGTTTGTCATTTCCTTCTCCATCATTCACCACCCATTTTAGAGACGAAGAACTGAGGCAAATAGGGGTTAAGTGACTTGCCCAGGGTCACATAGCCAATAAGTGTCTGAGACCAGGTTTGAATTCAAATCTTCCTGACTCTGGGCCTGGTGCTCTATTCATTGCTCCACCTAGCTGTCCTATATATAAATAGAGTATAATATAAATATATTAATATGTAATCAGTGTAAATATATTCATTCATACTCAAGGAAGATGAAGTTTGAATCTGCATGCCCAAACTTGACTCCAGGTACTTAGCTCCTAAATTACAAGAATCAGAAGAGGAGTAGCCAGCAGGAGAGATATTTGTTGATGAATTAATAATAAGAGGTGAAATCTAAGCCAACCAACTTGTTTCAAATCAGTTCTCCTATTAGGCTAAATCTCTGCTTGGGTCTTGGAGAGACCAAGGAGATGTTTTTAGAAAACAAGTTGAATCTATCAATTTCAGATTTTAGAAAACTGAGAGAAGTGAATCATTTTACTAAACTGTTGCTTTATTTTACTATACATTTATGGTGCATGGTGGGGATAAGGGTAGAGTTTTATGTTTGGTTTGGCCTGGTTTTGTCAGACCCCTCTTCTTAGTCAAATATCAGTTCCCTTTCTTGGAAAGTTTCCAGTCAAGGATTCTTGCAGGGGATCCCTGAGCTCCATCATGTCTAAGCTCCACTATGGGTTAAAATCAAAGAGCCAGTATCCCAAAGAGATCATACAAATGGGGAAAGGACTCATTTGTATGAAAATATTTGTAGCAACTCTTTTTGTGATGGCAAAGAATTGGAAATCAAGGGGATGCCCAACAATTGGGGAATGACTAAACAAATTGTGGTATATGAATGTAATGGAATACTATTGTGCTATAAGAAATGAGGAGTAGACAGACTTCATAATAACCTGGAGAGACTTATACAAACTGATGCTGAGTGAGGAGAGCAGAACCAGGAGAACTTTGTACACAATAACACAATAACAGACACATCGTATCTGTGATAACTTACTTTGATAGAATGAGCTTCTTTCAGCAATTCGAGGTTATAAGACTACTCCAAAAGACTCATGATGGAAAGGGATACCCAAATCCAGAGAAAGAACTACAGAGTCTGAATGCAGATTGAAGCAAACTACTTGCTCTCTCTCTTTTGTGTTTTGTTTTGTTTTGTTCCTTCTTTCTCATTGTTCACTCCATTGGTAATAATTCTTCTTTAAAACTTGACTAATGTTTAATATGAAGTTATTTGTAGAACCTATATTGGATTGCATGCCACCATGGAGGGGGAAAGGGAAGGGGAGGGAGGGGAAGAAAATTTGGAATTCAAGGGATTGTTGAACAGAATTCTGTAAATTAAAAGTAAATATTTTTTAAAAAATCAAAGAGCTAGGGGCGGCTAGGTGGTGCAGTGAATAGAGCACCGGCCCTGGAATCAGAAGGACCTGGGTTCGGAGCCGGCCTCCGACACTTAATCCATACAAAAACAAAAACCTAGCCGTGTAACCTTGGGCAAGTTACTTAACCCCAATTGCCCTAAAGGGACGGCTAGGTGGCGCAGTGAGTAAGAGCGCCGGCCCAGCCTCGGAGTTTGGATGACCCGAGATCAGATCCGGCCTCAGAAAATGAGCACCCACGCATAAATAATGACTAGCCGTGTAACCTTGAGCAAGTTACTTAACCCCAATTGCTTTAAAAAAAAAAAATCAAAGAGCTACCAGATTAGAAGACATACAAATGTATATATAAGTCATTCTATTCAATTATAAGGAGGGCATGGTCTGTGCTTTATTTATCCTGCCACATAAAATTAGAACATTAATGCATTGTTGGTGGAGTTGTGAACTGATCCAACCATCCTGGTGAACAGTTTGGAACCATGCCCAAAGAATAAACAAAGATCATACCCTTTGATCCAGTGATACCGCTAATAGTTCTGTATCCCAAAGAGATTACAAAAAGGCAAAAGGTCTCACATGTACAAAAATATTTATAGAAGCTCTTTTTTGTGGTGGCAAAGGATTGGAAATTGAGGGGATATCCATCAATCGGGGAATGGCTGAATAAGTTGTGGTATATGAATGTAATGGAATACTATTGTGCTATAAGAAATGATGAGCAGGATGATTTCAGATAAACCCAGAAAGACTTAAATGTACTCATACTCAGTGAAGTGAACAGAATCAGGAGAACATTATATATAGTAACAGCAACATTGTGGGATGATCAATGTAGATAGATTTAGCTCTTCATAGCAATACAATGAACTAAGACAATTCCAAAAAGACTCATGATGGAAAATGCCATCCACATCCAAAGAAAGATCCATGGAGTCTGAATGCAGATCAAAGTGAATTCCTAAAATCCTTTGTAGTTTTTCCCTTTTGTTCTGATTCTTCTTTCACAACATGACTAATGTGGATACATGTTTAATATGATTATAAAGTATAGCCTTTATCAGATTGCTTGCCATTTGGGGGAAGAGAGAATGGAAGGGGGGACTTAAATACAAAATCTTATAAAAGCAAATGTTGAAAACTAAAAGCAAATCAATTTATTAAAAAAAGAAAAACTTATCCTGCACTGTATTGCATTGCAAATGGAGGGAGGTAAAGATAGCCCAAGCCAAATAATTGACAACAGTGTGACCTTTGCAAATCCCCAAACCCAAGCTCTCACTCTTAACTGTGACGAATCCCCCAAAACTTATTCCACTCCACATGAGTGACAACTCTCCTGACAAAATCCAGATGGAGGATGCTTTCTGGAAAATGGTTCACAATCCAACCTTGGTAGTAGAGGAGTACAACAAAGAAACTGCAATAATACTGAGTCTAGAGGATGACATTGGGTGACAATTGACACAGGAGCTTGGATATGTACCAGGGTTCTCAGCTACCCAGGGAGCCGAGGCAAGATTCTTGCCTTCAAAATTAGGCATTTCATCAATGAATAATGTTACATCCATAATCCCTTGCTCAACCTTGGCCCACACAGAGGTCTAGTTCCCCTAAGTTAAAGAGACAAGTCACCTGTGAGAAGGTCCAAAGCAGCGCCCACTAGAGTGGAAAGAGATAGCTCATTTGTATATGGGTTGAGTGGGGCCAGAACACTAGATTCCTTGGATTGTGTAGAGAAGTCTCACTCGAGAGCAGATCTCAGGCAGAATACCTTGTTTAAAATAGCAAAGATGAGTTAATGATTGGAACCTTCTCAGGAAAGAGCCTTTAATCTCCTAAAGAAGACACTGTAGAGGTCTGAACTGGGTATGCAACAGAATTTCAGGAGTGATAATAGCCTCCTTATTGGGGTGAGATGTATTGTTTGATGAATTGTACCAGTGACCCTACATCTGAACACCTGTAAGGTCTAAGAAACCCTGGGCTCACATCTAAAACATGCATACAAGAAATACAGTATGACCTGGTCTAATGGCTAGAGGATTTTAACTCAGGTTGGCCATACCATTCAGGAGAAAAAGGAATTGTCATCCCCAGTGCCTGTTACAAATAAATATATACATTTTTAATATATATATACATATTTTATGTAAAATATATTATGTAAGTAGAATATATTTTATATAAAAATATATAAAAATTATCCAGCTTTGTAGCAAGAAGTGTGATAACCTCCATGAAAGTTAACATATGACCAGAACAATCCAAGTAAAGGATCTATGGAGGTGGTTTGATTTAGGAATATCCTTAAAGAGTGTTCGAGTATTAAAACAGTCATTGAACTATCACATAATTGATAGAACACTTGAAATTGTTTGAACAATTGGAAGGGAATCCACAATATAGTCTGTATTATACATATCTAGTCCATCACCACAAAGATATCTTTTTCTATGTGGTCCAAGAAATCTAACAGAGGAACTGCCCTTCAAGTATAGAGTTAACTGAAAAAAATTAATAGAAACTCTATGAATCTGTAGACAAAATCATTCTACCTGGAAAGGGAATGGAGGCCACATCAGTCTTACATATGAATACCACCATCAGAAAGGCAGAATTCTTTATCTCAACTGTGGGGAAGGTGGTCATTTTTAGGCCACATGTACTTGAGAATATAATATAACCTTGGTGGTACAAAATCTATTTTTGATACAAGATCACCTTCAAGAAAAGCAACTGGTACCAGGGAAGGAGGTTATCTCAGCTACCCAAAAGCACTGAGAATGCTTGTTGTTGTTCAGACCTGTCCTACTCTTCATGACCTCATTAGAGTTTTCTTGCAGATACTGGAGTAGTTTGCCATTTCCTTCCCCTGTTCATTTTACAGAGGAGGAAATGAGGCAAACAGGGTTAAGTGACTTGCCCAGGGTCACACAACTAATAAGTGTCTGAGGCCAGATTTAAATTTAGGAAGATGAATCTTTCTGACTTCAGCTACTCAATTTACTTCACCACCTAGCTGATCATGACATTGGCAGAAATACTTTGTGGATCTTTTCCACTTGAACTCATAGGAATTCATACAGAGATCACAGTAAAGACTGAAGATGTATACTACAGTGCTGTCCTAAACATCAGAACCCAAGTGACATCATGTTGCTGTGATTTTATGAGAGACATTTGGAGAAAATGCCATCATAACCTCCAGAAGGATTAGGCTTTAGAGGACTGAGCAACACACAGGCCGCCTGGGGATGACTGAAAGGAGGAGCTGGCAAAGAATAGCTCCATCCACACAAAGACAGGGGCCAGCCAAGGGGGAATAGATACACTGCTAAATCATTATTACCTGGTGGTTCCATGTCTAAGAAGATAAATAATTTTTATTACTTTTCTCTTTGTAAGGGACATGATCTATACATCAGGGTCTACCAGATAAGTGGCATTTTCAATTCAATGTGACAAATATTGATTGTGTAAGTGTCTAGAAGGTATGATAGGATCAAGGTTCCCCTGTCTTCCTGCAACAAAGATTAGTTTTTCCAAAAAAGCAATAAAGCTATCCCTGCGACTTAACTGGCTTCTGCTTCCATTGATACAGTTTCCTGGTCACCTAAGGGCACAAAAAATCCCATCCACATGGAGTTGGAGGCCCATCCTACTCAGTGAATTTCTGAAGACCACACACATCATGTTACCATATACGATACTGCTTACTGGACAGGTTTTCATATGAATATGAGTAGGGCTGCATCCAAAGAAGCTATGTGCGAGCATATCCTTATTGTGCTAGGGCAAAGTGTACCTCTTTTGTTAACTGTTCAATAACTTTTTTTCAATAACTCATTTCACATCATCATCAAACATGAACTAACAAGATACTGGCAGAAGTATACAAAACAGTCTCTTATTCTCAAGAAGGTAATAATCTTGTTGGGGAATAATCAATTTCAATACATGAAATGACTAAAAAACATTAACAGACAGAAAAGAATGACATATTCAGCATCCTGAAAATATCTGAAGCTTTAGAATGTTGGTTGAACTGACTTTAAGGGAAACAAATTGAAATGAACAAAAGTTATTAAAATCGTGATACAGATGGTGAGTATCATGTTAGGCAAGAGAGGGTTAGGGTTCAGTGTGACTGGAGTTCCTGAATGTCAGAGGACGTTTAGAAATACCAGCAAGTCTTGGGGCAACCAGGTGGAACAATGAAAAGAGCACTGGCCCTCAAGTCAGGAGGACTTGAGTTCAAATGTGACCTCAGACACTTAACACTTACTAGCTGTGTGACCTTGGGCAAGTCACTTAACCCGAATTGCCCTGCCTTTCCCCCTCCAAAAAGGCAAAAACAAACAAACAAACAAGCAAATCTTGACCTAAGACTTGAAGAAAAGGTAGTGTGTTTACAGGTCGACAGGAGGGACAAAGTGAACTCAACCACACTCTGCTATTTGAAATGGTCATGAACAATCAGAGGTGGCCATGAAAGTCCCTTCCCCCAATGCCTTTTAAAATAAAGAGGATGTTCATATGTCTGGAAAGGTATAAACCTTTCCAGGAAAGGAAAGCTTACCTATAAACAAAAATGATTCAAAACAATATCCATCGTAGATAATACAATCATAGAATATTAGGGTGAGAAGAGACTTTAACAATAATTTAGTCTAATCTTTAAAGATAATTATACAGATAAGGAAATTGAAGCCTAGCCAGACTCTATGATCAGGTCCATATGATCCAATTATTAGCGACAAAGCTTGAATTAGAATGCAGGTATCCTGATTACTAGGATACTGTATTTACCATCCAACCTAACAAGTCCACCATCTTTAAGGTACTGTGTATAAAAATACAAAACAACAAACAGTCTCTGTCTACCTTCAAATCTTACATTCTTGGGAGGAGGGACAGGGTTGTACAATGTATGTAGAGACAATAATTTGGGGATAGGGAAAGAACTCTAATGTAATAGGTGAGTAGTCAATGAGACCATTTCTTATGAGCATTTGCAGTGTGCTTCTGATGTAATCACCATTTGGATTTTGGAGTGTGTGTACTCTGTAACTGGTTCTGGTCTGCTTACCACATTATGCTGAAGAGTCTTTTTGATTGGCTGTAAACTGGGGGAATTCAAAAGGAACTAGTCAACCAGAGCTTACCCTTTGATCTGACTTCTAACCTCTTTTGGGAAATTTTCCTTTTTTCTTTTGCCAGATTTGCTAATTTACATGTGCTCTACAGTTGGTGCCAAATGGGAAAAACTTGAGAAATTATTTTATTAGCTAAAAAAAATTCAATGATAATACCAAACTCAACCTTATTCATTCTCTCTATTAGAGAATCAGAGATTTGGTGGAAGATTAAAATGTATAAGGAATTGAGAAAGAAAATATGACTTCACAAGTCTGTGAAGACAAAATAGACCACAGCATCAAAGCTATAGTTTGTTAATTCATGTCAGCAGGGAGTGATTAGACTATAGGATCATAGAACTTGGATTTGGTGTATAGGGCTCTTCCTATCTGAAGCCAAAATTTGATCTGTGAATATAGACATTGGTTCATTAACTTACAATTTGTTATTTTGTTATAGGTGAAGGACACCAAAGATGGCAGTAAAGGAGTGGAATCCATATCAGGGTGTACAACTAGTCAGTCCAAAATCAGTGCCCCAGGGAGCAAGGAAAGACTGTTGGGATTCAGCCCAATGGCTACTGAGACAAGGATTTATTTGATGGCAAGACCATATTTAGACCTAAACTTTGTGGGATCAGTGTTGCATAGAAAATGCATTGAGTCTGAGCATACTCTCTTCATATGTGGAAGTGGCATAGGGGGTGAGTGTACCCTCATGGTTTGGGGGGAAAATGTTTGTATTTCTGTTTTCACCATATCTTTAAAGTATTACTTTGTAAAAGTTACTCTGACTGTTAATCAGCTAAGTGGAAGGGGATGTTGCCCCCAAAATATTAGGGGAAATGTTTTTATATTTGTTCTTATTATATCTTTGAATTAAATATTCTTCTGCAAAAGCTAATCTGACATTAATTATTCAAATGCAACTGGGGTGTTAGTCACTGGCCTCTAAAAAGGAGGAAGAGAAATAGTAGGGACTTGAGCCATGGAAGAAAAGGATACTCCCCAAAATTCTTCCCCAGGGTACTGTCTCTGATGAGGGGAAAGAGAACAGGTCCACAGCTTAGCTCAGTACCTACATAGCATTAGTCCCACCTGGTACCCTGATTGTTTTTTAAGGTGTCTTCTGGGCTACCTGAACATTCAGCCTGCAATCCTAGGCTCCAAGATCTTTGTAGCTTGAGCTCTCAGGCTGGAGATGTCGTTTCCTGCCCCTAGAACTGAAAAGAACGAAAGAAACAGGCTAAAACCCCAAACCCATTGCTCAGGACCACATAACCCCAGGGAAAGAGGAGGAGACCCAGAGGGTCTCCCCTACCCTTATCACAAGGTATCACCTTTTATGAATGAATAAATTCTTAACTTTTAAATGTAAATGGAAGGAAAGAACAACTATGCTTAAGCAAGGTAGTTTTAAAGATGCAGATAATTCTGGTTACCCAAAGAAATGTGGCTACTCCCAACTACATGGAAGGCCAACACAGAATGTCTATGTATGCACCAGTCCTCCTGTCTCCCAGAAGCAGGTCTGCTAGCACCTCCCGTGCTAGTGGTCTGGGCATGCAACAAACCAGTTACATGTAAACACTGATTGTTATTGTTATATGTATTCAATAAGAATGGAACAAATTCCACACATTAGTAATAGCCTGTGCAAAGGTGGTGGGAGATGGCGGCAAGTAGTCCAATATATCTGTAATGCACAATGTGTGAGAGAGAATAATGTGAAATAATCTTAGAAAGGTAAGTCATTATACCATCCATCTGTCGTCTCTTCTAGATGCACGAGGCTACAACACAGGTATGACTATTGAACAATGATTTAAGGACAAATAAAACAGCCTCTTTTTTTTTTCTCAAACTCATCTGCTGAGGTTATTGCATGGGCTAGTTGGCCATTTGTAGCCCACATAGCCCAAGATCTGACATACATATTTCTTAAGGACTTAATGTGTTGAAAGTGCAAAGGGGTAAACCTGTCAAGTATTGAAAGAGAAAGACAAGTTTGGAGAGGAGCAGTTGATGATTTTTCAACACTCCTCCTCTTCGACACACCTCTTTAGTCATCTGGGAAAATGGCACGAACAGTCGTGAAGTTATTTGGGTTTTTTAGGCCTTGAATATTCTCATCATATCCAGCTGGTCCCAGTCATTTGAGAGGTTCTTCCTAAGATATCTTCAGTCCTACTGGAAACAGGAAATACTGGAAATCTCACTAGAAAATCATGTAGATTTCTGGCCTAGTTTTATTGAGGTTTTGATAAGCATCCAAAATTGTGGTTGTTTATACCAAGTGAGCTTCTGAATCTCTCGAGATTCACCCCGCTTGTAACTTGAAAGCTAATAGCCCCACAGGAAAAAAATGCACATCTCCTAACCTCTTCTTGGAAATTTTCCTTTTTTCTTTCGCCAGATTTGCTAATTTACACATGCTCCAAAGCTGATGCCAAATGGGGAAAACTTGAGAAATGATTTTTATCAGCTGAAAAAAAAGTCTAGTGATGATACCAAACTCAACCTTACTCATTCTTTCTATTAGAGAATGAGAGCTTTGGTGGAAGATTAAAATATATAAGGGATAGAGAAAGAAAATATGACTTCACAAGTCTGTGAAGACAAAACAGACCACAGTATCAAAGCTATAGTTTGTTAATTCGTGTCGGCAGGGAGTGATTAGATTGTAGAATCATAGCACTTGGATTTGGAAAGGACCCTAGAGGTCATTTTGTCTAACCTCCCACACAGTACAGGAATTCCTTCTATAATGGCCCTGACAGATGGTTATTCAAACTCTGCTTGAATAAGTGGGGCGTTACTATAAATGCAGTTTATTATTTCTCATACAATGTTAATAAACACTGACAAGAATGTGAAAGCATTAGTATTAGATGCAGGCAATGATGGTCTCACTAGACAGAAAGAAAAGAAAAACTTCTTAAAAGTTAAGATGCCAGTTTATAAGCTTCCTCTGCCACAGAATTTCCACTGACTTCAAAAGAATTTAAAAACTCAGAAGGGCTGTTGTACTGATAGCTTACATCTATGTAGGGCTTTATGGTTGTAAAGTCATTGACATATATTATGTCTCATTTGAGCCTCCCAATTACCTTCTGAGATTAACAGTGGAGAAATTATCCCCATTTTACAAATAAGGAAACTGAGTCTCAGATTTTAATTAAGTGATTATCCAATGTTGCACAGCTGGAATCATAGAACTGTAAATTATCATAGAGATTATCCAACACCGTCTCTTTTTGCAACAGCAGCAAGGCAGGACACAAATCTAGGTCCTTTGACTCAAAGTTTAGAGTTCTTTGCTACATCTCAATCACTTCAGTAGAAAGTAAGCCCTTAGAGGACAGGAAATGTTTTCTCTTTTGTCTTTGTATTTCCATTGTCTAGTAGGGATACCATAAATAATTATTCAATTACATTGGATTGGATTCAATTTTCAGGTAAAGCCCATAATTAAATATGAAAAAGTGGGCAGATCACTTTTAAAGTACACACACACACACACACACACACACACACACACACATATATATATATGTATGTATGTATGTATGTATATTGCTTTTTGGAGGCGGGAAGGCAGGACAATTGGGGTTAAGTGACTTGCCCAAGGTCACACAGATAGTAAGTGTTAAGTGTCTGAGGCTGGATTTGAAATCAGGTCCTCTTGACTCCAGGGTCAGTGCTCTATTCACTGTGCCACCTAGCCACTGCCCTAAATATATTTTCACTGACTTCTTTTACAAAAGGATCAAGGCACATTGTATTGTGAATGTTTCAATGATGTGGGAGGGTTGGGAACAAACATTTATTAAACACGTACTAAATTAAAGTTTAAACATTGTGTTAAGCACTTTTATAAATATTATCTCATTCGATGTATGTATTTTCCCATTTAATCCCCAGAACAACCTTGTGATATAGATTCTATTGCTATCTTTCTGTCTTATAGGTGGGGAAACGGAGGCTTCAAGAAGATAGGCAACTTGCTCAGGATCACACAGCTAGTAAGTAGGATTTGAACTCAGGTCTTCCAAATTCCAAGTGTAGCACTCAATTGACCACATCACAACAACTCTCATAAGGGATAAAATGAATTCTGTTTTAATAAAGAAGAAAAAAAATTCTTAGTAAATTCTTCCAGCCATAAGAATACACTTTAAAATTCATTTTTTTTAATTGATTCACTAGGATTCCGAGATAATGAAGAAATAGTGTGGGTAATGTCGATTGTATTAGAAATTTAATTATAGCCTCTTTAGGCAAGATAGATTTTTTTTTCACTGAATTGATCACACTTGGTCAAATCATGCCTTCCTTAAAAAAAAAATTAACCAAGAGTATACAGCATTCATTTTTTTTTCCTGGAATAGCAATTAGTCCCCTGGCACTTCACACATCAGTAGTTTTGAATTAAAGAACCTGTGAAATGAAAAAAAAAAATAGCATCCAGGCAAACAGACAATGGAACCAGATGCTGTTTGAGAAAATTGTTTATATTTGTTCAAATACCTTGTTGACATGTGTGAAAATCAAGTTGTATTAGCTTTGGAGAAATGATTTTGGTCAATCTCAGGGCTAATGTCATCAAATGGAAATGATTATTCCTGTTCTCTTCATTTCAGTCTTTCCACCTAAAAGTCTAGCATTTGGTTCTGCTCTGTATTTTCCAATCAATCACAAGATAGCTCTTTCTTCTAGCTTTGCTCCTTTGAGACTTGTATGACTGAGATGGGGAGGGCAAGAATGAAGAGAGGTTGGTGAGAACCTGACAAAACACCACGAAAACCCTTTTTTCCCCATGTATGGTCCTAGATGGAAACCAGTTCCCCAATTTATACTCCCCAGAATTTATCCATAAAGGACACCACATCTCAAAACTGAAATTTCCCTGTACATGATCATATTCAATCAAATCACTCTCCAAGCATTTTAGAAGAAAGGGAAATGTGATTTAAAGTAGGGATTTTAAAACTTTTAAAAGTTACAAAATATTCCTGTTTTTAAAAAATAATCAGAGAACACTTGTCAAGTCATAACAATAACTTTCATTTTCCTATTTGTATAAAGGGGCCACAGCCCTCGGAAAAGGTAATCCCATGTTCAAGGTACTCTGCAATTCATCATCTACAGGAAGCCTTTTCCCACCCTTCTTAATTCTAGTGCCTTCCTTCTGTTAATTATTTCCTATTTATTCTGTATATAGCTTGTTTGTACCTATCTGTTAGCTTGTTGTCTCCTCGTCTCCCCCACTGGACTGTAAGTTCTTTGAGGGCAGGGACTGCCTTTTGCGTCTTTCTGTAACCCCAACACTTACCATGGTAGGCATTTAATAAATGGTTATGGCATGACTGACTGAGTCAACACTCTCTAAACCATAACTCACAAACCCCTACTGCTGGTTTTACTTTTACTAGTCAAATAGAAGACACATTAATTCAAAACAATGTGACTAATCAAAGAACACAGCAAAGTAACAAGGAATTCTGTCCCCATGCACACATGAGGTACAATGTCCAATGGGTTACCACACCACTTGAGTGAGGGTTTACATGCTGAGGACTTGTGTCACCTGGAAATACACATGAGGGTCACACAAATAGGGAACATGTGTCCAGATAACACAAGTGAACAGGGCACAGTCCAGGCATCCATATATCCAGAACATTCTCTTTTTCAGGACTGCAGGAATACCAACGTCATTATGCCGTTTGTCGGCAATGCCTCTGTGCATTGCATTTTCTCCTGGGCATCACCTGGTTTTAAGTGACTGTCTCCATGATCTGTGCTTTGGCTCCTCAGGACCGTTATCTGGGCTCTCTACTCCTATCAGCTAAGACAGAATGACTAAAATTCTTCTTGGTAAGGATACACTGATAACCCTGTAGTCCCTAGCTGAGACTCTAAGCCACTACTAAGGGAAGAAATAAAAACCAGCCACAGTACCTGTAGGCTAACATGTAAATCTTTTTTGACTTCTGCAGGTGCTGGTTCACATTCTGTGCCTTTATGGGGATCCTTTCCCCTCCAAAAAAAACATTTTTGTGCCACCACTCAAAAAACCCAATGGGAACCAAGGAAAGGTTAGAATGATGAAGCCCACTTAATAACCCAAATCTTCACTGATTGAACATGCAAATATAGTAGAGCAAGATCAAGCTCCAGAAGTCAAGATGATTGTCCTCCTTTCTTCCCAGAATACATATATGCAGCAACAACAAAATCCTGCCTGACTTTGGGGCTTTATCACAATTAGCACAAAATTTCACAACGTCCTTACCTATGATGCTTTACGCTTCACAAAGGACTTTTCCCCAACTGCCCTTTGAAGCAGTTTTTGCATTTACAAGTAAGAACAATAGGACATAGAGATATCAAATAACTGAACCAATCACCATCATCATCATCATCATCATCATCATCATCATCATCATCATCATCACAACAACAACATCTCTCCAGGCCTCAAAGTCAGAACCAGGATTTCTCTTTCCAAGAAGTGGTCTTTCCACTCTACTACATTGCTTTTAAACTTCCAGTAATACATAAGGCAAACATAGCTCAATACCAGAAAGCTCCCTGATCTTATTCGTGTGTATCTCCCACTAACTGTCTTCCCCAGAGGGTTATGGAGATCACAACCTAGTGACACTTTTTTGTCCTCTTTGATTCTTCTTCTCATCTTTCCATCTGTCCTCCATAGAGGATCTAAACCAGGCCTGCACAACACACAGCCTGCCAAAGGATTTCAGGTGGGCTTTGGAAAACGCAGGGATACCACTGCATACTCTCCTGTTTGTCAGGCGACACGTGGCAACCAACCATTGTCAGGCTGTCTCTAGTCTAACCTATCTGGGGCCCAAAGAAGTCTAGCCTATTTTAATTTTGGCCCCACTCTCTGATCTAAACAACACACAGAGGCTGCTCCTTTGGTCAGCAGACACCTGGATAGCTTCTAATCTGTTATATTTCTTTATTTGTCATACATGCCATCAATTCTTCTATGCCACTTCTCACACAAAACTCACCCTTGGCAATAAGCAGTGGTGTCCTCTTGATTGCCATGTATCTCTTTTCCTCTGCTGTGTGTGTTGTCTCTGTGTCAGCCATTGTATATTTAACTAAACTACCAGAAGACTGGCCTGAGTCAGGCCCAGACCACTTCAATCAGCTACAGTCTGCTGGACTGAACAGGATGATCTCAATGAAGCAGATTGGGGGTGCCCAGCCAGATTGACCTTCGTGCTATTGGTGGTGTTGAAGTTCAGAATTCTGGCCCCAATATTTGCTTACTATGAGAAACTCCATCTTCCCTGGGAGATTAGAGATGAAGAGTGTTGGCCTTTTAGTATGGCAAGGCTGAAAGGAATATGCTCTGTGTTAAGATCATCTTCTCATCCCTGGGCCTTCCAGCATGGTCATTCAATCCTCCCTCAAGGTCCTACTAGTGGATTTCCTTAGATTTTGGCTTACCTGGAAAGCACACAGGAGGAACTGAATTTTTAGAATTGAAAGTTCTACTTTTTTTCCCCCAGTCAAAAAGGTCAAATTCAGAACCTTGGTGGGACCTGATGCTTTGGAATTGCTAAAGATAATTATCTAAGAAACCCTCTCCCAGCTTTAACAGAGTTATCTAAGATGCATATTTGACACCAGGTCCATCCATGTAGGTTAAAAAGGAATACTTTTTGTCTTTTGGACTTCCTTTGAGATTTGTTTGTAAATGGAGGAAGGACTGGGATTTTTGGAAGGGTTTTTGGAGATGACAATGCAAATGATCAAGTAGTCTTTAGTTCTATTATTGTTATACAAAGTGCAAACCAAGGCAGGTCCCTGGAATTTTAGCATCATCTAACAACTGTGTGGAAGGAAATGTTGGAGAGTTTTTGTGGTTGCTTTTAATGGCATTTGAGAAGTTATTGATAACTGCCTCTTGGACTTCATTATGAGTCTTTGGAATAAAACACTAGGAGACGCACTCAAAAGTACAGTGTTTCATTCTCCCTAGACACTCAAAGAACTTTCTAGAATTGAAGACATGAACAAATGAGCCAATTGTACTATAGTCACTCTGCTGAGGACAGAAGGAGCTGCAGCAATTAAAAAAAATTAAAGAAGACAATCTCTTCCTCTCTGTCTCTGTTTCTTTTTCTCTTTCTCTCCCAGTCTAGTCAGGACCCCAGCAGAGCTAAGGCTTAGAGGAAGTTTTGACTTGACGACTTTCTGTCCTTGCTTATGTGTTCCTTTCTTGAGTGCAGAGAGCTGATACTGCATTAGATATCCCTAGCTTTATTAGTGGCCTTCTAAGTTCAAGAGGTCAGAAACTCGTGGCTCTCTCAGTATGAGTCAATTGGCAGTGGAAGGAATTTCCTGGATTGAGGAGGATGACCAGTGACAGGAAGATGAACCCAAGCCTTGGCATGATAAGACAGAATCTCTTGGATGCCCAGATGCCTGGGTCATCCCATGGCTACTCCATTAACTACAGTGGACCAACAAGGGGCCTGAAATACCTGACCATAGGTAGGGGAAGGGGAGGAACAAGTCAGATCCTAACATAAAAGGGCAGTTATAGAGTAGCTGTTACCCAGAGCAACACTTTGCTCCAGTTTAGGGATTGGGGGGCAAGGGGAGGCAGAATCAAGGCCCAACAATGATAACTCAGACCGTGGTAATGCTCTACTCCAGCATAGGGGGACAATGTCTGAAGCCCAATTTGAACTCAGGAGGAGTCTTCCTGACTCCATGATTCTATCCACTGCATCACCTAGCTTCCCTAGATCATTATGATCTAGGATTGGCCCCTCCACAATGCAGCCAAGACAACATCTGGTGGACTTGTATAATTATTCCCTGGGAAGGGTTTGGAGGACCAAGAAGTAGTGTTGTTAAGAGATGATTCGATTTCTTGTGATAAGGGGAATTAAGTCTACTCAAATCCCCAAAGAAAAAGGGGGGTTCCTCAGAGGCCTTCACTGATCTGGTATTCTCCCCTCCCTTGTGGAGTTCTGAGGACATGGGAGTTCCTGACTCCCATTCCTGGATCAGGGATGATTTAGTGGGTGGCATTACAAGAAAATTCTTGATACTGGCCTTGGAATTGGGACAGGTTGCATGTAAGAGGGCAATGAACTTTTAGCAACCTTATTGTGGGTAATGAGGACCTTTGAGGATCTCTATGTAGGAAGCATCTTCATCTTCACCGAAGTCCTGATGCTCCTGGTACTTCTTCTGCTCATGGTCAGAGGACCTGAGATTGAAATCCCACTCTGCTGTTTACTCTGTTGGGCAAGTCACTTTCCTTCTCCAGAGGCATCAGGTGGCACAGTGGATAGACTGCTGGACCTGAAGTCAGGAAGACCTGAGTTCAAATCTATCCTCAGACTTGCATGATCTTGGCAAGTTAATTCACTTCTTTGTGCCTCAGTTTCCTCCATTGTAAAATGGGGTTGTTGTCAGTATCAAATTGTAAAGTGGTTAGCAAAGTCCCTGGCACATAGTGATTAGCTGCTGTCCTTGGTTCTTGAAGACCAAAATGCCATCACGATATTGGGATCAAGGTACAGTGTGTCTGACTGAGATCAGACCAATACAATCAGACCAATATGAGCTCAGTAAGCTCCACTATAGGCTGGGCACAAATAGTTCACATGAGCATTTGGAGTGGAGATGTCTCTGAATTTGCACATCTCACTTTTTTTTTCAACTTCTGCAGTTCTGCTTTGTTCACATAGCACAGCACCTTCTTTGAGGCGGGCACACCGTGCTGGATGATTCTGTGCCAGAGTCTCCCATGTCTCATAATCAATTCCAAAGTTCTTCAGAGAAACCTGAAGAGTCTCCTTGTATTGCTTCTTCTGGCCTCCATATGAACTCTTGCCTCGTGTGAATTCTCTGTAAAATAGTCTTTTAGACAAATGTAAGTTGGTCATTTGAACAACATGGCCAGCCCATCAGAGTTATGCTCTCTGAAAGAGTTTGAATGCTTGGCAGTTTGTCTTGAAAGAAGACCTCAGGGCCTAGTACCTTATATTGCCAGATGATCTTCAGAATCTTCCCAAGACAATGCAAATGATAGTGATTCAGTTTCCTGGCATAGTGCTGGTATACTGTCTGTTGGCATACAACGAGGTTAGTACAATGATTCTGTAAGCCTTCAGTTACCTCTTCTCTCCCATACTTTCCTTTAGAGTATCCCAACCTCCCAATGTGTGCATCAACCTCATTGTCTATGTGGACATCCCTGGAAAGCATACAGTCAAGGTAAGTGAACTTAACCACAGCATTCAGAACTTCTCCATTTGCTATAACTGATGGTTCCATGTATGTATGGTGGGGTGCTTGCTGTTGCAGTCAGTCCAAAATTGGAACAAGTGAGAGAGAATTGATCCATATATTCTGTTGCATCTCAGTTTCAGAGGCTGTATTGAATGAGCAATCATCTGCCAACAAAAAGTCGTGATCCAGCTGTTATGGGAATGGGCATCTGAAGACCTTCCCTGCTCCTTGGCCCCTTGATAGGCTTAGGTGACTCTGAGAACCTTCTCTGATTCGATAATATGCTCTGCCCCCTAATGGGCTGAATGTGGTCACCTGGAGTCTGTGGCAGGAGGCTTGTTTTTCAGGAATGCCCACACCTGATTACTTTGTGATTGGGCAGTGGGTCACGAGGGTTGTGATGGTCTCTGACCCAGGAGAAGGCTATATATATACCCTGATGGGAGGTTTTGCTTTGGGGTTTACTTTGGGAAGAATTGTGTGATGTGTCCAGATGAGACTCTGGGCAGCCGTTGAGCAGTTCCCCCCACCCCTGGCTTTGAAAACCCAGATGTTGGTGCTTCCCTCTCTGGTAACTAACTAGGTATGCATGTAATGGTCAGACAGTGGGAAGCCCTGTCTGCTGATCTGTCTGTCTGCTTGTCACTTTTGTTTGTATTCTCTGAAGTTCAGGGTGTTGACTTTTTCCCCTGAACTAGGTAAATGATATATGTTTGATTAAAGTAAGATTGTTAACCCATTTTGAGTTGTTTTCCTTTGAAAAAGCAGATTTAAGAACCTGTGCTAGCAACCATCCTGGGTATGCTAGGGTGCTTGCTGCTATACCAGCCCTCCTTACACTTTAGTCTTGGCTTGTATCCTTTTCAGGTTAAATAATTTACTGTCAGAGCAGTAGCTAATAGATGCCATTTTCATCTTCATTGAAGGTGTCCGGTGACATTACTGAAAACATCATGCTAAAAAGCGTGGGAGCAAGCATACAACCCTACTTCACTCCACTGGTGACTGGGAAAGTGTGATAATGTTGTCCATTATCTATAACCCATGTGAGCATGTTGCCATGAAACTGACATACAATACTGATTAACTCTGGGCAACAAAGTTTTGCTGTGATCTTCTAGGAGCCCTCATGACTGAAAGTATCAAAGGTCTTGGTCAAATCAACAAAGGCTGATTGTGTACAGACACATAGTGTCTTCATATAATGATGAATCCCACTGCTGCTTCAGTCTGGGGAGAAGAAGATTGTGTACAAAGGTGTATGGACCTGTTTTGCTCCTGGTGTTTCTCCTGGAGTTGTTGGACAGCAAACACCATATAGACTGTTCATTGGCTCTTTCTAAAGTCGAACTGGCTCTTGGGTAGATAACTCTCATCCAGGAGAAGGATCTGCTGATTAAGGAGGACTCTGGGAAGAATCCTGCCAACCATGACTATGAAAAAGGACCCCCGTACCCCCTGTGTCTCCCGCTATGATTGTCACAGGACAACCTATTTCTTTTTCCTTTATAGAGATGGACAACAGAAACATTGTTGAACTCCTGGAGGATTACCTTGTCTTGCCATATAACCCAGAAAATTTCCATCAGTTTTTGTGTGAGCAGTGGACCCCCTGCCTTGTAAATTTCAGCTGGGATATAATCAGCACCAGGTGCTTTGCCACACAAGAGGAACCCAATGTTTTTCAAAACCTCTTCTTCAGTTGGAAGTTTGTCTAGAGAATGATTGGATTCAACCTGAAGTATATGATCAGTGGTTTCATTATTGATTGATGATGATCTGGTGGGAACACTATGGAACCGTTCAGCCCATCTCTCCAGGAACATGTCCTTATCACTAATCAATGCAGTTCCATCAGCACTGAGTAGTTGAGATGCACCATAGGTCTTTTGCCCATAAATAGCCTTCAGAGCATCATATACTTGGGTTGTTACTATTAGCATAAAACTGAATTTCATCTGCCTACTGAGCCAAGAGCCTTCCATTTCTCTAAGCTTTGTTTGGTTTTGATGGAGTTAAATGCTACCTTCTTAAAAATCAATGAACTATCTTGCTCATAAACCTTATGGAGTTCTCACTTTCCATTTAGTAGGTTCTGAATTTCTCCATTTTCATCAAACTAATCTGGATGTTTGCAAGTGTACTGCCCAGATGAGTTATTGTGGCATTGTACACCATATCTCTGAAAGCTATCCACTTGTGTGTTGGCTCAGTATTTCCTCCAAGTTAGCAACAGACTGTTCATGTTCAGAGAAGTAGTCTAATCTGTTGACATTGTTTTCTGGTAGTCATCTTTTCTTGGGACTGCTGCTTTTGTTGAATATGAATGTTTAGCTTAGGATAAACCTATGATCAGTCCAGCACTCTGCACTCCACAGCCTTTGTGACTCTCACATCCTGTCTCTTCTCCTTACAATGGCATAGTCCATTAAATGCCAATGTTTGCTGCAAGGGTGCATCCATGAAGTTTTATTGCATTTAGGTAAATGGAAGACAGTGTAATGCTATTTTCATCTTCATTGAAGTGACATGGTCCTCATTGGTGATGAGGTCATGGGATGCACAAGTCTTCAGTAGTAAGTGTTGCTATCTCTGACTCCATTCCTCCCAAGGACCCCCTGCATGTCTGATGATAGTCTGTGCCTACTCTGGTGCTTAAAGTCACGCAGAATGACCAGTTTGTCCTCTTTCAGCACATTGAGGATGAAGATCTCCAGATCTTCGTTTTTCTGTGACCTCATCAGGATTGGTCATGGGAAGAGAATAGGCCCTGATGAGAGGGGTGTGGTGCTTTGTTACAAGTGGTAATTGCATTATCAGGAGCCTGTTGTTCACTCCTTTTGGGAGGCATACAAGCTTGTTCCCTAGATTAGTTTTTGATTGCAAAACCTATGCCAGCTTTATTGACGCTGCCCATTACTGTGGCCACTCTGGAAAAACACAAATCCAGCTATGACTTCAGTAACTTCATCTTCATTTGCCAGCCGTGTTTTACTCAGGGCTGAGATCTGGATGAGATATATGTTGAATTCTCTTGCAACAAGAGCTGTTTATCTTTCAATTCTACTGGATTTTGTATTGTCCATAAATACTCACATATTCCATGTGCTGATAGTGAGTGGAATCCTCTGCAAAAAAGTTTTGTACATTTTTGTGTGTATGTTTTGAGGGCAGGTGGGATCCCTGCTTGCTGGTAAGCAGGCCAGGATTGGGTAAAATAGACAATTTTTAGGGCACCTTGACTAATCCTTTTCTCACACCAGGAGGTGAGCAGTGTGGTTTAAAAAATATATATATATTATTCATACACCCGGGGAGCTGCTGAATTCCACTGCTGCTTCAGTCTGGGGAGATGACCCTATGGTCTGGACTGCCCATATGTAGGGCTGTGTCTATAGCTCCCAGTGTATCCACACCTACAGCATAGTCACTTTCCTGTTACCATAGGACTTTGAGGTAGGTAAAAATGGCAAATGGTGTGGTTAAAGTCTTTTGACTCACTTATAAATTGGATTTAGATGAGGTAAAGTTGCAGCAAAGTTACTGGTCTTCCTCTCTCTTCCACAGTCATTGGAATTCAGTGACAAGACAAAGTCAAGATGACTGGTGATGCCTCTGGATACAGTGAATAATCTTGGCATCTTCAATGTTTAGCCATGCTCAGCACCTCTTTCAGATGACTCTGTGACTGTTGGAACGAATTGTTCTCATCTTCCCATTCTGCCAGGGGAAGTCTTCACATGCTTGGGGTAGACACCCCCCCCAACTCACTGAAGGGTTTGAGACCCCTCAGTTACCCTCAACCTGTTTTAGCCATCTGCTGAAATGTTTGCGGGGATGTGGCTGCTGTGCCTGCTACAGCTTCTTGGAGACGCAGTTGAGAGCTGGGTGAATCAGGTGAACACCAATGTTGGAAAGCATCCCTTACACCAGAAGGAAGAGTCTTCCTTCCCCCTACCCCCAACACCCCTACACGAGGTGTAGATGCTTAATCAATGTTTCTTTTCTTTCTTCCACTGGAACTCATTTTCTTCATCTGTAAAGTGGAGATGAGCTCCAATATTCCTTTCACCTCTAAATTCTATGATCTTACAGGATCCCATAAATACAGAGAGATATCACAGGATTATTCATACATTTTATCATGTTACAGAGTGCCTTAAACTTTAGGTATTGGTTCATAATATTTCAAGGGTTTACAGAGCATTTGGGATTTGAGATCATCTTATCCCTTTCCTCCCTACCCCCCCACCTAGATTTACAGATGAAAAAAACTGAAGCCCAGAGAGTTTGTGATTGGTCAAATTTATTCATTGAGATTGTAACTGCTAGGGCTAGAACCCTATATAAAAAGTGTTAATCCATTAACTCTTATTAATTGATTTGTAAAACATTATATTTGAGCTCACTTATCATAGAAATAATTTGCATTATATACTCATTTGCCTTGCTCTAATTCAGTCTTTACAGTGTTATGTTTCCAAACTTTGATTCTGCATCTTTCTCAAAAAAAAAAAAAAACTTCAAGCATATCCCAGTTTGTATAAATCACATTATGTATAGTATTATACTGATAACATTGCATATAATATAAAGCATTACCAAAAGTAGCAATTAAAGGATAAGATAAAATGAAATATATTTCTAAGATAATGTTATTTTACTTATTTAATGGTTCAAAACATTTTTGTTCACACTGAAATATTAATATTTTAGAGAGAATAGTATGATTGCACATACATCATTATTTGTATAAAATTGTGGCTTAAGAAATGCCTAAAAGATTCCAAAGTTTTATTTTGATATTTAATGCTACCTCAGGTAAAAGAGATATTTCATGAACCTAAATAGATCTAAATGGAATAAATCCGTCACTAGCTGCAATTTCTAAATCACCACACGCATTTATCCAATCCCATTCACCAATTATGGAAAGGTTTTCTGTTACAATTCAGGTAATACTTTTCCATTTTCCCTGTTGTCATGGTGGATAGGTCTGGAGGATGGCTGCTTTTTTGTTTTTGTTTTTTGCCTTTCGGTAGGGGGAAGGAGAAGGTGGCCACAGCAAGACAGATGGCAAGATGCTCAAATAGGTCATGATTTCTTTGTGTTGAATTTACTTCCAAGCTATCTGCTAGTTTGTCATATGGGGTGTGTGTCTTGGAAGCAGGGTTGCAGAATAGAGTGTATTCTGTTCTTGGCTACCTGGTCCCCAAATTGAATGGCAGCGGCAGCCCCCTCTGTTTTTTGCCTTCTGCTAGATGCTATAGCTGCTCACTCCCACTTCCATTGCTAGTACTGCTTTGCCTCTGTTTTCCAGGCTCACCTTACTTGATCTCTTCCCAAGCCACCTTGTCTTCCTGGGGGCCACTGAGAGGAGAGAAGAGCCTCAAAGGAAATGTTTTGGAATCCCTTTCCCCCTTGTCCTAACACTGAACTTCTTGCCAGACCTCAGCCCTAAAAAATTCCCCCCACCTGCTTACCTCTCCTCTTCCTCCTCCTCCACAAGAACTGCTGAATGAGGTAGGAGGATGCCCCAGAACCAAGTATTTTGAGAATTTCACAAATTCATGTTATGCAACTTCAAAGGTCTTCACTCCAGCAAGGTTGTCCTTCTATTCCTCCCTAATTAATTTCTTATCTCGCACCTCACAGAGGGTATTCCAAACCTCTTTCCTCCTCAGGCTCTCCACACCCCTTTCCATCCCCACTCTTTTTCAGCTGACCTTGCCTCTTTGACTTTCCTGAAATATGAGACCATTTGATATCAACTCACTCTTCCCCATTCATCTCAAGACCCAATGACATCATGTCCCATTCTAACCTTCTTTCCCTAGTTTATGAAAATGAGGGAGCCCTTCTCCTTGCCAATTGCATTTCATCTATCCCCTCCCATCTTCCATAGCAGATTGTGTTCTCAATTAACTTTGCTCCTCCAATCTTCAACCTCTCCCTATCAATTAGTGCCTTCCCTACTGCATCTGAACACGTCCAAGCCTCCTCTGTCCTTAGGAAAGCAACAACAATAACAACTTATTTTCAATAGATCCTACCATTCCCTTAAACTATCAACCTGTCTCTTGGCTAAACCCCTTTAAAATATTGTCTAAACTCAACTACTTTCACCTCCTCTTCTGTCACTCACTCTTTGATGTTATATAGTTTGACTTTTGACCTAATCATTCAACTGAAATTGCTCCTACCAAAGTTACCAGATAATCTCTTAATTGCCAAATCTGATGACCTTTTCTCAGTCTTAATTCTTCTGGACCTATTTGCTGCTTTCAACACTGCTGCCCACCCTTTACTCCTGGATTCTCTTTCCTCTCTGAGTTTTCCTGACACTTCTCTCTGATTTGCTTCCTTTCTGTCTGATTTTTTTTCCTTCTCTGTCTCCTTTGCTGACTCATCATCTATCATTAGCAGTCTCCTCCTAATTTTGGGTGTTGCCCAAGATTCTGTCCTTTGCCCTCTCCTCTTCCCTTCTATATATTCTCTGTCTCTCTGTCTCTCTCTGTCTCTGTGTGTGTGTCTCTCTTTCTGTGTCTGTCTGTCTGTCTGTGTCTGTCTCTCTGTCTCTGTCTCTCTGACTCTGTCTCTCTCTCTTCTCCCCCTCTTCTCCCCTTCTCTCCTCTCCCTCCTTCTTCCCTCCATCTCTTTGTATCTTTCTGTCTCTACCTCCTTATTGATTTTTATCTGTTTAATTACTATTTTGGTCCTGATGACCCCCAGATCTATATATCCAGTTCTAGTCTCTCCTCTGAAATTCAATCCTATATCAGCAATCCCCTAGTGGATATTTCAAGTGGGATGTCGCAGAGACATCTTAAATTCCACGTGTCTAAAACTAAACTCATTATAGCTCTCTCAAACTCTCTTGCCTTCCAAACTCCCTAGTTTCTGTTGAAAGCACCAGCATCCTTTCAATGACTGAGGTTTATAATCTTGCTGTTGTCCTCAATTCCTCTCTCTCCCTTACCCCACATATGTAATGAGTTGCCAAATCCTGCTATTTCTGCTTTTACATCTCTCACTTCCCACTAGTCTCTCCATTCATACAGCTACCTTCTTAGTTCAGGCCCTCATAACTTCTGGATTAAATTATTGCAACATTCTCCTAATTGGTCTTCCTGCCTCAAATCTCTCACCACCCTAGTGTGTTCTACATACTGCTGTCAAAGTAATTTTCCTTAAGTGCAGATCTGACCATGTGACCCTATTCAACTCACTCCAATGCTTTTCTATTGCCGCTAATATAAAATACAAACTCTTCTGTTTAGTTTTTAAAACATTTTAATAACTTGGTCCTGCCTAGAGGAGTTCTCTAACTATACCCGCCCCATCCTAACCAAGAATTGTGGGGAGAGGAAATGGGGCAAGGGGAACAACCTCTGTACGATGCCTGAATCCCTCATAGACTACCCGTGAATTGACACCAATCTTGAGATCTCAACATTGAAGCTGGAAGCCTTGACCACCTGCTGAGGTAGAACTGAGACAAAGTGGAAGCCAATCATACAAGCTCCAATCCTTCTGAGATTAGCTATGCTTGCTGAGAGCAATCTAAAGTCTGCCCACTTCACCTGTACCCCAAGAAGAACATTTACATGCCCTGATTGGGCAATAAATACATAAACTAAAATACATAGGTATATCTTCTCTTCCCATTATTCCAAGTCTTCACCAGTAAATCAGCATGCCTAATATGGGCCCATCAATTTTGTAATGCATTTTAAATCAAATTATAGAGATAGTGCCACCTCCCTGAAGACACTATTCCAGAGCCAGGCTCGCTTCTCTTTCTAAGGGTTATAGGGGTATCTTGGCAGAGGATGGTTGGGGTGTCTCTCCCCTAATGCTATCAACTCAAAATTCACTGTTAGAAGTAGCTAAGTGGTACAGTAGATAAAGTGCTGACTACAAGTCGGGAAGACCTGAGTTCAAATCCAGCCTCAGACACTAGGAGTGTGACCCTGGGTAAATCACCTGACCTCTGTCTCCCTCAGTTTCCTCATTTGTAAAATAGGGATAACAATAGCATCTTAGTCTCTTGGGGAGAGAAGACTCAAATTACACAGTTTATATATGGGGACTGGTCTGATCAAGTTCAGATACAAATGTGGCATCACTGCCCCATGAGCCTTTGTTACAGCTACTTCTGAGCTGGATTCCACATACCTTGATTTCAGGGTGGCAGCAAAACTTAGCCTAAACTCTACCTCTGTACTCCTGCATGCCATGAATGCCCAGATGTCCAGCAGTTCATTTTCCTGAACTTTTGAAGCACAAAAATCTACCCTCAATATCATTACCTAAAATGAAATGATGAATGCCAAGGAAGATAAAGAACTGGGGCCCATCCTCGTGGATCGCTACCTGTGGGCCTCAGAAGTAGAGGGTTCAAGGCCTTTATCCTTTTAGGATGGCTTCTCATCAGACCCCATTATTGAAGGAGTCAATCCAGGACCATAGGTCTGATGAAAAGAGATAGAGACAGAGACAGTGCTGAGGTCCACTAAGATCTTTTGCAGGTGCCCCTAGCTCTGTTACATAACTACAGCAAATTCAAGAGTCTACTGTCTAACATGTGGTGGGTGTCCTGGAACCAGTTATAGAATGTTTTCACATTTTCCAAGGTCTCTCCAAGGCATTTCAATTATATGTCATTGCAACTGTACTAAAATCAAATTCCCCAGAATCTTCCACACGGGGAATTGTATCAGGCAAGCATGCTGATACTAGGCTCATTGGCCAGTACGATTACACCTGCATTTAACTAGAGTGTGGGTCTGGGTATGGGTGTGTGTGTGTGTGTGTGCGTGCGTGTGCGCGCGCGCTCCTAGGGATTAAAGAATCTTTTTAAGACTATAAGTTACAGAAGAACTTCTGGTAATCTACATTAGTGAAGGCTTTCACATACAAATATATACATATATGTATGTTTATATATGTATCTGACTTCGCTTTATGTTTATGCTGTATCTATTTTTATATGTACTTGTCTTTATATGTATTTATATACTTAAGTACATACTTGTATACCTAAGTATACTTGTAAGTACTTATATACTTGAGTACATATATGTACTTGTATGTACTTGTCTCTCCCCTCCTCCCCCACTAGAGTGTAAGTACATATCTTCTCTACCCATCATTCCAAGTCTTCACCAATAAATCAGTATACTTAACATGGGCCCATCAACCTTGGGGATCAGCATCTAAAACAGTTTCTGGAATATAGTAAGCATTTAATAAATGCTTGTTGATTGATTAATCAATCATTTCAGGCCCATTAGGAGCCTCTCTTATTCTCATGGGCCAAGGCAAAAAATGTTTGCCTGTCTACCTTACTGCCTTCCTGTCTGAAGAGGGGGAAGCATCCATATCCTGCGGTCCAACACAGTGAGCACATACGGTAATAGGAGGAAGGAGAACAGCAGAACTAGGTGGGACCACAAAGGGGTTGCTCTCCTTCTGTCCTAATAGAGAGGAAGGGAAGGGGAGAAATAAACATTTTTTAGTGTCTGCTATGAGTCTGGCAATGTGCTAAGCACTTTTACAAATATTATCTCATTTGATTCTCACAACAATGCTTCAAAATAGGTGCTATTATTATCCTCAATTTATAATTGAGGAAACTGAGTCAAACAGAGGTTAAGTGACTTGCCCAAGGTGATGCAGTTAGTAAGTATCAAAGGTGGGGTGGCTAGGTGGCACAGTGAATAGAGCACCAGCCCTGGATTCAGGAGGACCCCAAGTTCAAATTTGGCCTCAGACACTCAACACTTACTAACCGTGTGACCTTGGGCAAGTCACTTAACCCCAATTGCCCTGCATTCCTCTCTCCAAAAAGCAAAAAAAAAAAGTATCAAAGGCAGCTTTGAACCTAGGTCTTTCTGACTCCAGGCCCAAGGGTTTGTCACTAGTGGCTTCATATTTTCATCTCTCTCCCTAGTAGATAATCTTACATGGGGTTCACATTCTCTACTTTGGAGACCTCTCTTATGGTGAAGGAGAATCCTGGAGAACAAAACATTACCATCACTTAGAGTTATGTGATCCATATTTTCTGGTCCCAAACTCAGGCTATATGGTCTGACAAAGGACATTCCTTTGGCAAAAATTGTTAAAAAGTACTTTTAAGTACTTTAATTTCTTGTAATGGGGCTTTCCCAGAAAATCCAGGCCATATGGTCACCATACTTAAAGGATTTCTTCACTATTCAAGAATTACTCACAGAGGTGGACATGTTGAAACAGGAAGTGGGGCTCTAGGATGTGTCAGAAAAGGAATACACATGTTAACACAATCTACATCTTGTTTTTTTGCATTTTTGGGGATCCAGACTTGTGATTTCATTGGTATGGGAAAACCTTGGTACACAAATTCCTCCTTCTGATGCAGAAGAGTGTCTTTCCTTTAGCTCAGTCTTCAAGAGTTTCCTAAGGCATCCTGAGAGCTTAAACTACTTGCCCTGGGTCACACAGCTATTGTGTATCAGAAAGTAGAACTTGAACCCATTTCTTTAGGGCTCCAAGGCAATTCTTATACCCTTTCCACTATATTATCATATCAACTCTCCCTAAAAATCATTTATGGATTATTTTTAAAGAACCTTGGAATCATTCCTTATTTCAGTAACACATTTCTGTCAAACATTGAAAAAAGGGATTTCCCATTTCTCACTCCACTACCCATGATGTCTCAGAGGTATGCAGAAGGTGAAGAGATCCTAAAGTATATTCTATTTTTAATACCCTACCTGCTAGATGTACATGGCTAAATGAAAAGGTTTTTTCCTAACATCAGCCAAAGGAATACATAATATCATTTGCCACTACTTCCTCATCCACCCACATCCTGGGTTAAGATAAAAGGGGGAATTCTTGAATCTATTCAGTAGAGTCCCAAAGGTATCATAGTCAAATCTGAAAGCCCAATTACCAGACATGATACATAGAAAATATAGACATTCAAAAGCCTATGACTCATGCACCATGAAAATATGTTTCAGACTAAGGAAGGTAACAGTTTAGAAGCTAACAAATGGGGCCAAGAGCTGGGGATGTTAAGTTATCTTCCTATCTCTATATCTAGTATGATGTGTGACTGTGGACAGTCTCTGATTCTGCCTTTCTCACCTTCTTTTTGGCCCTAGAACAAGAACAATATTTCTGCTCCCTAGTCCCTACTTGTATAGTTGGAGTGAAATAAGGGGAACATTTTTCAAGATCTATTTTACCAAAATTCTTCAGAAAATTACCTTGTGTCCTGTAGCTGCCCAACCGAAGAATTCGCTTCCCACTGGAGAATTTGATGGTGAGGACAGGACCAGAAAGGATCATTTTACTCTGAAGAATTTTCTCCACCCCACTCTTAGGAGCTAGAGAATGTGTCTGTCTACACAATGCCAAAATAATGAGTCAATTCAGCAAAAGAAAAAAACACAAACAAACCACCAAATTGGCCATTTTGGCATCATTTAGACGCAGGCAGAGTTGACCTTAGATGGCTTAAAATTTAAAAAAGAAAAAAAAAACCTTTACATTCATGGAGTGCCTAAAAGCCAAGAATGCCTCATTGCTATAAATGAATAGGACTATTTTGAAGCAGTTTGATGCAGCGGAAAGCATGTGCAATTGGGAGAAAGGGGACCTGGGTTCAGATCAAAATTCTGCCTCTGACTGCCTGTGGGACCTTGGGCAAATTACTCAAACTATATGGATTCGACTTTTTGCACTTGTAAATTGAGAGGGTTGAGACAGGTAAGTCTCCTTCTATCTCTAAGTTGTGAACCAATGATTTTGAGGCTTCTGGATTATTCAAGACATTCATTTATCAAGGCCAAGTAACAGATTATAGTGGAAATCAACCCTAAACAGGAAATCCCGATGGGTTCAGATGTCCCTGAATGACATTTTCTGGTGCCTGTTTAAGGATCCTCTTCCAATGGAATTTCAAAGATTTATGTGCCTCTCTCATTAATGGGAATGACTAGTAGAGAGCCCCTCCTCATCTGTGGAAAAATCGACTCTGACTTTTGGCCTGAAAATGATTGTCCATGGTCATAAATTGGAAAATATGCTGCATGCTGCAAAATTAACGATTGACTCTTCGGAGCTCTCAGATAGAATTTCTAAAGCTTCAGCACATCTTTTTTTTATTTCTATCATCCCTGCAAAAGATAAAAACATGGGACATTTTTTTTCTCGGATAAGATGGCTATCTTCTTGAGTTCATTAGCCTCTCTGATATTTGTAGATTATTAAAAGCAATTTAAGTATGTCACAAAATCTGTTCGGTATTAAGTTGATACAAAATGTATTTTTCTTTGTCCAACTAAATAGTTTTCTTCCAATCTGGAACAGATGGGAACATTGTGAATTGTATGAGCTCATCTGTACTTCTGAATGGAATGTGGTGGATTTGGTCACATTAAACATATTGAGATATGATTAAATATAATCGTATATTTAATCACTTTAAACATGGCTTTTATCAACACAAAATGGAAATGTCTTTAGGCAATAACATCTCAATTAAGGAAAATATTAAGAGATGAGAATAGATATGCCATCTGTAAGATATAAATGTCCCTAAGATAACTTTGTAGTTATTGTCCTTTGTCTCTGCCTTTCAATAGCACCTATGACCAGAGCCAACCCCAGGGGCAAAATAGTAAAGTAAACAACGTTTGTCTTTGGTGCCTTTGTTTTTGCCACTCCCCTTTTGGTGTGTCTTCCTGAAAGACTTCTAAGGCCCTCATCCTACTTCTTGGATGGCCAAGACCCTTGGTGCATTGGCCTTGTTCCAAGCCTTTCCCACTCCCACTTCCCTCTTCCCTGCTTCCCCATTGGGCTGCCTCACTGCTCCCATCACTCTATTTTCTGCTAAACTGAGGACCAGTTTATTCCTGGGTTGTATAGCCACCATCCAAGTACAGGGCCTCATTACCTAAGCTACTCTAAAAGTCAGTTCCATTACCTTTACCCTCTGTAAGCCCTCAAATCTATCCTTCACACTGCTGCTACCTTAATTCCCTAGGCTGAGTAGTAGATAGAGTATAACCTCTGAGTCAGGAAGGTCAGAGTGCATATCCTACTTCAGACACTAGATTCATGGCTCTGGGCAAGTCACTTAGTCTTTTAGCCTCAGTTTCCTCATCTATAAAAGGCATCTCAAAAATTACTAGCAGCTACTTCACAGGGTTGCTGTGTCAAATAAAAATAAATAAATAAATATGTATCTGTGTGTATATATGTATGTGTATGTATGTATATATGTATCTATCCTTTAAGTGCTATGCCAAGGGCAGCTAGGTGGCACAGTGCATAAAGCACTGTGCTTAGAATCAAGAAGATTCGTTCTTCATGAGTACAAATCTGGCCTCAGACACTTAGCAGCAGTATGACCCTGAGCAAGTCAATTCACTGTCTTTGCCTTAGTTTCCTCCTCTGTAAAATGAATTGGAGAAGGAAATGGCAAACCACTCCAATATCTTTGCCAAGAAAAATCCCAAATGGGGTTACAAAGAGTTAGACATGACTGGACAACAACAAAGTGCTACACGTTAGCTATTATTATTGTAAAATCCTTCATTCACAGATTAAGTCATGTCACTATACTCAAAACTTTTCAAAACCTCCCTGTTGCATATCAAATAAAGACCAGATTGTTGAGCCTAGCATTCAGTGCCCTCTATAATTTATCGTCACCCTACTTTTTCAAATTTAGCCCACTTGACTCTCAGCCTCCCTTTTTTCATGTCTCTGCCTGGAAGCCTACCCAAATCCCTTTATTTTCCCTTATTCCATTAAATTCAATTCAACTTTTATCAAATACCAAAATGGAAGGCATGGTGTTAAGTTCTAGGGTGAAACAGTCCCTGGTCTCAAAGAACTTGGGTTCTACTGTAGAGGTTGTATGGTTTGTCCTTTGTTCCTCAAAGAGGACCGTGACCTCAGGGAGATGATGACAGGATTTGCAATTGACTTGGATTTGAGTGTGGGAGGGCTGTGCAAGATCAGCGGCCTCACTTTCTCCTCCAGAGCCATCTGGGTCCAGTGGCCAGATATTCATCAGGATGATTGGAGATGGCCCAGAATGCAGTGGGAGACCTTGACCCTTTTAAACTAAGGTCTCTTGAAGTTCTCACTTTGAGTGAGGCAAGGGCCATTCAATGAATAATTCACTTTAAGAAGTGAATCAAGGGATGGAGAGGAGAGGAGAGGAGAGGAGAGGGGAGGGGAAGGGAGGGAAGGGGAGGGAAGTGGGGAGGAGAAGCTAAATTGCCCAACTGGAACTGGCCAGTTGGGTCCCCATTCAGGCAGCTTGGACTACTTTAGAGGTAGGCGACTAAGACATTTAAAAGAACAAGGGTAATACAAGAGAAAGAAAACAATGGAGGCAAAGGGAAAATCTTAACAAAATGCTCCAGGAAGACTCAAGGTGGAAGAGAACTCAGTTTTCTGGGAGATTCAGAGAAGGCCACTTGATTTGGACCATCAAGGCAGATAAAGAAGATGACTAAGGAGTATATGCCTTCAAGACCTAGTACAAATGTCAAATCTTTCAAGCAGCTTTAGCTAATGTCTCTTTGACAGAAATGATTGTTTCTTCCTACAAACATTATCTCATTTGATCCTCATAATACCCTGTGAGGTAAATGTTATTGTCAGCCCCATTTCATGGATAAGGAAAACTTATCTTTAAAGAGGTAAATGGACTCACCCAAGGTCACACCACAATTATAGAAGGAAGGATTTGTACTGTGGTTTCTTCTGATTTCAAGTATAGCATTCTTTCCATTTTGTCAAACTGCTTTTAATGTTCTTAGGCTCATGTCCTGTTTAATTTCACATTCTATTATTTGTATATATGTCAAATCTCTACTGCATAGGAAACATTAAGTTGCAAGCTTTGTGAGAGAAGAGATTGCATCAAAGTTATCCCTGTACCTCTTCCACTGCCTAGCACCACACTCTGCACATAGTAGGTGCTTAATAAATCTTTGTCAAATTCAAAATGTAATTGAAATGGTTGAAAACTCTGCTATCATTCCTTAAGGGATTCATCTTTGCGAAGGAGCTCTAACACAGGGGCCAAGCTCTAGGGGGATTCCCTGTGTATAATGAGCTTCTCCAGATGATACTGTTTGTGAATGATTCTGCTGATTGTATCAAGTTTGGGAACACTACAGGGCCTCCTGGAGGCATGACTACTCCATCAAGTTAAGCCTCATTATGTACCCAGAGGAAACCAAGTAGGCAGAAAGAGCTTTCCAGGTCATCATATACACTTGGACAGAAAACCTAGATGGCTTATCCGTTAAAAAAAAGTACATATAGTACATATATATATTATATATATAGTAAGTATATGTATATATACATAGTAAGCCCTCTGTATATACATTATACACACACATATATATAAAATGTGTGAGACGTATGTATGTATATACACACATATACATGCATATATTCCTGTATATATATATTTATGTACATATATAGATATAGTATGTACATCTATACATCTATACCTATATGTGCCTACATGTATGTATATGTATATATACACTAGGACCAAGGAGTTATCCATTTTCAGTGTCTCTCTAAGATTTCATACACACACATGCATATATACAATACACATATGTATGCATATGTATATACATACCTATATACATGTAAGTACATATGAAAATGGACCACATATGTATGCAGCATATTTGTTGATATGTAATACATATAAATATATACACATATATGGATACAGCTTATCTCTATGTGTGTATAGATACAAGTTATCTGTCAGTATATACACACACACACACATATATGTGGATGTGTACTGACTATAAAAGTTTTCTAAGCCAAGTAAGTTTTTCATCCAATTTTGTGTATGTGTATGTATAAAAGCTACACATTTTTTTCTATCTATACAGATATTTACTGTATAGAAAACCTTTATCACTTATCTGTTAGCATATGTATTATATACTTCTAAATGTACACACATATGGATATGTTTTATCCATCTCTATATGTACATAGAGACAAACTGCATAAATTGTCCAATTTCATATATATATATTTATATATAAATGTATATATGGTTATATAGAAACATAATTTCATATGTATGGCATGCATATATTGTATACATATATACTATATATCACACACACACACACACATATATATATATACACATAGCATACACACATATACTGACAGATAAGCTATACAGGTTTTCTAAGTACACATGCATTATATGAAATTGGATAGAAAACATACAACTAATTTGTCAGCGTATGTCCATACACACACAAGCACATACATACACACACAAACATACTGACAGATAAGCTGTATCTACACATGCTTTTAAATGTATGTATAAATACATATATGTAAATATGAACCAACAAAGAAGCTGTGTAGGTTTTTTTGTCCAATTTCACATATATGTATGTGCATGGATAAGCACAACAGATGTATATACATATAGATAATGCCTGGTGCATAGTAAGCACTCTATAAACAGTTATTACAACAATTGTTATTATTATGTATGTGTATATATACATGCATATAGATATGTATGTGTATATATACATGCATATAGATATGTATGTGTATATATACATGCATATAGATATGTATGTATACAAAATCTTAGAAAAATAGATAACACCTTGGACCCAGAATTGAACAATGGTAGGAGAGTGGATTGGATTCTCTTTGGGAAATTGTGAAGTTGTGTGGTTTTTTTTAATAACCACAAGCTTTTCCCTGAAACACAAGCCCATTAAAAATACCAATATGCATCTAGTGTTGCCGTACGAGTGTGAGATATGGAACACTATGGTCTCTGAAGAACTGAAAATGAGTGTCACCCAGAGGTCACTGAAAAGGTGTGTGGTGAATGTGAGCAGGCTGTAACACATTATGAACAGAAAAGTAAGAAGGAAAAGTAGAATGAAGGATATAGCATTTTTTAAAAAGTAAGAACAAAAGGCAAAATAATCATGGGTAAGTAGATGGAGTCTATACTGCTTAATAAATTAACTTAGATATACCAAAGATGGAATTATCCTACTTCCTTTCCCCATGGGGGAAAAATCCTTATTACTATATTTTTTGATCCAATGACTGTGACCTCCTTGCTGTTTCTCACACAAGACACTCTATCTCTCAGCTCCAGACACATTCAAAGGCTGTCCCACCTTCCACAAGAAACCTTTCTGAGTCTCCCTTAATGCTAGTGCCTTTCCTCTCTTATCTTGTATATAGCTTTTTTTGTACACAACTGTTTGTATGAGCCCCTAGAGGACTTGCCATTTGCCATTTTTTGTATCCTCAGTGTTTAGCACAGTGCCTGTCATATAATAGGCACTTAATAAATGCTTCTTGACTATTGACACCCTCTACTAAAGCTCTTTGTTTAAACCTCACCATGGATTGGCAGTGACTAAATTCTCAAAGGTCATGCCATATAAGCCATAAAGTCTTTGTGTGTAGGCCTGCTAAAAGAATGGTTTATGATTCAAGGAACAGATTAACTGCATTCAGGGTACATCTCCAGAAAGTTGAAATCCCACCCTCACTCACAATGATTATGAATTCTTATTAATTCATCAATACTGTTATTCTTGGGAGACAGAATAACATAGTATTGTGTACTACACTTGAAAACAAGGTGCAATGAGGTGGTACAGTGTATAAAGTGCTGGGCCTAGAGTCAAGAAAACTCATCTTTCTGAGTTCAAATCTGGCCTCAGACACTTATTAGCTGTGGGACCTTGGGCAAGTCACTTGATTCCATTTGTTTCAGTTTTGTCATCTGTAAAATGAGCTGAAGGAGGAAATGGCAAACCACTCCAGTATCTTTGCCAAGAAAACCCCAAATGAGGTCACATGGAGAAATGACTGAAAAGAACTGAACCCCATAAATACTTGAAAACAAGTCTATATCCCAACTCTAACACTCACTAGTTGTTTGACTACAAACAAATCACAACTGAGGAGAACCCTAGGTTCCTCACTTGTAAAATAGGCGTAACAACATGTATAACTCCTGTTACAGTTATAATGAGGTTCAAATGAGATAATATATTGTATTCTGAGCTGAGCCTAACTCAGAGCCCTTCCCTGGTAGTTTATGTTTGGTATGGATGAAATGAGATAATCCTAGATCCTTCAACAGAAGACAAAAGATTTGCTTAGCCATGTGAAGAAAATTATATTCAAAAAGAATATGTATCAAGGATACCCCAAGTAGATTCATCCAAGAGAAGCAACTCTGCCTGAATTTCCTATCACAATGGACTAGAGCCAAGCATCAGAAAATTCCTAGAGCTCCTTGGGACTGTTTCTATACTCAGACAACTCAGAGGTGATATCAGTGGCTTAAGCCTTTAGTCCCCTGATCCAATCAATTTTTGTGGGTGATTTTATGTAAGGCATTTTGAAATCTTTAAAGTACTGTACAAATGCCAGTTATTACTACCACAAAATAGAGAGGGTACCATCTGCATCAATGGAGGGAGAACCTATACCTGTAGCTAATCCATTGAGTAGATACTTAGCCTCTAAGGGAAGGAGGGAATAAGTTCTATTGCCTGAGAAGTATCACCTAAATAAATAAATATTTAAAGAAGTATTACCAAAACAAAAATTCGATCATATTGGTCAGTTGGTCAGCAAGTATTTGTTAAGTCTCCTTGGTGTCTCTAAGTACCTCAGTACCTCTAAGTGTCTCCTTAATGAACATTTGGTGATTAATTGGGCCTTCATAGGATATGTGGCAGATATGTCATAAGGCAGAGGGGTCAAACACCTTCCCTACTGGCCAAATCTGTCTATTACACTCCAGAACCAGATTAAAATGTAATTGGGAATTTTTAACAAAATAAATAGGGATATCGTAAAACACAGCATAGCATTTTAAAACTTAGTCAACATGTGATCCACAGAAATCCTTATATATGGATTAGTGACCCTGTTTCTACTTGAGTTTGATACCACTGATGTTAACAGAATCCTTGGACTTGAGAAGTTTCTAGTCTGGCAATAAAGGTGGCAACCAAACTTTCCTTTCTGAGTAATAATGGTGTCAAATGAGGGAAGTGAACTCAATGATCTCAAAAATCCCTTCCAACTCTGATATTGTTAACCCAGTGCGAAGTATCTTCCTCAACACTGGCAAAATTAGGACTTCGAGAAGCCAGTGCGAATTCTTTCTCTTAACTTTTAACCTGACTTGGCCAGTGGAACAGGAAGTCAGCATCTAGAAAGGGAGGGCTTTGGGGGAAAAAAGTCAAAGAAAGTTTCCATCCTTTCAAGTTCTTGCAACCATTTAAGTCAAGCTGATATTGGCTCCTTTGACAAATCATAAGTGTTTTTTCATTTTTTCCTCATTTAGAATCTCAGAATTTAAAGGACCCTCAAAAACTAATCTAGTTTAACCCAAAGCAAGTTGCATCCAGTGTAACATGTGTGTTCTGGTCCTACTTTTTCAGGCCTGCCACATTTCATTCCATTTGAGAATGAAGCAATAAGGAGACTGAAACTGACTCAGGTCTTTCTGATAATGCTGACAGTTCTGGCTATGCAGCCAGTTAGAAAGGTTTGTTCCAATCATGTGGTTACCCAACTAGACGAGTTACTGACTATCCACCCATGATTCACAATATTTCCAAGGCACTTCCCTTACAGTCATCATGATTCTCCCAGAAATCACCTCACCAAGGTCCTCCATGTGGAAAGTTTGCATCAGCCAAGCAAGCTGATGAGATCTACACATGTACTAGAACCCCAAAATATCGGCAAGCATTTATAAAGGACTTATTATGTGCAAGGCACTCAGGTACTGCGTATAGATACAAGGGAAAAATGAAAAACCATCCCTGTCCTTAAGGTGCTTATATTCTATTGATGGAAAAATGATCATTTGAGGAAAGAAACAATGTCAGCAAGCTGGGGATCATGAAATACTTCCTTTAGAAGGTGGCAAATCAGGGCGGCTAGGTGGCGCAGTGAGTAGAGCGATGGCCCTGGAGTCAGAAGGACCTGAGTTTGGATCCAGCCTCAGACACTTAACATACACAAACAAACAAAAAAAAAACCTAGCCGTGTGACCTTGGGCAAGTTATTTAATCCCAATTGCCCTCCAAAAAAAAAAAAAGAAGAAGGTGGCAAAGAGCTGAGCCTTGTGAAAAAGCATCCTCTCTTCAGCATGCCCTAAAAGGGGTCATTTAGGCTTTGCTTAATGACATTTGAGGGATGGGGGTGGTGGTGATGGTGGTGGTAGTGGTAGCTCCCAAGGCAGCCTATTCCACTTTTGGAGAGATATCTGTATCCCTGCAATGTCTACCCATCACTCCTGGTTCTGTCCTCTGAAACCAAGTCAAACATATTTAATCCCTTTTCCATAAGAAATGTCTTCAAATACTTGAAGACAACTACCAACCCTCCCTGTCCCTGGTTCAAATATTCTCTTCTCTGGGCTAAACATCCTTAGTTCCTTCTTCATATAACACAATCTCATGACCCTTCACCATCCTGATTACCCTTCTAGACATTCAAGAACTTAGCAATCCTTCTTAAAATTCAACACCCAGAAGACAATACAATAGTCCAGATGTCATCTGACTAGGGCAGAATTGGACACTATACTTCTCTTATTGCAGTCCAATCTTGCATTAGCTATGTTGGCTGCCATAACACATTGAGCCTATAGTATACTCAAATCCCTGGATTCTTTTCAGTTAAACGATTCGTGAAATTAATATATTGTACCCAAGTGCAAGACAGCATTTATTTCCATTAAATTTTGTCTTATTCATTTCAGTCCAAAGTGTTAGCTTGTCAAGGTCTATTGTGTTACTGATCTCTCCTAGCTTTGTGTTACCTGCAAATTTGGTAAGCATACTAGCTTTCAGTTTATCAAAATCATTGATTAAAATGTTAAATAACCCAGAACCAAGCGGAGATTCCTGGAGGCACTGCAAAAAAGAATTTCCAAGCTGATGTAGAACTCTTTGGGTCCAACTATTCAGACATTCTTGAATGCACTGTCACCTAGACCATATCCCAACATCTTTTCCTTAGTAATAGCATGAAAACTTTGTCAAATGTTTTGCTAAAAGTTAGGTAAACTATAGCTACAGTATTGCCTGACATAAGCATCTAGTAACCCTGTCAGAAAAGGAAACGAGGTTGGTCTGGCATGACTTGTTCTTGATGAAACTATGTTGGTTTTTTGTGCTCACCACTTCATTTCTTAAGCGTTCACTAATATTTCCCTTTCCTCATCTTCACTCCCACCTCTTTGATGACCTTTGTCATTTTGTTATTGACTACTAAAACAGAACTCTGAGGTATGTCTTACCCAAGCAAAACCCAACAAAAAGCCCAGTCCTCTCATTTGAGGAAGGCATCTCTGCTTAGAATCATGTATTTTTTCAAGATGGAAGATATTTTTAAAATCTTGTTTTTTAACCCAACCATTTTACACTTGAGTAAACTGAGGAAAAGAAAGAGTGACTTCCCAAGACCACAGATTAGAGGAAGGAAGAGCCTAGACTTGACCCCAAGCATCCATATTTCTAGTGTAATACCTTTTCTATTGCAGCATACTACTGGGGGATGAATTCAGAGGAGAGCTATTAGAAGGGTTATTTAATAACAATATTATTAAAATATCATTAAGTAACGTTTAAGTTGAAGGCAGTATGGTAAAGTGGAAAAGAATACTGGATGAGGAGTCAAAAGAGCTGGTTTCTAGTTAAGATCCACCCCTGGTTACTTACATGCAACCAGCCAAATAATTGCTGTGGCTGAGTTATCTCATCTATAAAATGGAGGCAATGTTTCCCAATCTATTTGCCTCAGAGAGTTCTCAGGATCAAATGGGATTACATGTATGAGGATACTTTGAGAACTGCACAAAACAACATACATGTAAGAAGGTTATAATGTGGAAGGCTATTATACAGCATTTGGTGAAGTTGCACAACAATAAAAAATTAAATCAAGTCAACAAGCAAACCAAAAATGGAGAAGAAAAGCAGAAAGGGCTAAAATTACATAATGTAGGCTTTAAGTTGGACAATTAGGAGAGGCATCCTGAAGCATAAAGTTTATAATCAAGAGTTCTAGAATTGCTTTTTGTTGTTGTCTGTCCTTTGTTCTCCAAGAGGATCATGACATCAGGGAGGTGTAACAGACCATATGTGATCCTTTTTGGATGATTTAAATGTGGTCTAGCTTAGAATTAAGGGATAAAATACATGGCCTCTCCTAATTTCATCTAGTCCTCCGATTAAAGCCAAAGCCTCTGGTTAGCCTCAAGTTATCTCTGTTTTTTCTTTCTTTCTTTTTTTTTTGGTGGGGGGTGGCGGGGGAAATATCTCCCAGTCATCTGAAAATGGATTAAGCCAAAACCACAACTATAACTTCTCAAGCAGAGTGCACTAAACACTCCAGAGGAAATAAATCAAGAGGTTCCTAAACTAGCAAAGACTTTGGGTCCTACACTTGCAAGAGATAACAAAACAGCAAACAGATTAAGAGACCAAGGAAGGGGGAGGGGGCAAAGAGCAGCCAGCAACAAAAGGGTTTATGTTAAACAGGCAAGTCTCAGGAGCTTTGGGTGTTCAACAAATTAATTCATCAATGAAGACAATATTAGCACCACCTACTGGCAATCACTGAGAATTTCAAAGGATTACTCCTACTTCACATGAAACCAAGAGGACAAAATGAAGAAAGTCATTGAGAGTTATTTTCAGTTGTGAAGGTGTGAGGGGATTTTCCCACTTGGAAGGGGGAAAAAATCCCCTTTCTTGACATACAAATTTCCCCATGGAATTTTGGAAAATATCGGTAGGAACTGGTTTTTAAGCTTTATAGTTTGAACCCAACCAATGGCCAAGAATGAGCTCCAGGTATGGTTTGTTAACATGGCACCAATATTATACAACTTGAGAACAAGAATAAACAAATTGAGGAACAAAAACCAAATAGTGAAGATACAAAAGGCCAAACTGAGAAGGGTTCTATGTCCTCTAGACTAGACAACTCTTTTCCTCTATTGTCCTGTTACGCTCTAAGGTAATGTCTATCTCCTCAACGTTCTCTAGACTCATCAAGATCAAACTGAGGTCACTCGAGGAGGTTCATCAACAACAAGGTATTGGGATAGGGGTACACATTTCACCAGACTTGGGTCCAAATAAGATGCCAACCTAATTCAGACCCAGTTAACCTGATTCAAGTAAATTTGGTGATCAAGAATGTGACTCCATTCTATGGTGAGCTGAGAACAAGTTAGACCTGAGAGTCTCATCTACTTACTCCCTAAAAGTGAGAATGGATTCTGCCTGGGGCAGTCTCATTCAGTGAATTAAACTATTCACTACAACTTTTTTCCCTCTTAACCAAGAATATTTCATTCATTATATAAACTCTTGAGACAAATTCTCTTATTGGTCTCTTTGTTCAAAAATTTCAATATTACTGCAGTTATATTTCATATTGCTTTAGGACAACCTAGTTCAATCAGCCTTTATATCTGCTATTGATTGAATCCATTTGTGGGGAAAGAAGTTTTCTCCATCCTAGGTGAATGGCACAGCCTAGGTGGACCAGATGGGTTTGGAGCTGAGCCAGGACAAGACACTGAAGGACAAGGTTAGAAAATTATACTGAATGTGGTTATCCCTGGGAGGCTTTGAACTTTCTCTTTTGGGTGAGTAATGCCTTCTCTTATGCTTGTCTGAATGAATGCTGAAAGAATCCCTATATACCACAAACAGTAGGATTTCTTGGCATTGAATATGTGTACATTGATAAAATAAAATATTTTAAAATGTTCCTTGTTAAAAAGAAAAGGCCCCCAAATACACAAAAAACTTTTTCCAGCAGCTCCCGATGTAGCAAAAAGCTGGAAATAAAGTAGATGTGCCTTGAGTGGGGAATGGCTAAAAATATTGTGGCACATGAATGTGATGGAATATTGCTACAATGCAAGAAACATCGAATATAATGAACTCAGAGAGACATGCGAAGACTTTTGTGAACTGATACTAAATGAAGTAAAAACAGGAAAATAGTATAAACACAACTTACAACAATGTAAATGGGAATAAAACAACAAAGAAAACAATCAGAGCTGAATGCTATTAAATTATAATGAACAAGTTGAGCCCCATAGAAAACACATGAAAAGGCACCTCCACCTTTTTGTAGAAGTTGGGCAGGTGTGGAAGACTTCATATAAAGTTAAATTTTAAAAATTTTCAATTTTGCTGAACTTTCTCTTATTTTTTATTTTTTTGCTATAAGGGATAGCACCCTTGGAAGGCATAAGGAAACACTGGGAAATGTAGATGATACAGATACAAAAGATATCAACAAAAATTTTATTTAAGAAATAAAATAGTTCTCATTACTTCCATCTGTGCTGTACTTTATGCAGCAAGTATTGTATCTATCTCTGGTCCTGGTTCTGCTCCAGTTCCAGTTTTCTTGTAAGTGCCAAAAGAAGACATAGAAGAGATGGAACAGTTTGTGTAAACTGAGGCTGGGATTCATGCATAAGCTCATATTCTATACCCCAGTCAGAACCTTTTGATTGAAGGCAACACAGTGTAACGGAAGGAGTTCCAGATTTGAACACAGAGCATGTGTGATCAATCACAACTGTGCTACTCACTAATTGTTTAACCTTGGGCAAGTCTGTAAAATGAGGGGGTTGGACTCAGTGACCTCTGAAGTCCTTTCTATCTCTTAAAAACTATGAGATTATAACATGGTGAAAGATAAACTGTCTTCGTATTCAGAGATCTAATGCATGGAAGAAGTGGCCCTGAAGTGGACTGATTGGGGGATTTTCTCCCTTCAGTCCCTTGGAGGAAGTTCTCCTGGGAGAATTAAATTCTGAAAATCCTATGAATGAATAACCACTTGGCATTTGATATCAGCTTGTTGGTTCCTTCTGCCCTCCTCCCTCCCCAGCCTATAATATTGCATTTGATTTTCTTCCCCCCCTCTCTCAAATGAAGAATTTTCAGTTCAATTTTTATCCCCTTTTAAAGTACAACCTAATGAAAAAGATAATTTGTTGAAATCAGATGCCAAGCACTTGCATGGCCCTGATTCTTGTCTTTGGAACATCACTGCCTTAGATGAGTACCTAATTGGTCTCCATCTCCCTCATGATAATTGAACATGATAATAATACTGGACATATTAAAGGCTTTGAGCTCGAAAGAAGGGAGCTGATAAGTTTAATAATATCCTTAGGTTCAAAGAGAAGGAACTTTAAAAGGCTTCTTTAAAAGAGTTTGGATGGCTTCTTAGTTACCCAATAGCTTTAATAAAACAGCATTCTTGAGTCCTTGAACTCAGAAGGCTTGAAGGGAGCTTCACAGGTTTTTTTCTTTCTTTCTTAGAATAGGACTATACCTAAACCACTCCCAGGGTGTTAAGAGATAAGAAATTACTTATTTTTTGAAGGAAAAGGTTCTACAATAGTTTGAGTTTATCAAAATTGTAGTAACTCTTCTTTTAAAGCCTGTGAGTCTAAAATCTATGAGTCTAAACTGTACAGGGAAACAAACAGGTCTGACAACTTGTACTGTAGTTTTTGTTAATATGACTCCACCCTACCTATCTAACTTCATTTCCCATTACCTTCCAACACACACACACACACACACACACACACACACACACACACACACACACACACATTTTATTTGGAAGGGTCATCTCACCCTTCTTTACACATGCATGCCGAGCTAATTCTTACCTTAGTGTATTTGCTCATGTCATCCTCTGCCCCCAATAAAAGTCCTATACATGTATTATGGCTTAGATCAACTCTTACATTCTCTTCAATGCCTCCAGTTACTAACCTTTATGATGTTAGTGCATACCCTATATGATTTTTCCCAGTTTTCCCTTTATAGATCTTGTTTGTACATTGTGGTTTACATGTTGTCTTCACATTAGACTGAAGGCAAGGACACCTTTTCCTTTCTTTGTAACATCAGCATTTAGACAATAAATGCTTGTTGACTTGTTGATTCTACTGAACAATTCTCTATCCCTTCTATGGAAGACCTGAGTTCAAATTTGGCCTCAGACAATTACCATCTATGTGGCCCTGGGAAAGTCACTTATTCTCTGTTTGCCTCAGTTTCCTCAACTATAAAATGGGGGTAGTAATAACCTATCTGGCAAAGTTGTTGTGAGGATCAAATGAGATAATAGTTGTAAAAGCAATTATAAAATCTTTTTTAGTCCTCCTTAATCCTAGTGCCTTCACCTCCCCCATTTACCCACTACATATCTTATTTGAATATGGTTGTTTACATGTTGTCTCTCTCTTAGATTCTAAAGTCCTTAAGAGCAGGGACAGGTTTTTTGTCTTTCTTTGGGTAACTCAAGTCCCAAAGCACATGGGTATAGGACTCTCTCCTCACTGGTGGAGAGCAATGTCCTGCATTTGTTCAAGGGCAAGATTTGGTAAGAGCCCAGGAGAGTAGAGATCTACTCCCTTTGGATTTCATTAGAGACTCTTTTCAAGTCTTTTCAGGTTCAGCAGTCACTTCAGGCACTTCTGGCTTCCAGCTTTGAGAGAGAATATGGACATTGTCAACTTTTCTTCAGGTTACTGGAAGGATAGACTAGCAAGAAGCCTTAAGAAACTGAAGAGACTGAAATTTTCTAACTCTCACCAAATCTACTCAGCCCCTCACGCAGGTGTAGGGCATTGATCACCAATGAGCAAAGAGCCCTATACCTATTGGCTTTGGTTACATTTGTATCCCTAGTGCTGTGTCTGCACAGATGAGGTACTTAATAAATATTTATTTACTGACTGCTTGATGCTTAGCACAGTATCTGCACACAGTAGGAGCTTAATAAATGCTAATTGGTTGAATGATTCATTGCTATATCCCTATCCAAAATAACATCTAAGATAGGGCTGAATACATAGAAGGTATTGGATAAAAAAAACTGGTCTTTGATTAGCAGGTATATGAGTTTTTCCCAAGTGAAAGTTTATTTAGTTCAGAATTACTTAGTCTTTTTTTTAAATTTTATTTATTTTTCCATTAATAAGCATTTATTTTCTTTTGTTCCCGCCTTCCCCTCTCCTCAATTTTTTTTCTTTTACAGAAGCTAAGTCCAGGTATGTAAAATCTCTAAAACACTGAGTTTTGGGTCAGGTGGTACCTCTGTTCTTGCTCATTTACAGGGAAAAGTATAAAAGTAGGAAGCTAGTCCTGTGAATCGCTGTTTCCTTTGTTAGGCAAAAGACCAAGTAACTTCATTTAGCAGAACTGCTGACACAAACAATATATTTTTTTTAAGTTAGCAAAGAGCATTTCACTTTAAGTCAGAGATAGTGATGGGTGGGGACAAGGGGAAGTAGAGGAAGGTCATTTGCTTGTGGCCTTGGCTAATTGCTTTTACTTTTCTAGATTTCAATCTTCACATCTGTAAAATGAGGGGGCTGTACCCTCTAAGGTTCAGGTTTAATCTTTTGTAATGCTATGGCCTTGTTCCTCTCTTTTCCTATCCTATGGTTCATAGATAGCAGCTCTTTCTGCTATAAAAAATTGTACAAAACCCTGTGCTGCCCCTTCTCTGTGTGCTCAGCAGTCTTGGGCCTTGACCTTGACATTTTATTAGTCAGTGAATCACTGGGATGGAAGCACTAGTGACTGCACCCTCCTGTGAGCTCTGCCTACTTCTTTCCACTAGGCCAAGGGTGGGGGACTTGAGGCCTCAAGGCCACATGTGGTCCTCTAGGTCCTCAAGTGTGGCCCTTTGCACTATGCCATCAAAGCCCCCTAATCAACTCATGGGTCACAGAAGAGTCAACCTTGCTGTCCGGACACTCCCATCGGGAAATTCCTATGTATTCTCAATTGGGAAAGAATTTATTGTCTCATCTCCCTCTTCTGCCGTTAACACATCACTCTGTATGAACTCTACAGCGTATAATCTACTGCATGTAGTTTTGTTACTTGGACTAAATCTATTTTTCTCTGGGAGGTTTTTGGAAAACCTGAAGCGTGTACTAGCAACTAATAAAAAATTTATTAGAGACCTCTCATTTTCTCTCTGTCTCTACTTCCCTATCTCCATCTATGTTTATTTGTCTGTCTCTGTCTTTCTCTCCCTCTTTCCTTTTTCAGCTGCAATAGCCCAGCTGTCTCCCATTGTTCAAAATGCCTCGGTGAAACCAGGATTTCTACAGTGACTGGGTAGGTATCATATCAGAGGGCAGATATGCTGGATCAGCTAAGGGGATGTTTTTCCCCCAACAAAGTAAAGGGAAAGACAAGAGCTACATTCACCAGATAAATTGCATCCAAAAAATAAGGTTGGTGAGGTTTTGTTTGGTTTGATTTTAAACTCCCATCTAATAAATACCAGTTGCATTCCAATCTGAAGACACCTTACAGACTGAGTAATTCTTTTGCAAATTCAAAATAAGTGATTTGAATAAAAACAATGTACTTTATTAAGAGAGTTCTACCCAGTGGGCATTGTTTGGTGTTTAAGGACCATGGGATCACATGCCCTGCTAAGCAGATTCAATACCTGGTGTGATTCATGTTTGGATATTTCAGTGAGAGCTCAAGGAAGCATTTCTCCTTTTAAACTTACAAAATAACTGGACAGGAAAAAAAAAGACCAAGTCACTGTTTCAGAAGATTCAGCTGTTTTTTGGAGATTAGGCTAGAGAATATGTGGGAGTTTCTGCAATATTTTGCCTATTCAGATTTTTCCACCAAAGGAAAGTGTACATGCTGGACCAAAAGGAAGAAAAAAAAATTAGAGAAGGTTCCTTTGGATATGTGTTACCCAAATTAGACAATGGTTACTTCAACCAGAAGTTGTAATCTGCTCCAGGATGAAGGTTATTATTTTCTGTTTTATGCTTTTGTTCACTCCATGAGTTACGCAATTCACAAAACACTTAGAGACTTTAAAAGGCACTTGGTGTCTTCCCCAAAAGGCGTGTTAAATATTTCTTTGGAAACATTTCTGCTGATATCATATTCTGGGTGTGAGTGGAGTTCTTTGTCTTCCCTTTTAAACATTTGTTTATTCTTGGACATATCTCCATGGTGGCAAGGTCTTTGACTGAGGGCTGACTTTGAATTATCCTTGAAAGAAAGGGGCAGAGGAAGCCTTCCTAGTTAAAATCCAGCGACAAAGCTCATTTTAGCCAATCATTTCCATCTTTCTGACACTCTCCCCAAACATCTTTTTTCAGAGCGTCTAAGGATCAAAATGATCTGACCTGAGTGTCCTTTTCTTTTCTTCTCATTCTGTTCTGCAGATTTAATGGCTAATGAGTAAGCAGATCACTTACAGAATCTTAGATTTAGAAGGGACATTGTAGGTGGGAGTCCAACACCTGTCTGAAATGTAGCCCTAACAATAGGAGGTAGGAAGAGGCCTGGCTAACCCTCCAACTGGATAATCATAAAAGGTAGATTTTTATGGTCTCTAGAAGGGACCTTACTGTTCACTTTGTTCAGCCCCCTTATTTTACAGATGAGGAAACTGAGATTCATCTAGTTTAAATGACATGCCTAAGGGCGTATTCAATCAAATCCTCTACATTTTCTGCCTCTCTATCTATAGAATCATTCAGTAATCCCTGATGACTCTGCTGCCCTACAAAACCAAATAAAGATTAAACTATAATCCTTTGCCTATACCTACTAAAGGCAGAAATTTTCTTTCTGATGAGAAAAAAAAACCCATTCCTGCAACATTACAGTTAACAAATCTTGTGTAAGATTCTATATGATCTTAATGCTCTGGGCCTCAGTTTCCTCATCTGTAAAATAAGGGGATTAGATTAAAAATGAACTCTAAAGTTTTTTTTTTTCTGTTCTAGCTCTATGAACCTAGAACAAGAATGGCATCCCTAACCTCATGTAATATTTTATCTAGACCAGGTTGAGTTATCAAGGATAGCTTGATTCTGAGGTAGGAGTGACTTCAAGTCATCCCCCTTTTGGAACAAAGGAATGTAGATAGAGTGAGAGAAGACAGTCTGATTTCTAGGCTTTTCTAGATAATTTCACTTCACTATACTTGTATGAATAAAGAGGTATTCTTTGGTCCTGAAGTGGGAAGGACTTTAAGCCTTCCCAACCAAACAAGAAAAGCTTAGCACTGTTTTAAAGGGGCACCAACTGCTCTTTAAAAGTCCCAACACATTTTTTAAAGCCCTTATAGATGGAAATTGTGAATGGCTTATAAAATTCATGGAGATCATAGAAAGAAATGAGTCACAATGCCCCCCAAATGAGGAAACTAAAAAAGTAAGAGCACAATGTCATAGGAATGAAAGGAATTGGTGAAGCAGTTGTAGATGGGGAGGGCAACGAAATGTTGGTCTGGCGAGAGTGTGCTATAGGGCTGGAATCGGAGGCAGAAACAGAGCAAGGGCCTATGAAGTACTGCATGAGGTATGAGGGAAGACCCTTGCCTAAAGCAAATATGCCTGCTGATGCCTGAACTTCTATCACAGGGGTGAATTTAGAGTCAGGAAACCTACTTTTTATTAGTGGCTCTGCCATTAGACCTTGGGCCATTAATTCACTTCTCCACACCTGACCATAGTGTCTTCACAAGGCAACTGAAAGCAGGATGGAATAGTGGACTAGTGGAAAGAGAAGCAGATCTAGAGACAGAAGGCCTGAATTTGAATTCTGAGTCTCCCACCTAATGCCTGAGTGAACAAGTCACTCCATCTCTGTAGGTCTCAGCTTCCATGGCATCTGCATTCTGGCCATCCTCTTCACCCTCCTCCCATCAGAATTCAGACTCTGTCCATATGACCTTGGGCTCTAATAGATGAACTTTTGCTTTATCTTGGCTGGAACTATCTCCCAAGTCTTCCTTGCTCATACTGGCATATTCATTGCTTAGTACATAGTACCTGGCTCATAGTCAGTCCTTAGTAATTGTTTTTTCATTCATTAACTCATTTCTCATCTGTAAAATGAGATAGGACCAGATGATTTCGATTCTATGACCCTTTAGAGTTTCCTCAGAAGCTGAACTGTAAGGGTCTTCTGGAAAAATACAAATACTCCTGGGAACAGCAACACATTAATATTTTGGCATGAATGAGTTAACCAAATTTCTTTTCTCATTGACAGCAAACTGTGATTATGTGAGAGTATTGCCTGAGTGGGGAAGGAGCAAGAGGAAAGGGTGATTGGGCTGAAAGATCAAAAAGGGAAAACAGAAAGGAGGAGGGGGGATGACAAACTTTACCTTGGTGCCAATGTTGTCTAGGAGTAGCCCTGTCAGGAAGGCATTAGAGGGCAAAGGGCTTAGACAAAATACAATCTGATCTCAGAGTGATCAGAGGGCATGAAGAATCCCACAGTTAATCAACTACCTACAAACATTGTTATTCATTTAATTCATTTATAATTATGCAACAATAGAGTTTACATGTTAAATGAACATTAATTTAAATGAGGGGATTTTTGTCCAATTAGCTGTGAGTTAACATGCTACTATAGAAATTAAACCATATCCACTGTGATTTTCTGACTATAAATAACACCAGAAGACATAAATATGTTGAATCTAAATGAAAAAAAATTATTTACAGGTTTGCCTTTGAGAGTTAAATAAAGGAGTGGAAAGTTGGTTCTTCAGGAGCCCAAAGACAACAAGGAAAACTCCACAAGAACATGTTTAGTCACTTGACCTGGCCTAATAGTACTCAGGATTAGCATAATAGAGAAATAGTTCTTAACCTGGTGAACTTGTTCTTTAAAACTGGAAGGACCAGGTCAATTAGGTCAATTGATGGAAGAATTTTAAAATGATTTTAAAAAATAAATTTTGTAATTTTACCATAATTTAACTATAATTTCGTCTACCTGTGCAAATGCACTTTAAATGTTATTACAAGACATAATATTACTTTGAAATAAATAATTTTAATTTAGTGTAACTGGGTGTTTTCTGGACATGCCTAGATCACCTGACATGGAGACACCCTAGGAATTCCTGGAGCATGTGCAGATTGCTTAACATGAAGGCCCTTTATGTCCTCTGCTGGGTGGGAGTAGTCTCCTTTGAGTGGTTGTGTATATGGAATAGACCATGTCTTTAAAACTGTTGAGACTGAGACAATCTCTTTCTTTCTTGCTCATGCTCTTTCCTAAATGCTCTTTCCTGGGACTTCCAGAGGGTGAAGATGACAGGTCATCGACAGCATAGGTGCCATAAATGGAACCATTGGGAAAAGGACTTCCTTCTCCTGTTTTCCCTTTCTTTTATGGCAGCTCTGAAAAATGAGCCTGGGAGCGTTTGTTTCTGTTTTGTTTGATTTGTCCTTCTCAGTTTCAGGTGTTGGCTATGATTTCCACTGAGTTCCACCCATGATGACCTTGAGTTCAAGATGCCAAAGGAGTTGGTGCAGTCAGTCAGCCTGGCAGGGGAACACTAAGAAACTAATGGGGCTGGGACTTGAGCCCAAGGAGGGTTTTGGGCTTGGAACTTGGACTGTGCGTTCTATAGGAATTGAGCCATAGCTATGAAACTAATTCCTTTCCTTTCCCCAGAACCAATTGATACACTGAAAAAAATCCAAATATGGGTGCAATGTAGAACACTTGTAGGCCTCCCATATCCATGAGTGATATGCTGGGGGTGTGTTCTCATATCTCCTCACTTTAGTCCCTTTTAATCTTTTTAATTTTATTACATTTACTTGTTTTGGTGTGCTGTTTGTTGTTACTGTATATATTGTTTTCTTGGCACTGCTTACTTCATTCTATATTAATTCTATATTAATTCATAAAGATCTTGCAATACTTCTATGTACTTACCACACACCTCATTCCTTTTGTACAGTAATGTTTTGTTACATTCACGTATCACAATTTGTTTAGCCCTTCTCTAATTAATGGGGATCTGTTTTTTTCCAATTATTATCTATCACAAAAAGTTCTACTACAAATGTTTTGGAGTAAATGAGGACTTTTTCTTATTGATGGCTTCCTTGGGCTATAAGCTCAGTAATGGAGTCTGGTTCAAAGGGTATGAACATTTTAGCCACTTTATTTACATCATTCCAAATTGCTTTCCAAAATGGTTGTACCATTTCACAGCTCCACTAACAATATATTATTGTATTCCACAATCCCTCTAATACTGAGAGTGTTATTTTTTGTCACGTTTGCCATTTTGCAGGATGTGAGATGAAGACTTTGGATTGTTTTGTTTTGTGTTTCTCTTCTTAATGATTTGGAACACTTTTCTTCCATGTGGTTGTGAATACTTTATTTTTAGAAAATTGTTGATTTCATATACTTTGATCATTTATCAATTGGGGAATGGCTATTAGTCATACACACACACACACACACACACACACACACACACACACACAGAGTTTATATATCTTGGATACCAATCCCTTACCAGAGAAATTTGTTACACAGATTTTTTCCCCCATTTGACCACTTGGCTTCTTATCCTAGACGCATTAATATTGTCTGTACAAAAGCTTTTCAGTTTCAAGTTCCCTTTTCTGTTGTTAAAAACAATATTATGTTCCTTCAGTTACTTTAATCTTTTTTTAAGTGGCCCTGCTCCCACTGGCTCTCTTCCCCTCACCCCTGATCCCCTCTTCTCATTTGATATTCCTACCTCCTCTCCTTTTCAACCAGGCCTGGTTCTTAGGGGTTTTTTTACTTTATTCTTTTTGCTCCCCTTTCCAAAAGGGATTTCTCTCACTCTTCATTATCTATCTTCTCTTTCTATTTATTCCAGAGCCTCATTATGTGATTCATGACTCTTATAATCTGATCTTTCTCTTTTCTCTGTATTCTTCCAAGGTAACTATTCTAAGGCTTCCCCTCCAGGTGCTCTTGGCCTCTTGTCTTCTTTAGCTCACACATGGATCCCCCTTTTCCACTGTGTCTCTTTTCCAGAGCAATGCCGATAACTAGCAACAACAGCAACAATAACAGAATGATAATAGCAACTAATATATATATATATATATATACACATATATATACATATACATATATATATATATATATATATATATATACTGCTTGCTTCGAGCTTTGTCATTGTCATCTCATTTGATCCTTACAGCCACCCTGGGAGGTAAGTTCTGATAGGACCCCTCTCCCAACATATCTCTGATCATGTATCTCACCACTGATCTTGCTGGCCAACATTTACCTGGAAATCTCCTCTCTGTGTCCATACTCTCCCACTCTTTTATGTGCTTACTCATACAGGACAAAAGGTGAATGTTCAATAATAAAGAAGAATTTGAAAACTTTTGAGGAAAAGGCAGTAACAGCAACAAAGAGAGACCATGAACAGACTCTTTTTTAAACAGACACAAGAAAACAGGGGTGAAGACAGAAAATTAATAGAGATAAACAGGAAGAGGTGGAGAGGGGATATTATAGACAGAATCTGGCAACACCTTTCCTACAGATAAATGCTTCTTTTGTGGGACTACATTACAACTTGGGAGGGTATGTAAAAAGTAAGGAGGAAAGTGGAGGAGCAGAAAGTAGTGAGTGATGTTCTTGAGTCAAATCAAGGGCTAGCAGTGAGGGGGAGAGGAGCTCTATGATCTCAGAAAGAGAAGACCCTACAGGATGGTCAGTGAGGATGAGGTGAGGGAAAGATTGAAAAGGAGAGAGAAGGAAAAAGACCTTACTTTGAAGGTGGGAGGGGAATGCCTCCATGCATGGAGATAAGCAGTGAAGGGAGATGAGGACCTTTCACTGAATGAAGTCTGAGAGATTTGGTGCTTGAAAAGTCAATTTGTCTTGCTGGTGGTGGGGGGAATATGGAACCACTGGGGGCAATTTGCACATAAAAGAGTGGGAGAGTAAGCTCAAATTGGTAGTAAGTGCAGGTCACCCTCAGTTTCATCCTGAGCTCCATTACTCTTCAGAACATATTATTCCATTCCCTCCTTCTTTTTCTAGTGACTGTGGAATAGTTTTGCATTATTCAAATATCCTTTCCTTTGTATTTGTAGGTCTTTTTCTTAAAGGCTTGTAGAACTTATTTCTGAATTGAATTGTTAAATTTAATTACTATCTGTCTTGAAGTACTATATTACCTTTTGATGTGTGTATACATAATTGTTCTTTCCATTTTTGTGATTGTAGTTACTATATATAGTCTTTTCTTGACTCTATGTACTTCATTCTGTTTTTTTGTCTTTTTTTTTTTTGGAGGGGGGAAGACAGGGCAATCGGGGTTAAGTGACTTGCCCAAGGTCACACAGCCAGTGAGTGTCAAGTATCTGAGGCCAGATTTAAACTCAAGTCCTCCTGACTCCAGGGCCAGGGCTCTATTCACTGCACCACTTAGTTGCCCCACATACTTCTTTCTGCATCAGTTTATGTACCATGCTTCTCTATATTTATCACATACGTTATTTTTATAGAACAGTAATATTCCATTATATTTATATATCATAGTTTGTTTTGTCATTTCCCAATCAATGGGGATCTACTTTGTTTAAATTCTTTGCCATCACAAAAAGTGTTATTACAAATACTTTGGTGTCTATGGGATTATTCTTTTTCTTCTTTTATCATTTTTAGTCATATCAGACCCTTTGTGACCCCATTATGGGATTTTCTTGGCAAAGATACTGGAATGGTTTGCCAATTCCTTCTCCAGTGGATTAAGGCAAAAAAAAAAAAGGTTAATTGACTTGCCCAGGGTCACACAGCTAGTAAGTGTCTGAGATCAGATTTGAACTCAGATCTTCCAGATTCCAGACATGGTACTCTATCCACTGAGCCATCTAGCTGCCTCAAAGGGAACTTTCTTCTTATCAATAGTTTCCTTGGGATACAAATCTGGTCATGGATTCTCTGGTTCAAAGGATATGGACAACTTAATAATTTTATTATATAATTCCAAACTTTCCAAAATGGCCATATCATTTTGCAGCTTCATTGACAATGTATTAATGTGCCTATCCTACAATCTCTCTAACACTGACCATTGCCATTTGTATCATCTTTGCCAATTTGTGGGGTGTGAGGTGAAACCTCAGGGTGATTCTATGTGCATTTCTCTTATTATTAGTGATTTAGAACATTCTTTCATGTGGTTGTGGATGCTTTGCAGTTCTCTTGAGAACTCTGTGTTCATTTCTATTGGGAAATGACTATTAGTATGTGTGTGTATGATATATACACATATGCACACCCATATATAATATATACACACGTGTGTATACAAATATGCATATAAACATATGTGTTATTTATATATCAGATTTCACATCCTAATGCAACAACAATGTAAGCATAAGGTCGTCTAAGAGAAGGAAGCAGTGGAGGAGGACTGGGAAAAGTGTCCTGTAAAAGACAGGATTTGGGTCTTGAAGGAATCTAGGAGGTAGAGACAAGTGGATAAATCATTCCAGGGACAGGGTGCAAAGGCACAGAATTGGGGGAAGTCTCATGTTTGAGGAATTATAAACAAGCCAGAGTCACGATATTATAGAGTACCTGATGGACAATAAAAATATAAGAAGACTGGAAGAATAGAAAGGAAAACACCATTTTAGAGTACAAGCTTCTTTTAAAAAAATGGAGGAAGATGATGGAAGACCATGGGCCATATTTCCTCACAAAACAGAAACAAAAAGCAGTTAAGGAGAAGAGGGTTTGTATTACAATTAACATTTGAGGATGAACCTAGAAAGGAGAACCAAACACACCCAAAATGGGACAGATGTGTCAGAATGTTTGATAAAGTCTGTTTTCATATGCAATAACAGAGAAAGGATCACATTTGAACCCTACTTAATATATCATGTGGGGAACTGGCAAACACAAGTAGATTAAGTCGGGTAAAAACCAATTGACCAATTATATACAGAAAAAAATCTATGATGGATGCAATATTCATGTACTGCAAGCATTTATTTTAAAATCTTATTTTTACCGGTACATGAACTTGATTTCTAAATCTCTCCCTCCCCCATGCCAAGTCTTTTTTCATAACAAAGAATTTTAAAAAAACAGGAAAAAAAGCAGTTCAGGAACAGTAACCAAACCGTCAACTATGTTAGATGGTAATGCAGTGTCCCACAGCCCCTGAAAGAAGAGAGAGATAAAAACAAATTTTAATTTGTATTGATGTCCTTTATTTTTACATTATCTTCATTTCCAAATATGTTCCTTCCCCCAAGCTGTACCAAATAAGCTATCCCTTGTAAGAGAAAAGGGAAAAAAGATAGAAAGAAAATAATTCAATAAGACTTTGTTGTTGCTGTTCAGTCATTCAGTCGTATCTAGCTCTTCGTGATCCCATGGGCATGCAAGGCCCTTCTACCCTCCATTATCTCTAGAAGTTTGTCCAAGTTCATGTTCATTGTTTCTATGATACTATCTCTCCCTCTCATCCTCTGCTATTCTCTCTTCCTTTTGCCTTCAATCTTTTCCAACATCAGGGTCTTATTTTCTAATGAGTCTTGTCTTCTCATTATGTGGCCAAAATATTTAAGCTTCAGCTTCAGTATTTGACCTTCCAGTGGATAGCCTGAATTAATTTATTTAAGTATTAACTGATTTGATCTCCTTGCTGTCCATGCAACTCTCAAAAGTCTTCTCTTAGCACCACTATCTGAAAATGTTGATTCTGCAGCATGCAGTTTTCCTTATAGTTCAATTCTCAGTCATACATTGCTACTGGAAAAATTATAGCTTTGACTATATGGACCTTTGTTGGCAAGGCAATATTTTTAGTATTTTAGATTTTTAGTATGCTGTCGAAATTTGATGTAGCATTCCTTCCAAGGGGCAAGTCTCTTAGTTTCATGGTTGCAGTTGCGCTCTGCAGTAATCTTTCAGCCCAAGAATATAAAATATGACCCTGTTTCGAGTTCTTCTACCTCCATTCGCTAGAAAGTGATGGGATCAGTTGCTAAGATCTTAGCTGTTGGGTCTTTTAAAAATGTTAAACTTCGGGGGCGGCTAGGTGGCGCAATGAGTAGAGTGCCGGCCCTGGAGTCAGAAGGACCTGAGTTCGGATGTGACCTCAGACACTTAACGCACACACAAACAACAACAAAAAAAACCTAGCCATGTGACCTTGGGCAAGTTACTTAACCCCAATTGCCCTCCAAAAAGCAAAAAAAAAAAATGTTAAACTTCAAGCCAACTTTTACTCCTTCCTCTTTCACCTTCATCAAGAGGCTTCTCAATTTCTCTTCTGCCATCAGAGTGGTATCATCTGCACATCTGAGATTGTTGATATTTCTCACTGGCAACCTTAATTCAAGTTTTTGATTCATCCAGCCTCGCATTTTGTATGATATACTCTGCATATAATAAATGCATTATAAATAATCATTATAAATAAATAAAATGACAATATATATCCTTGCCACACTCCTTTTCTAATCTTAAACCAATCAATTGTTCCATGTTTAGTTTAACTGTTGCTTCTTGGCTCGCATATAGGTTCCTCAGGAAAGCAAGTAAGATGATTCAATACTCCCATCTCTTTGAGGACTTGTCACATTTTGTTGTGATCCACATAATCAAAGACTTTAGTATAGTCAATGAAGCAGAAGTAGGTGTTTTCATGGCACTCCCTTGCTTTCTCCATAACCCAGCAAATGTGGGCAATTTGGTTTCTAGTTCCTTTGCTTCTTTGAAAATGAGACTACTGGTAATTTTCAGTTCATATATAACTGAAGCCTAGCTTGCAGAATTCTAATGTCTGCCCCTTCCTCCATTCTCTTTTCTTTCCTTCTTTCCTCAGTTATTTGGAGAGCCTCATCTGATAATATTTTTGCCTTTTTTTCTTTTTCTTTTCTCCTGCTCTTCTTTTTTTTGGAATATTTTTTGTTCCTGCCTCCTGTACAATGTTGTGAACCTCTGTCCATAATTCTTCAGGCATTCTGTCTATCAGATCTAATCCCTTAAATCTATTCATCTCTATTTCATATTTATAAGGGATATTATTTAGGTCATGTATGATGTTTTTCCCTCCTTTCTTCAAGTTGTCTGATTTTTGCAATAAGAATCTTATGACCTGATCCACAGTCAGCTCCAAATCTTATTTTAACTGACTTTGGCCACAAAGTATATAATCAATGGGATTTCTATATTGACCATGTGGTGACGTCCATATTTAGAATCATTTTTTGGGTTGTTAAAAAAGAGTGTTTGTTTTGATCAGTAGGTTATCTTGACAAAACTCTGTTAGTCTCTGCCCTGATTCATTTTGTAGTTCCAAAGCCAAACTTGCTGTTATTCCAATTATCTTTTGATTTCCTACTTTAGCATTCCAATCCCCTATTCCAGTCTTTTTTTGGTGTTATTTCTTGAAGATGTTGTAGGTCATCATAGAACTGATTGACTCTGGCTGCTTCCATATCAGCAGCTGGAGCACTGACTTGTATTATTGTGATGTTGAATGTTTTGTCTTGGATTTGAACAGATATCATTTGGTCATTTTTGAGATCACACCCCAGCACTGCTTTTCTCCCCCTTTCATTGACTATGAAGGCTACTCCATTTTTTTCTAAGGGATTCTTGTCCACAGTAGTTTATGCAATGATCACCTGAATTAAATACACCCATTCAATAAAACTAACCAACACATTAACCCATGCTGATAGTATATGCAATGTATTTCATACCCTTAGTGCCCTACCTCTTCAATGAAGATAAGGAAGGTGAATTTTCTTTTCGGAGGTCATGCTTGGTTTTTGTAGTTATATAATAATTGTATGTAAAACCTTTGGCTCATTGGGGAAGATCCTCTATGTAGCATTTATAGAAAAAACATACATGAAAATCACAAAGGATGAGGATAAGAGGTGGTATGATTTATATCAATGAATGCACTGATCAAAAAAGTATTGAGGGATAGCAATTATCTGAATTTTCAGTCATAAATATAATCAACTATGGCAGCGATTTCTAAACTTTATGCAGTTCTTCCTTTCTTTTTTTTTAACCAAAAAATTATTCCCACATACTAAAGAATCAAAGTATCTAGATAATTCAGGTGAATTACCCAGTTTAACTCTGTGGAAGTTTCAGAGCATGTCTTAATTTCATCAGATAACTGCTCTTTCTACTTTTTGACTAAGACAGTAAACACAGCCAAAGCTATTAACCTTAGACCCAGATTTCATGTAAAGGTAATAAAATAATAGTCATACTTAGCATTCACCCAGCCCTTTTCATCTTCAAAGGATCTGACATAAAGGTTCTAATTAATCTTTAAAGAGGCAAGTAGGTATTACTCCATTTTATAGATGGGCAAATCATTACCAAAAAAAAAAAAAAAAGGTTATGACTTGCCAAAAGGGGCCCTGTAAGAATTCCCACTGGTTGTACTACAACTCAAATCGCTTGGAAAGACATAAAGTACAGAACACACTGACTTTAGATATTTGGGTTAGTTAGATCATTGACTCCACCCTGACCTTCAATGCAACAGAAGCAATTAAAAACACCTCCTGTTCTAGGATAGAATCTGTGGTTGTGTAGGCCTTGGGGGCAAAAGATCTAAACCAAGAATGACTAGACTTGAACTCTGGCTTGAACTTTGAAAAGTCTGAATTATAGTCTGGTTAAAAAAATATATAGTCTTATTGCTTTCAAGTACATATAGTAACTGCACCTCATGGGTAACAATAAGCTTTGTTTTCCCTCTGATACCACAGCCAAAACTGTGAAATTGGTCACGTTTGTCTTCAGCACCCAGGCCTTACATCTGGTCATCCCTCTCCATGTCAATATTTCCTCCTACTCTGGCCCTCAAACTCCTCCCTCGGATTCTGATCTGGCTGTTAAGAATTTACTATGTTCCCCACATGCTCTAACCTGGATAATCTCAGCTGCCTGGCCTCCTCCTGCCTCACATTCCCACCATTACCTCTAGCAATACTTAGAGCATTGTGCAACCAAACATTAAATCAGAAAGAATCTAATAAACTCCTGAGTTTATCATGCATAAAACATTTATCTCTTTCTTTGTGGATTTTATGTTTCACCAGAAAGCTATGCTCTTTAAATTGAATTGAAAACCAGGAGTTTGGGGCATAGCAATTATCTGAATTTTCAGTTATAAATATAATCAACTATGGCAGTGATTTCTGAACTTTATGCAGTTCTTCCTTTCTTTTTTTAAACAAAAAAATTATTCCCACATACAAATTATGCAATCTATGCAAATATTTCATTCCAATAAAATTCAGAATTTATTGATAATTTTATAACAACAAACATGTCTTAAGCATACAATAATATAATGTAATGTACCAATTTTAGTCATTGATAATATTCTTTACAATTTTCATATTTATAACACTTATATTTATCTATATTTGTAACTTATAGCTATTATAATAAAATTATTGTGATAAGTGGGCTTATTTTTCAGCACAGAGTTTCTTAAAACATGATATGTAGATGACACCATTACTCATAAATCTTTTTCAATCACTAATTAAGCTCAATATTTTGTCTTTAAGATAGCAACAACAGAAAACCCTATTTCATACACATTTCATAGTACAGGAAAAATTGTCGTTTTGTTTGTTAAACCCCCAAACAATTCATCATAGCTGAAACACAATAGAATTTTTCAGGTTCAAATGCTAGTTTCAATGTACTATTCACAAGGTAAAGCCTACTTACTACAAAAGTAACATATTTGTCAACTGGCAAATAAATTACTTATCCATTTGCTTAGAGAATTTAAAAAGAAAATTTCTTCAGTATATTATCCAAATGATAAATATGTGCTTACCTTCTTTACTTCATTTGCAGGACAAGTAATATTTAAATTGGAAAGCATAAAAATATAATTTTATAAGTTTATTATGCATAGTTCTAACTTTTATATCGTCACTCTATCTTTCTGGATCAGAGTATGAATATGAGGACCTTGTATTGATGTATTTAGAGTATTCCATTATTAAAAATGTATACACCAAATACACACATTTTGGGGAAAATTTTCTTATAAATTTGCTTTCTTGAGTAAATAACACAGCCTTTATTAAAGTCTTATTACGTGCCAGTCTCTGTGCTAAGCACCAGGGACAAAATTGCAAGAAAGCAAAATAATTTTTGCCCTCAAGGAGGTTGTATTCTACTGGGAGAAGACAAGATATAACAGGGAGCCAGAAATGAAAAGGAATATACATATGGCAGCATAGTCTGGAGGTGGCAGGTTAGTTATGTAGAGATTAGTTCTGGACAAAATAATCAAAATCCAGCATCTCAATGCAGAGTCCAAAGGCAGCATGGTTTACAAATGACTGACAAGTGACAGAAAGGACTGGTCATTGTTGTTGTTTTTAATGAATTTATTATTTATTTATTTATCTATTATTTTTATCATCCATTTTTAAAAATTTTGAGTTTTGAATTCTCTTTCTTCCTCCAACCCTTTTCCCACTGAGCTAATGTGATATCAATTATACATGGGAAATCATGCAAAAGATAATAGTCATATTGCAAAAAAAAAGGTAAGAAAAATAAAGTGATCAAATAATGCTTTAATTTGCACTCAGACTTCATTTATTCCCTTTCTGGAGTTGGATTGCATTTTTCATCATGGGTCCTTTGGAATTGTCTTCAGTCATTATAGTGATCCAATTAGCTAAGTCTTTCACAGTTAATCATCATTAAATATTTACTATTACCATATATAATACTCTCCTGGTTTTGCTCACTTCTCTTTGCATCAATTCGTATAAATGTTCCCAGGTTTTTCTGAAACCACCCCCCTCATCATTTCTTATAGCATAGAAGTTTTGGGGGTGGAGCCAAGATGGCAGAGTATAAACAGGATTTCCACATGGCTCCAGCTTCCACCCCCTCTAATATGTGTAAAAAAATGACTCCAAACAAACTTTAGAGCTATAGAACCCACAAAATGACAGAGAGAAAAAAAAATCTACTTCTGAAGGAAGTCTAGGAGGCTGGCAGGAAGGGTCCATTGCAGAGTGCTGGGAGTGGAGCACAGTCCTGACTGAGCCATGGTTTTAGCCCCAGGGTGGCCCCAACCAGCAGCAGCGGGTGGAGCAGACTTCATGAGAGTAAATCACCAGCAACTGTAGCAGTTTCCAGACTTTTCAATCCACAAATGCCAAAGACAAAGTAAAAAGTCAGTGTGGAACTTTGTTCAAACAGGGGGATCACAGTCTGGCTGCTTCCCCCTGGAGCAAGAAGCAGAGGAGGTGTGGTGGCTGCAGCCACTGCTACTTCTGGTGCTCCTGGACTGTGGATTGTAGGGGGACCAAGCAACCATTCAGAGGGGAATTGCTTTTGCTTTGACCTGCTTGGATTCAGATCGAAGTCTTGGGTGGTGGTCCTGGGGTATGTAACCACTGAACCAGAGCATGTGGGGGCTGTAGAGAGGGTGCCCATTTATTAGCTCTGGCAGCTGTAAAAACCCCAGCTATCAGGGGCAACTAGGTGGCACAGCAAATAGAGCACTGGCCCTGGAGTCAGGAGGACCTGAGTTCAAATCTGGCCTCAGACACTTAACACAAAAACTAGCTGTGTGGCCTTGGGCAAGTTGCTTAACCCCAACTGCCCTCCGAAAAAGCAAAACAAAAACAAACACCCCCCCGCCCCGGCTATTTGGGACATAGCTCTCTCCATTCTGGAAACAGAGTTCTACTGTGGCAAAGAGTCAAGTAATTGGCTGCCAATATGAGCAAGCAATGGAAGCACAAACAGACGATAGAATCCTTTTTGGGGGGACAAAAAGAATCAAGGCATGGAGTGGGAAGAAGACAGCAAAGTCAGAACTCCTGCACCAAAAGTCTCCAAGAAAAATATGGATTGGTTATAGGCCATGGAGGAGCTCAAGAAGGATTTTGAAAACCAAGTAAGAGAAGTAGAGGAAAAATTGGGAAGAGAAATGAGAATGATGCAAGGAAATCATGAAAAACAAGTCAACAGCCTGCTAAAGGAGATCCAAAAATATACTGAAGATAATAACACCTTAAAAAATAGACTAACTCGAATGGCAAAAGAGGCCCAAAAAGCCAATGAGGAGAAGAATGCTTTAAAAAGCCAAATTTGCCAGATGGAAAAGGAATTTTAAAAACTCACTGAAGAGAATAACTCCTTCAAAATTAGATTGGAGCAATTGGAAGCTAATGACTTTATGAGAAATGAAGATACTATAAAACAGATCCAAACAAATGAAAAAATAGAGGACAATGTGAAATATCTCATTGGAAAACCACTGACTTAGAAAATAGATCCAGGAGAGATAATTTTAAAATTATTGATCTACCTGAAAGCCATGATCAAAAAAAGAATCTATACACCATCTTTCAAGAAATTACCAAGCAACATTTCCCAGATATTCTAGAACCAGAGGGCAAAATAGAAATTGAAAGAATTCACTAATCATTTCTTGAAAAAGATCCCAAAAAGAAAACTTCTAGGAATATTATAGCCAAATTCCAGAGTTCCCAGGTCAAGGAGAAAATACTGTAAGCAGTCAGGAAGAAACAATTTGAGTATTGTGGAACACAATCAGGATAACACAAGACCTAGCAGCTTCTATATTGAGGGACCGAAGGGCTTGGAATATGATATTCTGGAGGTCAAAGGAGTTAGGATAAAACCAAGAATCACCTACCCAGCAAAACTGAGTATAATACTACAGGGAAAAATAAGGTCATTCAACGAAATAGAGGACTTTCAAGCATTCTTGATGAAAAAACCCGAGCTGAACAGAAAATTTGACTTTCAAATACAAGAATCAAGAGAAGCATGAGAAGGTAAACAGGAAAAAGAAATCATAAGGAACTTATTAAAGTTGAACTATTTACATTCCTACATGGAAAAATGATAATTGTAACTCATAAGACTTTTCTCAGTATGAGGATAGCTGAAGGGAATATATATATATATGTACATATATATATGCATATATATACGTACACATACATATATGTATGAATAGGAGGATATGTGTGTATATAAATATATATGTGTGAGTATGGGCATTTGTATGTTCATGCATACATAAACAGAGGGCACAGGATGAGTTGAATATGAATGGATGATATCTAAAAAATAAAATTAAGAGGTGAGAGAGGAATTTATTGGGAGAAGAAGAAGGGAAGCAAGAGATTAAGGTAAATTATCTCATATAAAAGAGGCAAGAGAAAGCTGTTACAATGGAGGGGAAGAGCAGGAAGATGAAAGGGAATGGGACAACCTGATTCTCATCGAATTTGGCCTAAGGAGGGAATAACATACACACTCAATTGGGTATCTTACCCTATAGGATAATAGGTGGATAGGAGATAAGAGAGGGGATGATAGAAGGGAGGGCAGATTAGAGGAGAGGGTAGTTAGAAGCAAACATTTTTGAAAAGGGATAAGGTCAAAGGAGAAAGTAGAATAAGTGGGAGGTGGGAGAGTCTGGAAGGAAATATAATTAGTCTTTGGCAATATAACTATTATGGAAATGATTTGGGTAACTACACATGTACGATCTACATTGAATTGTTTATCTTCCCAGTGGGGGTGGGTGAGGAAGGAATAAGGGAAAAATATCTGGAATTCAAAGTTTTTAAAACAAATGTTTAAAAATTGTTTTTTTCATTCAAGTGGGAAATAAGATATATAGGTATTGAGGTATAGAAACCCATCTTGCCCTACTAGAAAGTTAGGGAGGTGAAGGGGGAGGATATAAGAGAGAACAGATTGGGAGAGGGGGTATTCCATAGGCTTGCTATTTCGGGGTGGGGGTAGGGGAAAGATGGGGAGAGAAAAAATTGTAACTCAAAATCTTGTGGAAATGAATGTTGAAAACTAAAAATAAATAAATAAATAATTTGGGGAAAAAAGAAGTTTTGGAGGACTGGTTTGGGTAAAGCAAGATTGACAGGTCTTCTCCCCTTGAACCACATCAGGCTCTCATATATAAGTTTTCTCTTACCTTCCCTGGATACAGCCCTCCAACTCACTACCCATATACCTCCAAACTCTCTCACCCCCTACTAGTGCCATCATTCCCCCTGCTACCCAACAGAAACTTAGATACCACCTCTAGAAACATTCTGGGCTCTCTTAAGTGAATTTTTGCCTTACCTTGCCTTGATCTCAGCCTCCATTTTCCTTCTTAGCCATATCCAAACCATGCCACTATATGAGAACCTCCCTAATTCTTCCCCCTTATTTTCCATTTCCTTCTCATGTGCTATTTTCTCCCTGGAATGTAAGCTGCTTGAATAAAAGAATATTTTCAAATAAATTTCCAATTGTAGGAATCAGAAGTGACTAATAGATTGGTGGAAGACATATACTTACTAGTATTTGGATCCTTAGTGCTTTGACCAATCTATTTGTCTCTGTTTCTCATCCCAGGAGGACAGTCCAAGGGGTTACAAAAGGGGAACGAGGCAGATGACCAGAGGGATGCAGATGTCATTCATCTCTGTTATGTTTACTACAAAAAAAATAGCAACATCTTCTTTTAGTTCAATCATCTTTCCAAGTACTTTAGCACCAGGAAAACAGTATTTTATGTACCCTATGTTCAATATGCTTCTTTCTCATGAGCACATGATTTTGCCAAGAGTTTTTCTCTTAATGGACTCGGCTTTGTCTGTTTTTGTTTTTGTAAATTTGACTACTCTTGTAAAACTTAGAAAAACTATGTAGTTCCTCACTCATAATTGTTCATACAACTGATTGTCTATGAAGCATGAGATGTGTCCCACATTGCTAACTACTGCTTAAACAACTGTTTCATCTCGACATCTTGAACTCTATCACATCAGAATCCAATACAATTTTTATTATACTTTTTATATCTATTAGTTATATTAAAAATCTTTCTTGATGTGGCAATACAGTTAATAGATTTGCATGATCATTTTAATTATGCAAACTGTTTCATCTACCAGCAGTACAAAATTATAACATTTCTCAATTATCACAGAGGTCTTCAGACATATAGCTGTCACCTTGCCATGTTATCTACAAGAGAAGCCACTCAAAACAATTTTGTATGTGATTCGCCAAGCATTATTTTAGCTACATCAACAGTTGTAGATGGATTTTTCATGTGGACTGAGGCCTTATATACTTGGTAATTCTATGAACGCACTTTTCAGTCTTTTTCAGCAATCTGCTTAATGTAACAGACATAGATTTTGAAAAAGTTTGTTTTTTTGCTTGCTAAAAGAATCTCATTTTCTTTTGAAAAATTCTCTAATATTGCTAATATATTCTACATATGTCACTTAGATTTATTAGCTTTCATGGTAGATGTAGGTAATTCATTCATACAAAGCAAATTCAGTGGTCTATCCTCTCCATCAAACAGTACTTGTCAATTCCAATGATAAATTCAGTGCATTGTGTTTTCAGGATTGGAGCTTTTTACTCCCTTTTTATATATTTCCACTTCCTAACCTGTTCCTATGATCTTTGCTTGTACAAGTTTCAGTTGTGCCAATAGATTTTCTCTTCAATCCAGTCTTAGGATATTATTTCAATTTTTTAGAAATTAGAGATAACATTTTAAAGATAATAACATACTTAAGTTAAAAGTTGAAAGTTCAAACTATTTTCTATAATTATTCTCATTACTTCCATTTTTTTTAAAGTTGTAGTTTGGGGAAACAAGTTTACTCTATTATACTTAACAAAATAAATGATACTAAGAAATGGATTATATGTTATAGCACTGCTAAGTATCATGACAACCCAATTCACACGTGTCAGGTACCTACAAATGCTTATGGTGATAGTGGCAGATCCTATTTGCAGGCGAGATGATGAGATTCAACACAATGCAAAATGCTTACTCAGATTTGACATTACATATTAAATAATCCCTGCATAACATTTACTGTAATTTGTAGGTATTCCTTATGTTAGTCTCTTTTTTAAAAATTTACTTTGATTTGAATTTTTCTTTATTGAAAAAAAATGAAAATATTTATGTGGGAGTCACTTAAAATATGCAATAACTTTGACCAATGCTTCATGCCCTTTCCTGAGAGGATCTTATGCCCTTAGCCTCCACAGTTTGAAAAATCTTCTCAAAAAGAACTCTCTTGCCCATAGTGGGAGGTTAATATATGCTTGTTAAATGAATCGTTTTGAATGACTCTCTAATTGTGGAAATTCAGGATCACTAGTAGACTAGTGGGGTGGATATTTGGGAGTAGGATGGCCTTCTTGATTCCTTTAAATCTTTCCTCTAAACCAATAGTATCTAGATCTAATAGAAATGAGACTTACTAAACCATACATAAGGACCACTATACCTGCATATTTACTTAGAAAACCACATATTAATATTATCTATATTTTATTGTATTTTTATTTATTTTATTAAATATTTCCTAATTACATTTTAATCTGGTTTGGTGTGGGCCACATGCACATATTTGACAGCTCTGCTCCAAATAACTTACTACTCATAAATACTCATAAATGGGTAAAATGTCTTTTCTGGTTATCAGCACTTGTTTAGATTAAGACCCTATTTTAAAATTCTTGAAATCAATGAGATCCGTTTTCCAGAGTTCAGTGGAAGAGTGTTCTATCTCATTAGTTGCACCTTGTCATCCAGCAACCAGATCAAACTCTGTCTTCTTTTCATTTGTGATTTATATTCATGTCCTCCCATAAATTTTTCATAGAGATTTGAGGCAGGCATATCCTTTAGAATATTACCGCTAGAGCACTGAGTGTACGATCAGAAGAGGGCAGCTCTATGGAGATGGAAATGACAAGATTTGTTGACTGTTTTGGATATGTGGAGTGAATGAGAGAGAAATTGAGGATGATACTGAAGTTGTGAGGAACCAGGAGGAAACTGGGGCCCTCCACAGAAACAGTTTGTAAAAGGGGCGGGAGAGAAATGATGAATTCCACTGGACATGCTGAGTCTGGCAGGCCTATGAGACATCAACTTGGAAATGTCCAGTATTTAGCTTGTGATACAGAACTAGAGCTCAGGAGACTAAGGATGAGTGTATAGATCTAGAATTCACAACAGATCCTTGTAGTATAGTCATGGTTAGGGAGCCTAATGTGTAGGGTGGTCCAGCAAAGGTTACCCAAGCGGGTAATTAAAAGAGAATTGGCTAAAAACTTATACTGGAAAAACCAAATGGATGAAAAATTACCTATTGTTCAGATTATGAAAGGCAGTCAGATGTTCAGTCCATTGAGTTATCTATCTATCTATCTATCTATCTACATACACACAAACAGAGTTATTATTTGCCCTTCCTTCTTAAAGAGGACTAAAGACATCAGGAGGGTGATGTCTTGAAAAAAGTTCTAGAAAACCAGGCTTTGATAAAGCTTACTTTGATTTGAATGGAGCTCTTTGACCATGCCTTAAACCCAAATCTAGTTCTCACTGATTGGCCAAGAAGAGGCCCCAGTCCATGCTTCACTTGGTCATTGTTTTGGTTTTGATGCTGAGTATAAATAGCAATTGCTTCAGTTCTGAATAGAAACCCTGAGGGTCTTCCGATCCCTGTTTGATTTTTTTTTTTTTAAGTAGGCAAACTAGGCCATCTTTTGCCTCATTTCTTACCTTTAAAGCACTGAATGGGTGTTACCTCAGACAAACTGAGACCTAGGAAAAACCTTAGCTTAAGTATATATGAAAGAGTGTTCTAAATTATTCATATCAAGAGAAATACAAATCACAATTATCCTGATGTTTCATCTTACACTCAACAAATTGGTAAAGATCGAAAAGATGAGAGCACTCAATGTCAGAAAGGTTGTGCAAAGTCACGCATACAAATGCATTTTTATTGGAGCTGTGAATCGATAGAATTCTTTTGGAAAGCAATTTTTCTGTTGTTACTTAGTCATTTTTCAATCATGTTCAACTTTTTGTGACTCCCATTCTTGGCAAAGATATCAGAGGGGTTTGCCATTTCCTTCTCTAGCTCAAGATGAGGTAACAGGCAAACAGGGTTAAGTGATTTGTCCAGTGTCACACAGCTAGGAGGTGTCTGAGGCTGGATTAGACCTCAGGAAGATGAGTCTTCCTGACTCGGGGCCTGGCACTCTGTTCACTGTGTCACCTCACTACACTGGAAAGCAATTTGGAATTGTGCAAATCATGACTAACATGCCCCTACTCTTGATGGCCACTGGGTATATATCCCAAGGAGATCATTGACAAAAGGATCCATTGAAATAGGGAAAGATGGTAAAATTCCCAGTATGTGACACTTGCTATGAGCAATGCCCTTTTTACTATCTTCTCTAAATGTCTCTGTGATTCAGTACAACACTGAACTGAGTCTTTCATCCAATGAAGAACTATAGAATGGTGCAAGAGCCTTTAAATAGCAGATTAAATACTCAGATTAAAGTAAGGGAGAGAAGGGGAGAGAGAAATTGGATCTTGTGGTTTCCTGAGCTAGCTGAAAGGGAAATTCCCATTACCTATCCCTTTGCCGACTAGGGCCAAGTTATCGACTGATGCCCTGGTGTCTTGCCCAATTTAAGCTTAGGCGGTGAGGGAACTTCTAGCTTCATAAATGGTTCTCTCTGCCAAGGGCTTTCGCCCTGTATAATAAGGGCCTTGCTCTAGGTCAGACCAGCAGTTTTAAAGAGCACTAATTTATATTGGTTTGCAGTGATAGCTTTCTTAAATCTTCAACTCCCCAACTAGGCAATAGAAGGCATGGATTATGTCTGCTTTCACCATTATCAACAAACATTGAGTGTCTATTCTGGAACTGGGGCAGTCTATTCCAAACTAAAGCACTGAGGTACTTTTGACTAACTGGCTGGCCAACTAACAGATATGAGAAACTCAGGTCAATTATCAAGTCCCCAAAGGAGACATTTCTTCCTCCTGCCTGTTCTCCACTCCAGTCAATTTCTTTCATGCTTTCAGATTGTGTCATGAGGCTATAATCATAATGAGGGAAAACAGATAGCCCCTTTTCCAAACCATGACTTCCTGCTCTATTTCTCAATGATTGTATCAACATTTTTTCAGACTCTTAACTATGAGCCCACCCTGAAACTTCTGTCACCTTCTTGCTATTTAATCTGAAACTCTGGAGGCCAACTTCTGGCGATTGACACCCTGAGGGACAGAGCCAGGGCCTTTTTAGGCATCCAGAAGCCCCATGAACAAAGAGTTACATAAAATTTGGGTTAGTCATAGTTCCTCTAAACTGCTGATGGGTGTACCATTTGAAATTTATGTTGAATGGCTCAAGCTTCAAGCTCTTGTAAGGCTTTAAGAAGGCCAGAGAATTTTAAAATATTCTGTTCACAAAATCCCTCTATTTGGTTTCTCCCAAAAAAAGTCTAATGCAGTATGAATGTGGCAAAATTTGCCATGAAATTGAATGTAGCAAAATTTTAGTTTAGTAATATTCAATTTGGAGTATACATAATATGTCCAAACTCTCTCCCTACTTTCTTCACTTTTGCTTTATTCTTAGTCTCTGCATCTCTCTCTACCCCTTTCTCTCTCCTCAACTGTCTCAGCAATTCTCTACCATCACCATCTACATATACAACCTCACTTTCAATCTAGTGTAGCTCAAAGAAACGGTGATAGAATCTTAAAGCTGGACCAGTCTTAGAGATTAACTAGGTCAGCCCTCTTACTTTATTTTTTTTCTTAATTTAATATTTCATTTTCCCCCAATTACATGCAAAAACAGTTTTCAACATTCACCCTTTAAAAATTTTTAAGTTCCAATTTCTCTCCCTCTCTCCTTTCCCTACCCCTCTCCTCTTATTGAAAAGGCAAGTAATTTGATATAGGTTACACATGTGCAGTCATGCAAACCATACCTCCAGGAAGTCTTCTCATTTTAAAGGAAATTGAGGCTTAAAATGGTTAAAAATATTTGTCCAAGTTAACACTAAAGTAGAAGCACAGTACAGGTCAAATGACTTTAAAATTCTACAATTCTTTCCCTCTTTTCCTGGTTCAAGTGCCTCCCTCACTTCCCAACTCCTTTTCCTGGCTTAAGTACACATTACTCCTCTACCCTTCCATCTCCCAGCCACACATCCTTACTCTTAGACTGTTGCTAAGACATCTTGGGGAGAATCCCTGATAGCCAATAGTTCTCCCCAGTTTTCAACGAGCACCAGATCTCCAGCCCTCCACCAAGGGCTCCTTTGTATTTGCTGAGCTAGTCACAAAACTGAAAGTATCTTTTAGCCAATATCCCTCCTACCTACCAAAGCCAAAATGACTTATTTTCAAAGAAGGCACCAGCATACACAACTTAACATTGCATGTCTGCATTTAGAATACTTTTAACAGCCTATATTTAGAGCATAGCCTTTACTAAGGACCTTAATAACTCAATATTCCTTATAGAGATGGGTGCCTTCAATCAGGGAGGCTCCAACTATTTTCTGAGGGGTTACTTTCCATTTCTTTGAATCATTGAAATCATCAGGGAAGATACACTGAATGAAAGAAGGAAAAGGAGAGAAGAGAAACAGAAGTCAGTGAAGGCCTATTTGCTTTCCCTCCTCAATGACACTCCACCTTACACATCTGCCCCTCCTTCCTCTGTCTTTGGCACAGCCTGTCCCCGATACCTGGAATAAACTCCTTCATTTCTGCCTCTTAAAATCCAAAATTTACTTCTAAAGTCAACCGTCTCCTACATGGGCTCCTTCCTGATTCTCCCAGCTATTTAAGGCTCCCTCTGTTCACAGAAATTTCCTTCTAAATATTTTCCAGCTACTTAATATGTATAAATTTTTTCCCTTTCTATACAGTATATGCTCCTTGAAGTCAAGAACTCTTTGTTTTGACTCTTATGATCCCAGAATCACAAATAGCATTTGGCACACAGTAGGAACTCAATAACTGATTGACTAAAAGGTAAAGAGGAGGGTTGTTTTCTGCTTCACATCCCAGCAAAACACAGGGAGGAGGCATGATTTCATATGCTCCCTTGAAGATGTGTCAGAAGATTCCAATCTACCCAATGGGAACCCCTGTCTCAATTATTTTAAGATCTCCTGAGGTAGGTTAAGGCAGATGTCATAACCTATGCGCTGTGGTATGTAGGGGAAGTATCCAAATTAATTTTATTAGATTTTTCCTACATAGCAGAAATCAAATGGAGGTACTCAGAGTATGTTCCCATACTTTGTCTGAAATAAAAACCAAATGACCAATCTTGGTAATTAATCAGAAATACCAGTCAGGTAATTAATCAGAATTAATAGTAGTGGCAACCCACTGAAGTGAGGGGGTTGCTTTCAGGAATAAGAAAGTCTTCAAGGGGTGATAGCTGCCTATTTACTCTGTGTGTGTGTGTGTGTGTGTGTGTGTGTGTGTGTGTGTGTGTGTGTGTGTGTTTTCAAAGCATGCATATCCAGTCCCGTTAAAATAACAACAAATTCAGTCTGACAAATACTGTTTATAGGAGTCAGAGATAACTGGAAGAGATTTTAGAGGCCTTTCAATCCAACCCATTCTTATGCTGGTGAGTAAACTGAGACTGGGAGGGGTGAATTAATATAAATAGTAAATGGGAGTCAGGATTCAAACCCAGGTCCTCTGATTTCAGATCTAATGATCTTCCTTTGAAAACAAGCTTCTTTCAAAGGTCCAGTCTGGAGCTGAAAATAGACTTGTGATTTCTTGCCCCATTCTGTAGTAATGCTAAAAGTTAAAATACTCCAGTCAAATGGTCAGGAGACTGACTGTACTATCACTCTCTTCTGCTGAGTGTGCAGAGCTGCCTAAGAAAACTGAGAAGTAGGCAAAGTTTCTCTTTGGTATCTTTCTGCGCCTTTTGGAGACAGAGCTCTTCTCTCACCTCCACACCCAGTCCTACCTGTCCAGTTCTGCTGAGCCCCTGCCCTTTCTTGAGATGCATCAGCTCCCATCTATATAACAGTTCCTCCTTTATAAAGCACTCCCCTCATAACATCCCAGTGAAGTGCTGAATTCTTGTATTCCTTATCACCATTTTAAAGATGAGGGTACTTGAGGCTGAGAGATGAAGTTGGAATGGCCTTGGAGTCAAGAAAACTTAGCTTTCTACTCTACGTCAGATACTTACTAGCTGTGTGACCCTGGACAAGTCACCTAATTCCTCTATTTGTTGGTTCCCTTATCTGTGAAAATGAGGCACTTCTACTTGATGGTTTCTGAGGTTTCTTTTATGTCTAATTAGATCTACGATCTTTGATCTCATGAATTTACCCAAAGACATACAGTTAATGTGGGCCATAGCTAGAACTAGAACTCAAATCTTGTGAGTCTGAGTGGAATGTTCCCACATGGTCAAGCTACTCAATTGCCTAATGGGCATTTGATCTCCAACCTGCCAAAAAAACCTCCCACCTATGGATTAATGCCTGATGTTTCACTTAGAACTTCATTCCTTTGATTTAAAGCTTTATAAGACCTCATAAAATGCAAATGCCCCTGGGAAGATCAACAGTTTAAGCTGCTATCAATCATTTTAGAGAATGAAGGAATTCAGAATCTTTCATAGAAAAGAAAATCTAATACAGAGCCCTCATTTCAAAGATGAGGAAAAGATCATAGAGGTTAATTGACTTGACATAGTGAGTAACCAAGGCAAGATTAAAGAATAGGTCTCATCACTCTAAGATTTTAAAATATATTTAAGAAAAATTTTAAAACAAACATTACTAATACTTTTTTTTAGTTTTTGTATCACAGTTACTTCTAGGTATCCTCTTCCTCCAACTACCCTTTCTCCTGGAATTGAATCCTTTTTTCTTTTAAAAATGTTTAATTAAATTTTATTTTTCCAATTAGCAACCATTTATCCCCTCTCCCACTAAAAAAAAGAAAGAAAAACAAAGCCTTGTAATAAGTATGTATAGTCAAGCAAAATGGGTCCCACAATGGCCATGTCCAAAAATGTATCCCATTCTGCTTCTTTAGGCCATTACATCTTTGTCAAGAGGTTTATCACTCTTCATTGAATTGATTAGAATTTTTAAGTCTTTCAAAGTATTTATTTTTACAATGTTGTTACAGTATAAATCATTCTCCTGGTTGAACCTTCTTTTGCAAGAATGAAAAATTACTCCCAAACATCATAGTCTGATATTGTATGCAGCATTCTTCCTGAGTGGTGCCCTAATTTCCTGAGAGGATGGAGACAATGTTTTATTATTTGGTATCTGGAATTATTACTGGTTTTTTTTTAGAATTTTGCTGAGAGATTTTGATAGCCATTTCCACCTGTCCCATAAGCATCTCAAACTCAACATGTCCAAAAGAGATCTCCTTATCTTTCTTCCCAAGTATGCCTCTTTCTCTCCTCCTATCAAAGGTACCACCATCCTGCTAATCACTTTGTTTAATAATCCAAGAATCAGGGGCGGCTAGGTGGCGCAGTGAGCGCTACCTTTTTCCTGGCCTATTATAGTAGCCTCCTAACTGTAATTTTTGCTTCCAATCTTTCCCATATCAAATTCATCTTCTATGAAGCTATCAGTGATATTTCTAAAGCACAGGTCTGACCATGTCACAGGATTGTTCTAGAAGCATAAGTGGGTCCCTACAGCCTCTAGAATAAACTAGAAATCCCTCTGTTTGGCATTTCACATCTTTCTCAGTCTGAGTCCAAACTATCTTTGCAGCCTGATTTTAACTCATCCCTCCTTTGTGGCGAGAATCAAGTGAAATAATAATTATAAAACACTTAGCATAGTGGCTGGCATATAGTGCTAGGTAAATAGGAGTTCTTATTATACTCTTTATTCCAGTTCCCTATAGGGTATTCCTTCCACATCATGACTTTCCCCATTGTGGTTTCAATATATGGCAGGTCAGCCTAAAAAACTAAATGGGAATTTTGGGGGAGTTTTGTGGAAGCTATAAACACTCGAAGGCAAACAAACAACACTGAAAAAGTTTAGAAATTCAGAAATGCTTAAAATACGTGTATAGTTTTGTGTAATATAAACATATCTTTTAATGCCATAATAATTCAGACTTCTCTGGTACTAAGTGACAGCCAAAATTTTTTACCCGGATTTTCCAGATCACAGGGGCACCATGCCCCTAGCCCCCTCAATGTGGAAGGGATCACTGTATGTGAAATTCAATCTCTCTCACCCTCTTGCCTTTTCACGGACTCTCCCCATGTGATTCCTCCTCATCTCAGTTTCTTGGATCAATCCCAGGTTCCCTTACAAGTTCAGTGCTGGTAGCACTTCCTAAACAAAGCCTTTTGTGATTGGTTCCCCCTAGTTAGTAATCCTTTCCCTACCCACCTTCTGAAATAACTTTGAATGTATTTTCTATCTTCTTTGGATCTTTGAGAATGTTGTTTTCCCCTCTGTTGAATATCTGCTTTGGATACAGGGCCTGCTTCATTTGTGTTTATATTCTCAGTCCCTTGCACATGGTAGACACAATAAACACATGTGAAATTAAGTTGATAGGGAACAGAGAGAGTAAGTGAAGGAAGTGGGTACTTGTGAGATCATGGAAGGTGATGTCATGAAATGGTTGGGAATACCCACACCAAACGCTACTGGCTTCACAGCATCAGCTGACATTGCCTGGGACACATCACTCCCACACTGCACCGGTCAAATGGACTATACTACCTCAAGGAGGCCTCTGAATTAGTCTAATGTTTAAAAAGGTAATAAAATTCCAATAATCTGTTCAAAGGGAAAACACCAATCTAACAGCCTCTGTGTATTTCTTCTTTTTGTATCTTTCTGATCAGGCAAGAGAACTTTAAGAATCCAACTTTTTTTTTTTTAATCAAAGTGCATTTAATTAGATTTTCCATTTTTCCTTGAGAAAAACCATCATTGGAATTATCCAGACTTTCCCACAATTCTTTAGCAATCTTTTTATGAAGCCATTCTAGAAGGCCATTCAAATGTCAGAGGATAGTGTGATATCAACAAGCATTTATGATATAATGGAAAGAGTGAAGGGCTTAGAGATACCAGAAATGGGTTCAGATCCTACCGCATTTCCTTTCTAGTTTTGTGAAGCTAAGCAAGTTGCTCACCCTCTTGGAGTCTCCATCTTGTCTTCTATCAAATGAGGACAATCCTGAAAGATGCATGGGCTTGTGGTGAGGAAAGAACCCTATCAAGCTTGGCCTGATGTCTTTTAGTATAATGCACATTATGGAATGCCACTGATAGAAGTCCCCAAGTAGAAGAGCCTGGGGAGCCTGCCTCTTGGAGAGTAGTGATCATATATAAAGTGCCTGGGACAGACTGTGAAGCAGTTGTGGACATTCTATAACTGGTTCCAACCTGCTAACCACATGGTGGATCGAAACGTCTTTTATTGGCTGTAGCAGTGGAACAGGAAGGGGGGAAAAGAGCCACTGCCTTCAGAGGCATTAGTCAATCTCAGATTCTGTCTTGCCTTGGACTTGTGCTCTAGATTTAATTCCTTCCTTGATCACTTCTTTTTTTTTATTTTTTTGTTTATTTTTACTTTACATGATTCAATTCCATAGCTCCTTGAGTTTCAAATTTCCTTTCCCTCCCTTCCCCCACTCCCCTATGACAGCATATAGTCCAGTGTAGGATCTGCAAATACTTTCACATTAGACATTAGTCAAGTTACAAAGGCGTATTGTACTAGATGGGATAAAAAATGGTAAAGAAGAAATAAATCCAAACAATGAAAAGAAAAAGATCAATTAGATTTCTTCCATCAGGATTCAAGCTCAGTTCTTTCTAGTTCTTTCTCTGGATGTAGACATCTCTCTCCTTCATGAGTCTTTCGAGATTGACTTATATCACTGTATTGCTGAGAAGAGTCCAGTCTGTCATAGTTGGTCATCACACACATGTTGTGTCTGTGATTGTATACAAATTTCTCCTGGTTCTACTCTTCTCGCTCAGCATTAGTTTGTATAAGCCTCTCCAGGGAAATATGAAAACAGTCTCCTCCTCATTTCTTATAGCACAATAAAATTCCATTACGTGCATATACCACAACTTGTTTAGCCATTCCCCAATTGATGGGCACCCCTTTAATTTCCGATTCTTTGCAACCACAAAAAGAGCTGCTATAAATATTTTTGTACATATGGGTCTTCCTCCCTCTTCTTTGATCTCTTTGGGATATAACCCTAGAAGTCCTTGACCATTTCTGATGTGACCGAGTACTATAAGGGAAGAGGCATTAGACCTTCCCCCTCCCAAGGCAGACATGTAGCTATGAATATAAACTTCAGTTCCATGCCTGCCTTGGTTCTTATTCTTTTTATTTTAGGTGAAGGAGATTAACCAAAAGGCTACAACCCTGGGAGTTTTGGAAGGTCAGGAAAGCAAGCTTTGAGGGGTCTAGGATTGATGTCCATATCAAGTTTTGCAGATAGCCCAGCATTCATGCCCAAGAATGAGACCTACCTCCAAGGACTCATCTCGAGTAGTGTCATAGCTAGATATCAACTTGGTGAGACTTATCCTATGTAGAAACTACTATAAATCCCAGTCTACTCTCCCCAGAGACTGAGGTGGTACAATATGCCCCTGAGGTACTAGAGAGAAATGTCTGTACTTTTGTTATTGCTCTATCTTCAAAAGTAAATACACTTTCATAAAAGGTAATTGATGTCAGGTGAAGACAAACAGCAGGGACAGAGGGCAATACCATCTGGCCAACCAAGGTCTTTGAGATCTGCCTCCCTAGCCCATTTCCAAGCCTCCATCTTTTTATTGTCTTCATTCTTAAATCACCACAGGATAATTAGATTGACTTCTAATCAACCATAAATGACTTCCTATTGAAGGCTCCAGCCAGGTCTCAGGGGCTCTCAGCAGACTGCAAGCTGGGTGGAATTCCTGGAGGATTTATTAGAGCCTTTCCCTGTGAAAGGATTTCACTGTTTATCTTAAATGCTGAAGCTGCCAATTCAGTCATTTAGAATTGGAAGAGTAGGCTCCCAGCCACTTTGTTGTTTTGTTTAACCTTGGCAGTCTTCTCTCCAAACAGTAGACAAGCTGCAAAGCCACATTTTCTGCTGACTCAGAACTCCCCTGCTTATGGACCCAAGTAGGGGCCAGTGTCCCCCAGCTAGCTGGACCATGAAGCATAAGACATTGTTTTCTAGGAAAGAAAATTTTTGAATATTACCTTAGGGTTAAGAATATGTTCATGGAACCGTAGATAAAACAAACATAAGCAAATGTTATTCTCCTGAGCTTACCTACACTTGTCCTCTTGTCCTTCTCCATACAGGGTTCTTCTGTCCCCTTTGGCCCCCACTCTCCAATATCCCCAATGCCCTTTCCTAGTAGATGGAGTTCATGGTCAAGATGATAGCAGAAGAAAGTCAAATTCACCCTGTCAGATGTCAGATGTGCAACCCTCAGATGATGTAGGAGGAGGTACCCAGGTTATTGAAAGGGACTCCAGGGAGGAGGAGGAGGAGAAGGGCTTTATTTTTGACACAGAGACAGAAGAGCTAATAGTAGATTTCTAATTCTGACTCTGGGCTGGTCTTGCTGTGTGATCTTGGGCAAGTCAACTAATTTTTTTATGTTTCATTTTCTTAGTTTACTAAGAAAAAAAAGTTCCAGAGATGATATTAATACTTACCTACTTCCCTGGGAATTGGCAACAGTCCAGAAAGGATTTTGAAATGCTCCAGGAGAGACTTATATAAACTGATGCTGAGTGAGAAGAGTAGAACCAGAAGAAATCTGTACACAATCACAGACACAACCTATGGGTGATGACTAACTTCAACAGACTGGGCTCCTCACAGCAATGTAAGGTTATTAGACAACTCCAAAAGACTCATGATCAAAAGAGATATTTACATCCAGAGAAAGAGCTGTGGATTGAATGCAGATTGAAATGCAGATTGAAACCAACTACTTGCTCTGTTTCATTTTTCTCGTTTTGTTTCCTCTTTCCCACTGATCATTCCATCAGTTATAATCCTTTACAACTAATGATTAATGATTAATGTGAAGATATTTGTAGATCCTATATTTGAGGGCATGCCACCATAAGGGGGGGGAGGGGAAAAATTGATACTCAAGGGACTGTGGAACTGAATGTTGTAAACTAAAAGTAAATAAACAAATCAATTTAAAAAAAAAGAAATGCTCCAGGAAATGTGAAGTATCAAGGCTGTACATTACTTAATGTGCCCAAATTCTACATTCCAGCCAAACTGGCCTGTTTGTTATTCCCCATACAATATGCCATCTCTCATGCCTTTGCTCAAGCTGCCCCCACTCCTGAAATTCTCTCTCTTTTCTCATCTATGCTTCTTGCAATCTCAAACTCCCTTTAAGGAGCCCATGTGCCGCCTCCTTCAAGAGGCACTTCCTGGTTCTCTGTCCTCTACCTTTCATTCTGGTATTAGAGACCACCCCCGCCCCCATCATTCAGTATTTATAGTACTTTGTGTATTCCTCTATATATATCTAGGGATATGCTTTATCCTCTGAATAAATTGGATGTTGGTTTTTTGTTTTGTTTTGTTTTGGTTTTTTTGCTTTTTGGAGGGCAATTGGGATTAAGTGACTTGCCCAAGGTCACATGGCTAGTTGGTTTTCTGTTTTTGGTTTTTGTGTTAAGTGTCTGAGGCCGGATTTGAACTCAGGTCCTCCTGACTCCAGGGCAGGTACTCTATTCACTGTGCCACCTAGCCACCCCAAATTGGATGCTTCTTGAGGACAGGTGACTGTCTCACTTTTGTACTTCTATCCCTAGTACCTAACATAGTACTTGGCACACAGCAATATTTCTTGATTGATTTGATCAGCTATGTTGAATCTCACTCATGGCAAATTTATCTCCTACCCTTCCCTTAAAACTCTTGAGTTTTTCAAGGCAACTTGTTGAAAGAAACAGGTCTGAGCCTTTCCAGGTCATGCTCCAGTGAAAGTAAATTAAATTATATGAAAATTGAGAAAGTCTGTCTTATAAATAATATTGGAACCAATCTCTCCATTACGACCCAGGCTATCAATCTGGAAAAAGATAGTTAGCTGGGCAGTGTCCTTGATAGAAGGCTACACTTGAATGTGGTAATCCCTATTCCCTCTGATACTATTCTAGTGGCCCTGGGCAAGTCACATAACTTCTATGTGCTTCAGGCTACCCCCTAGGACTTACCTACAATGCTATAGGTAATTTTCATAGTTTCACAGACTTAGAGCTGGAAGGAACCATAGAGATCATCTTGTCCAATGTCCTTGATTTTACAGATGAAGAAACTGAGGTAAAGGGAGGTTGTGATTTCCCCCATGATTACACAGGTATTAAGTAGAAGAGACAGAATTTTAATTTGGATCCTCTGACTCCAAATGCAATTCTTTTTCTATCATATTGAGATCTTGCAGTCCACTTTGGCAGAAGCTATTCCTCACTCTGCAACAAAATATAGATTTTGTTCCTACTCTCCAATTGCTTTGATCATTACTATACTACGGGATTCTGAGACAAAGCAGGATAGGGCAGATAGGAGGGGTATTCTGAAAAGACACCTTGTTTATCAAGTTTTTGTTGATCCTGGGGCAATACATAGAATTCAAGAATTGAGAGGAACTCGAAAGTCCATCTAGAACAATTCATATCAGAAACAAGAGCCCCTCCCAAAGTTTCTGACAAATGTTCATCAGATTAAAGACATCCTGTGACAGGGAAGCCACTACTTCCCAAAATAGCCCATTCCACTTTTGGACAACTCTAATTATTAGGAAGGATTTCTCTATATCAAGATGAAATTTGACTCATTTCAACTTCCACCTAGTTCTGCCCTCTGAAGTTAATTAAGATATGTCTGGTCCTCTGCCCACTTGATAACAGCCTTCCAAATACGAGAAGACACCCTATCGTTTCATCTTTGGACATTCTCGTTCTATCAGTTTATCCTTGTGGGACATGGTCATCAAACCATCTCAACCACCTGGTAGACCTCTGGATATGCTCCAGTTTGTCAATGTCTTTTCTCAAAATTTGTAACTCAGAAGCAAACACACTACCCTATATATATATATATATATATATATATATATATATATATATATATATATATATATATATATATATATATATATATATATAGTATGATCAAAGCAGAATATAGCAGAATCATTACTTCCCTTATTAATAATTAATATTATTGCAACCTAAGATTTTGTTAGCCATTTTGACAGTCACTCTTAGCTCACACTCAATTTCCAGTTCATTAAAATCACCAGATGTTTCCACACAAATTGTATCTAGTAACATCTCCCCAAAAGTGAACATAAGCAGTTGATTAAAAAAAATATAAGTGTAGGAATTTACATTCATCTCTATTAAATTTCTTTTTTGTTAGATATGGCCCAGTATTCTAGGCTGTGTAGATCTTTTTGGATTCTGATTCTACCATCTAATATTTTAGCTGCCCCTCACAGATATGTGTCATTTGAAAGTTCAATAATCTTATCATTTATAACTCCAACTAAATCAATAATAAAAGTACTAAACTGTAGCAGGTTAAGGACAGATCCCTGGAAAATTCCAATAGAGAGTTTTCTCCAAATTTATTTGGATTCATTTGTGACTATTCTTTGAGATCACACATTGAACCCACTTGAAACCAATCTAATCATAGAAATGCTTTGCTGAAAATCTAGGCATACTGTGCTTATGGAATTCCCAAGATATACCCTAACAACTGAAAGAGAGAGAGAGAGAGAGAGAGAGGGAGAGATTTTTCTGGCATGAACTGTCCTTGATGAAACCATACTGGCTTTTAGTGATCATTGCTTACGTTTTTTTTACCCATGGCAAAATGATGACATAATAATCCATTTTAGAATTTCATAAAAATTTAACAATCAGCTAAGCCCTCTGTTAATTTTTGCCTATTTATTCTACATATAGATTGTTTGTACATCTTGGTTTGCTTGTTGTCTCTCCCATTAATCTCTGAGTTCCTGGAGGATAGGAATGTTACTTGCATTTTTTTATTTGTTTACCCAGTGTATATCATAACTCCAGGCACATAGTAGGGGCTTCACAAATGCTTACTGACTGATTTATAAATTAAGCTCAGTGACCTATAGTTTACAAATATTATTCTATTCCCTGCCCTTCTTCTTGAAAATTGGAACATTTTTCTTCTCCAGACCTATGGCAGTACATATTTCAATTCTCCATGATTTTTCAAGTTCATTGGCAATGACTCAGCATTAATATCCATAAATTATTCTACTCCTCTGGGATGTAGTTCACCTAGGGTCTGGTGAATTGCAAATACTGAGGGCAGGAAAGAGAGGGACTCCACTACCATCTCCTCACTTATCTTGGATTTCAATTCTCAGCTACCTATTTTTGTTTTATCCTTTGATGCCCAAAGGTTATTCTCCTTCGTAAAGAAAACAGAACCAGAATAAGAACTAAGCCTTTCTTTTTTCCCCTTTTCCACTATCTGTTGTAATTCTCCTGTTCATCCATTGCATCATTTTTATCTATCCTCTGATCTTCCTCTTACCCCAGCCTTAATACTCTAACGTTCCAATAAACTGTTAATCTCATTGATGTGAATGCTCTTTGATGATGCAAGTTGCAATTCATCCATACTCGCTCATCCTACATGGTTCTCATCCATGTCCTTCCAAAAAGTCACTAAGGAGATCCACTACAGTTGCTGATGAACTTCATCAAATTTTTTGACACCATTCCAAGAATGGATCACATAAGCTGGCTCTCAGTTATCCCTTGGCCTCAGTGTATGACTAGCTCATTTTTTTTTCTGCCATACATTTCTCTGATGATATCCTTGATATCACTTGTCTTCCATAATTCCTTGTTGGTAATGTGTTATATTCAGTTCGCACTCACCATATATTTCTCCATTGCTTTTGGGGTAATCGTCAACTTCAGTTCTTTGGAAAAACTTATGTTCAATGACTCTCAATTATATACAAGGTGATGAATTCTGTGCTCATGGAAACCCATCAAACAAAGCCCCCTATATCAGTTAATTTTTTTCAAAAGTTCCTTTTTATTGATCTTTGCTTTGAATAACAATCTCCACTTCTTATGAATTAGTATTCTTGACATTATCCTTACCAGATAGTGCCATTATTTTTTAAATTCCTCCTCTTTTTGCTTTCCATTTTCTATATATGTCTTTTAAACATGTGGATAGGTTGATGAGTTTCTTTTGACTACATATCAGTCTCTTTAAACAGTCTCCTCTCGTCTTCCTCGTCAGAACTGTTTGTTTCTATTGTTAGGATTCTTATCATCATCATCTTTATCATCATTGCTACCATTTATATACTGCCTACTATGTGCCAGCCACTAAGTGCTTTACAAATATTATTTAATTAGGTCTTCACAACAATTCTGGGAGGTCGACAATATTATCCCCATTTTATAATTGAGGAAAAGGTTATGCAGACACTGAGAAGAGTCTCAGGCAAGATTTGAACTCAGGCCTTCCTGATGTCAGGCTCAGTACATTACTGTGTCAAGAGCTTTCTGACCCTTCTTGAATCAGCTTTCCTCTGTGGAATTTTAGGTCATGAAACTCTCTCTCCTTTCTTTGAATTCTTTGAAATCTACAAATCTTCAATGCATTTCAGATTATGCCTGACTTTTCTCTCCTTCATCATCAATTCTAGGGTGGACTGGTCATTTTATACTAAGGTTAACATCAACCACTTCATTTTTGTTGGTCAGAACCAGATCCAGACTAGAGATTCTCTTCATATCTTTCCTTACCTTCTTGAAAAACAAATCTATCTTTGAGGCAAATTAAGCATTTTTCAGCTGCTCAGCTTTTGGCAGAGGGAAAGAATTCTAGCAATGAACGTAAACTTGTGGGAAGACACACTGCTTATTTAATCTGTCCCTTGTCAGATTTGCTAAAGTGGCTTGGATTCCCTCGCACATCGACTGTCTGATAAAGTGAATCTGAATTGCTTTAGTGAATGACCACTGAATGGTCAGTGTCCAGTTACTCAAAAGACAAGTGGCAGAGGTGGTTCACATCTTAAGTCAGGCTGAGGCATAAAAACAAGTGACAAAGAAAAGGAGACTTCAGGATTTTACAGGACTCTACTAGCAAAAGTATAATACCTGGTCTTAGGCAGCCCTTAACCAGAAAGGAGTGCTTTTCTGTATTAGAAGGGACTGTTGCATGGGCCATATGTTAGCTCTTCAATACTGACTGGTGTACTAATCATTATGAGTTCAGATCTGGCCTTAGACACTTACTAGCTGTGGGACCCTTAGCAAGTCACTTAACCCTGTTTGCCTCAGTTTCTTTATCTGTAAAATGAACTGGAAAAGGAAGTGGAAAACCACTACAGTATCTTTGCCAAGAAAATCCCCAAATGGAATCACAAAGAGTAGGACACAACTGACTGGTGTATGAGTCACAATGCCATACTCCAAGGTCAGTGATTCCATAAGTAGAGGTCTTCCTTCACACAGCATTGATTTAATCCTTCCACACCTTAGAAAAATGACTTAATGAGCTGTTGTGGCAAACAAGCAAAAACACATACGCACAAAACCTCCTGAAAAAAAAAAAAACAAAAATAACACCATGAGCTGGTAGCCAAGCTTCTGGTGATAAGCCTTTCTGAATTTAGCCTGGTTAGTTCTTGGATGACAGATATACGTTTTGTTTCCAGGTCTGAAAGCGAGGCTCTTCTTGCTTGGTAAGGCCTATCAAAACTTCTGTCCCAGTGTAAAAGAATCTATGTATAACAACATTGAAATGGACCTCAGAGGCATTCATGCCAACTGGTTGATTTTCCAAATAAGGAAGGGTTCAGAATTAAGGTAAGAGGTACATAGTATAAAGAAGAGGGCAGATCTGCGAGATACTGAAGCAAGATTTCACAACTGAGTAGATATGTGTAGTAAGAATAAGGAGCAGAGAATGTCATGAAGGATGCATCAAAAGAGGACTCTATTATACTTGTAGGAAGGATAAGTTTATCTTTAAAATGAGAAATAGGGCAACAAAGTGCAACTAGGGAGAAAGAACCTAAATTTTGACTGTGGATGATCTACAATTCCAGACCTAGTATCTCAAACCTAATGTGTCTTTGCTTCCAAACCTACCCCTCCCTGAACTTCTTTACTTCTGTTGGGAGCACACCATTTTTTTAAATTACCCAGCAAACTCCATGACATTCTCTACTCCCTATTCTTACTCGCCACACATATCCACCCACTTGTGAAATCTTGCTTCTGCCTCCTTGATATCCCTCACATCTGCTCTCTATCTTTTACTGGCTAGCTCTTACCTTAATTCTGAGGCCTTTTGTCTAGACTGTTGCATCTTTCTTTAAAAACGATATTTTCACTGATGTCATTTTAAAATATCATAACGATCCCTAATATTTCTCTCCTTCCAACTCCCAGAGAGAAAATACTATTTTAAAAAAACAAAAAGAGGAGTAAAATCAGCATAACTGATCAATACACTTAAACAATCTGAAGTATAGATTTCCTACCTCTGCAAAGTGAGGAGGTGGGGTGATGTGGGAATTTCTTCTTCTATTTCTTCTTTGGAACCATGTTTGTCCTTTGTAGTTTTGTAACATTCGCTTTTGATTTTTTAAAAATTGTTCTTTGTACTTACATGTTGTAGTCATTACGTATATTGTTTCCTTGTCTCTGCTCATTTCACTCTATCAGTTCATGTAGCTCTTTCCACACTTCTCTAAAGTCATCAGTTCTTATAAAACAAAAATATTCCTTTATATTCAAGTGCCATGATTGAACTGTTCTTCAACTGATTCACGTCTACTTTGTTTCCATTCTTGGTAATACAAAAAAATGCTCCTATAAATAAGATTTTCTTCTTATCAATGGCCTTCTTGGAATCTAAGCCTTGTTGTTGATTCTTTAGGTTAAGGGGTATGGAAATTTCTTTTAATGGGGTCTTCCTGATTCATGTTATTCTTTCCATTTCATTCTTCACACAGCTACCAAAGTGATCTTTCCTAAAGTGCCAGTCTGATCATGCCCCTTCCTTACTCCTGTTATTACCTCTAGGATGTGTAAAGGGAATTATGATGTTCATACTAATCAATATGTATATGTATAATTAATACTAATAATATACTAATAATAATCATACTAATCAATATGTTATGTATAATGAATATACTAACAGATTAGATTTTTCAGAATTGCCTTTTCTAACTTGTGAGTGGGACTCACAATACAATTCAAAGGATCAAATCCCTGACAACACTCCCACAACCACTGAATTTTTGTGCATGTGTACCTTAAGTGAAGTGAATCAAATATTGTAGAACCTGTTCCCATCACAGAACCCTGGTTCTGTGACCCACCAAGTAATGACCCCCAAAGACTTGAATGATATTGCTCCCATAGGACCCCAGAATTGTGGTATTGTTTTTCACTTATGGTTTTGTTATGGGAAACTGCTCAAGCCCTGGAAATGATAATATGTAATCCACCTTTCCCCCCTCCCTTCCCATTGTGATTTATGCATATATTCTCAGTCTTTACTTCAGCAAGGTGGGATTCTGATCAGAATTCCCAATTTGCAAATCTGTTCCTCATAATGAAATTAATTAATTAGACTGCTGCCTGATTACCGCTACTTTGTCTCTGACCCGCTGTTCATCATTCTCAGGTTAAAAACTGGCTCGGTAAAATCCTGCTAATATATCAAATAGGAAATCCTCTGTTTGGCATTTAAAATTCTTCACAACCTCCTCCCAACCTACTTTTCCAGTCTTTTGAGACATTACTTTTGAGACATACTACAGGTTCAGTCAAACTGTTCATTTTATTCCTCATACATAATACTCCATCTCCCACTTCCATGCCTTTGAACTGACTGTTTCCTATTCCTGGAATGTATTCCTTTCCTTTCCTCCAGCTCTCAGAATCCCTAATTTCCTTAAGGTTAAAATCTAGAGCTACTTTGTACATGAATGCTTTCCTCTCTACTAGAATATTCCCCCACAAATCATTTTAAATCAATTTTGAATATATATACATACATACATACATACATACATATATGTTTATGTGTATGTGTGTATGTCAAGTTAAATTCTAAGCTGCTTGAGGGCAGGGACTGTCTTGACCTTTGCCTTTACATCTTTCTCACCTAGGACGGAACTTGGTTCATAGTGGGTGCTTAATAAATGCTAGGGGATTGACTGGTATGGTCAGAATGTAGAATGTAAGCCCCTTGAGGAAAGGAATTGCTTTTTTTATTCCTGGCTTTGCATGTGGTGACTTGTACATAATAGGTACTTAATAAATATTTATTAATTAATTGAATTGGAAAGAATACTTAGAGTAAAAGTCAGGCATTCTAATTTTACCCTATAATTCTTTGACCTTGGAAAAATTGGAGTATTATGAGATTATAGATTTGGAACTGAAGGCACCTTAATGGCAGAGAATATAACTCCCTCATTTTACAGATCAAGGAACTGAGGAACAGAAAAATTAATTGTGCCATACCAGGTAGTAAATGTCTGAGTCAAGTCAACACATATCTAATAAGCCCTGACTATGCTGGGCACTGGGCTAAGCACTAGGAATATAAAGAAAGGCAAAAATCCAATCCTTGCCCTCTAGGATCTTACAGTCTGATGGAGGAGACAGCACAAAACAACTCTGTACAAACAACCTATGTATCAGATAAATGATACCATACAAATCTTATCTGAGACTGTTTTAAACCCAAGTCTTCCTGATTCCAAGTCCAGAGCTTTATACACTATAGTCCATAGGTTCCCAAAGTGGGTGACATCACAACCAGGGAGGCAGTAGTAGCCTTGGCTACAATTAGGGGACATTGAATAAAATGTGATGAAAGCATAAGGAAAGAAGAGAGGAAAAGAAAATTTTGAAAAAACATTCATACATGTTTCATTTGTTGCATAACACAGTTAAAGCTGTAGTAATTACATTAGTTTTCAAATTAACACACAGAATGCAAGCTATAACATATCCACTGACAGTTAAGTCCACTGACAGGTCTTAATAAGCAAGTGTTGGCAGGTGAGTCTTTCACACATTGTGGTACATTGTTGGGAAGTCCAGCATGCTTCAGCAGGAATATGTATGTGTAATGACTTGTTTATAATACTAAATGGTTACATGATATAATATTGCATCATCAAAATTTCAATGCAGGAAAACCCCCACAAATTTACAATAAATTATTAAATATAAGATGCAGCATTTAAAAAATACATATATGTTTGAAAAGATGCAAATTTCCTTTAAAAACATTAAAGGGTTAATTTTTTTTGAAAAGAGGGTAGTAGGGCAAATAAGTTTGGGAACCTCTACGCTATACCATTCTGGAGATTTGACCAAATGATTTTTAATATCCTTTTTAATTCTAAGACTATATTTATAGGATCAAGCTTAAAAGAACCTCAGAGACTATCTAGTTACACAGATGAGGAAACTGAGACCCAGAAAGGTTAAATGGCTCACATGGGATTATGTAGGTAGTAAGTGTCAAAAGTAGGGTTGGAATCTATATTCTATGAGTAATAGTCTTTCTACTTTCCATTAATACAACCCTATTTTTTTCCAGAAAAAAAATAGACTTCTATGCCTACCACAAACATATCCCCGATAGACATCACTGAAGAAAAATCCCCTTGTTCATTGAACCCTTACTCTGGTCACTCCTTCATCTGGAATTATCCCTTTCTACCTCCTCCTTGCCACTGATGTATCTTTCCTTTCTTTCTTGGATCACTGAGTTAGATAGCAGAAACCTTAGGGATCATCTAATCCAATCCCCTCACTTGACAGAAGAGCAAACTGATGCCCAGAGAGGTTGAGAACTTTGCCTGATCACACAATTAGTCAGCATTATAGCTGGAATCTAAACTGAGGACCTACAACTCTAAGAAAGCATTGTGCCAAGCTGCCTTCAAAAATCTGTTCAAGACTTATGCAGTACACTGATCTCTTTCACACATGAAGAGTTTGGTTCCACAATGGGGCAGAGAAAGAAAATTTGTTTAAGAAAAACTGTTAAAAATTGCAAAGAGACAGTCTCTTAATAAAATGTTGATGAGATATCCATATCATTTTGAGGACCAGATAGAGAAATGCCGTTTGATGAAAGTTCTGAGAATATCTATTTGAAATCAGAGCAGACACTGAGATAATAATAGCTCTAGGCTATGATGGTTCATCAGCTCACTTGCATGCAACTGTTTTTTTAAAGTCTTACAGACTATAACTGACAAAATCATCAATCAAATAACTGTTTGGGTACTATGAGAAGATTATATGTTTATTGGATTGAAATCTGGCAGAAAGGTGAATTGTTAAAAATGAATCACTGACAATGTAATTTGAGGCGATGAAAAAATACAAATTGGAGAAGTTTGAGAAGAAGCTATAGGATGAGACAGAAGGAAAATCAGGAGAGTAAGTGGGGCACAAAAGGAATTACAAGAAGCAGGGGACAGAAGACATAGAAGATTTCCAGCTGAGACAGCTGACTCTTCAGTTACTTTAATGGGAGCCTGCTGACTAGAAGAGAAGCATTGCTTTGCTGCTTGGCTTAAGAAAGACTGAACGAGCTCTTCAGCTGCTGGGTTGATTGAAAAAGAGTTGACTGCTGCTACTGTGGACAGAATTGTCTGAGCCTGTTGCTCTCTGGTACCATAGAAAACCTGAGAAAGGGAAAACCTCTGTGGGGTGTTTGGTTGCTTTCCACTGCCCTCTCTGGTTTGAGAGGGAGAAGCAGAATAGGAAAGACAGGCTTTGCATCTGTTTTGATGTTAGAAGAGGCTTAACTTTGAGACAACTGGACAAAGCAGAATGTCCTGGTTGCAGATTTGAGTATCTTGACATTTCTTCAATTTAAGGTAGCTGTCACTGAAAAAGCATAAACACCTTTTTTTCAGTGCTTTGTTAAGGGTGGCTATGAACTAAAAGCTTGTCACTGTTCAATCACCTTAATAGCAGAAAAGAAGTGGTTTAGCCTAGCAAGAGAGCAGTGAAGATCAGAAGGACAAGTAGCAGAAAAACAGCTTTATGAGGTATAAATTACCCCTGAAGGAAAGAGGTATCAAGACCTGCAGTGCAGAGTGATGAGTTGTCCTGGACACTTGGGCTTCTCCACTCCCGCACCTCCTTGCTAGCTATAAGTACGTGCTCATTCTCCCCCATAGATACTTTGCCCATTGATATAACTTGATTACATGATGTTTTGATTAGTCCTACTTTTGCTTTCTATTGAGTAACTGCAGTGATATTTGATTATTCATGCTTTTGCTTTATATGAGTAAATGGCATAATTATTTGTGACTACTTTTTTTTGTAAATGGCAAGTACACCGATGGGAGATCAGGAGCTATGGTGGTAAGTAGTAGGAGGGTGTCTCCCTCTTAGTAGGCTTACCTGTAGATCCTCAGAGAGTATGAGGGGTATCAGCATAGCAAATCCTTCCTTAGAACCCCAGATCTGCCATCATGAGTTCAGGTTGGATGAATAAATCTGCCCAGAAAGCAACAAGGCAGGCTCTATGCCATGCCCCATGGACAGTCATCTCATACATCAGTGTCTAGATCTAGATCCCCTTTCAGTTCTAGACATTCAAACCAGAAAATACAATGTGTGTGTCTATCTGCACAGCTGCATGTGATTATATCTACACATGTGAGTACACACACATTTCATTTGTCTTTGTATATGCTATATTTGTGCCGTTCCAGTCTCCTTTTGTTTATTAGATTTTTGATGGTCAGTCCTATTCTCACATAGGTTTTATTACTCACAACCATGTCTATTATAGTGTTCTGAATTCAACCATTTTAAGAGCAAAACTTCCTCAATCTTATTTTAAGTAACTAAGTTGCTATGATGGGTTGCCCCCAATTTTCCTAATTGTTCCCCCAAGTATTCTAGCCACCCCTATCCCAAACCAGCTGGTTTGTTTTTAAACTTTCTTTTGCTAGCTAAGTATGGGTACATCCTAGGGAGCCTCAAATTTCCCAGGAGGTTTTCCCCCAAACCATCATCACTCATTCTGCTTCCCAGAGCTGGTATGTTCCGCCAGGCTGCAAGGACCCAAGAATTATTAATGTGCTGTCTTAGCTGACCTAGCTCAGCTGCTAGACACATGCTCCATAAATGGAACTCATTAGTGTCGAGGTCCATAAACACTCCCTCTTAACCATGTTTTGCAGCGTGTGCTAGCTGTGTGGCAATTGCTTGGTAAAGTAAATAGTCCCAAATATGAAACAGCAATCAGCATTCATAAAGAAGAGCATGCATTTGAAGAGCCCAGAGAGGCATGCAGGGAGCCAAGGGAGCCTCCCTTTGGACTGTTGAAACCAGCCCTGCTTTCAGTTTATCTTCCTTTGAACAAATCCTAAATGGGGCCAGTGATTTTGGATGAATAATCATAAGGAATCTGGCTCATGCCTCTCCAATGTGACATTTGAAATGACATCTTCTTTCCCTTTAATAAGCCCTTCTTTACTGGGGCTCCTTCCCAACTCAGTCAAAGTTAATAGAAGGTGTCAATTCACTGTTGTGTGTCAGATGGATGGGTTTGGTTTTTTTAAAACCTGGATGAATTAAATCACAAGCAAATGAAGATTTCATTTTGTATTCAAGGAAGTGACTGGTGAAAAAATTGAGGAGTGAGGCTTCTGAGGTGGCTGAAATGTAAAAAAAAATAATAACAATCACTTCCCCATTCATCTGCGTTCTAGGTGGGCTTGCCTCTTTAAGAAGGCTGGGGGGAAAGAAAGGAAAAACTAGTGGACTAGAGGAAGTGGGGTGGCTTAATGGTTATAAGCCCCACTGACTTCCAAGCAGAAGCTGAGCTACCACCCAGATAGTCTCTGTAGCCCTTGAGGGGTGTCCCAAAAGAGGGAGACCCACTTCTCTCTCTCCTCCCCATCCCTTCTCCTCTGGGTACCTACTTAGGACATCGCTGAGAAAAGAAGGAAATGAGAGGCTTGGTCTAGGTGACCAATAAAGCCACTTCCAGCTCTAATGTCTTATGATTTTGCGTTTCTATAAATCCTGGAATGTAGGGAGGGGCCCTTTGTGAAACTTTGAGGGACTGAAAGTCCTGATGTATCATTAAGCCTTGAGCTAGGAGACAGTAGAAGCCAGAATCTGATTACTTCGGATAGTCCATGGCCATTTTCCAAAGAGAAGTGGGAAGAAGAGGGACAGAAAGAGGGGGGAGGGAGGAGAGGGTTAGCAGGAGGGGGAATGGCTGCTAAGAAAGAGGGAGAAAGAGAGGAAAGGAGCAGGCAGCTAGGCTTGTCAGCCAAGAGAGGGGAGAGAGAAGAGGCAGTCCAAAGACTTACTGGGGGACTGGGAGAAACATACCAGTCACTTTCCTTGAAAGGCAAATGGTAAATAATTTCTAATTCAGAGAAGAATAACCAGAGTTCCCTTCTAGGTGAGTATGTGAGGGAGAATTTAAGAAGTGATCAGCAAACAATATGGTCATTATCTTGTCTCTCACCAAGGAGTCCCGGAGGCATGTAGATTTAAAACCACTTAATAGCAATCACACACCATTAGCTGAAATACACAGAATGAAGTTCAGGTAAATTATCATCAACACTTATGTGGAAATAGCTAAGTATTCTTCTTTAAGCAGGACCATAACTAGAAATTTTTGTGCCTGGGGCAAGGGGGAGTAGGGCGGGATGGGGCAGGGAGGGCTGACCTAGAGGGTAACCACCAAGAGAGAAATTGGACCGTGCCGGGACACATAGTTTTCTATGCTACTAAAGAGTAGGTGGGTGGGAAGAGTGAGGAAGAAATGGAATGGGGAAGCAATATACCCTGTGATGATATTGAAAGTGCCCTATACATTTAGGTTCTAGTTATTCTGCCCTGGTTATGGACCTAACTTCTAGAGTGTCTGGGCCATATTGACCTACCCCAGTGAAGGTAAAAACCACTGTACTTGGAATTCTCCCTACCTTCTTTGGAGACAACACCTATCGAGGGTGGGGAACCTGCATCCTTGAGGCCACATGTGGCCCTTTAGGTCCTCAAGTGCATCCCTTTGACTGAATCCAAACAGTCAAAGTATTTGGATTTGAATTCAGTCAAAGGACTGCAGTTGAGGACCTAGAAGACCACATATGACTTTTGAGGTCACAGGTTCCCCATCCCTGAGTCCTAGACTAAAGGAACACTCCACAAGTCCACAGAAAAATGGCAAGTGGAAAAGGTAACTGAACCAATACTCAGAATACAGAATGTTAGAGTTGGGAAGAATTCAAGTTATCTAGACCAACCCTTAACCAAAGAATCCCTTTGACAATATATCTGACAAGTGGTCTTCCAGCCTTTGCTCAAAGCACTCCAAATTTTCTGCTGCAAAACCACTAATTGCTAGAATGAAATAACCAAATATAAGCATACCTCACCACACATTATAAACTAGCTCTTCAAACAGAATTTTAGGTGGGACAATGTCATAGTGTACAAAAGGGCACTGTTATAAATGTCTTTTGATAATAGTGACTGGCCAAGGAACATTACATTGTAGATTCCCAGAACTGCATTTGAGGTTGGCCATAAAGTATTAATGATAAGAGGACCTTGGGAGGAGTGATGTTATCTGGTGTATGTCTCAAGAGAAAAAAGAGACAAGAAAATTCTGGCCTCTTTTGAAGCCATATTACACAAAAGGATCAATCAATTGATAAGCATGAATTAAGTGCCTATCCTGTGCCAATTGTTCTATGTACTAGAAATATAATGACAAAAAATGAAATATTCCCTGTTCTCAGTGAGTTTACATTCACTTAGAGGAGAAAATGTGTACATATGGGATAGTTAAGCCATAGTTCACCCAACAAAGTGACTCTGATGAAACTACAGATGGATGACCACGAGGTCAAAAAAACTGAATGGCCTGACAATTTGGATGAACATAGAAAATGCACGGGGAAGGTCATGGATTCTGGTACTTGTTAGATTTATGTTCCCATTTCAAGAAAAGACCCTTCCAAATATAAAAGTGAATTTGTAAATTATCCATGGGGAGAAAAGAAAATTGGATTATTTAAAAGAAGACATGGCCCATACCCCAAGGGAACATAATATGTCAAAAGAAGGAGATGGTAGACACAAATAAAATAGTTTCAAATAATCATTTTGTTCCTTTATAATTTCAAGAACAAAGGTTCATCCGCCACACCCAGAATACCTCTCTGACCTCCTCTTAGATCATGGAAATTCCCAGAAAGAGTTACATTTCTATAGTTTAAGGCTAAATGCCTGTTGAAATATAATCCCCCAAGAAAGGAAAACACTTTAAGCTGTTAATCACTTACACACTGAGAACAAACTCATCTTAAGAACAAGTTTGATAGAGAAAGAGAAGAAAATGAGGTCACTGGGATCCTATGTAGGGAGGCCAGGAGCATCCTGGCAAGAACTAGGAAGTTGGGAATTCTGAAAATTCTTCCATAATTTCCCTAGAACTAGCAGAATAGGTGAAAAAACCAGTATACCCACAGTCATGGCTGAAGATACATATAGAAATCCTAGGTAATGTGGAGAGGAAGTGGGAAAGCTAAAGAAGACATGGGGTCAGTGGCCCACCAAGACAAAAAACCTTTCCTATATGTTGATTTCTAGACCAAGCATTGCCCTACATTTCAACTAGTACAAATGTTTATTGTTACTGACACTAGCAGAGCTGTAACAAGGAATTCTGGTGCCTAGGGCAGATTCAGTTGGGGGCAGGATGGGGACTACAGGGAATGGCTCACCCTAATTAGGTACAGTCTGGCTAGCTCCCTGAAAAAAGGCAAAAATGGGAGACAAGGGGGCTAGAAGACAATCTGTCTAGGTTGGGTAGCAACTGGAAGAGGCAGACAGAATACATGGGGTGGGGGAAGGAGCTTCACTTTGGAATATCTGGGGTCAAGCTCTGATTGCCCCACAGGTCTGAGGACTAGTCCCAGGAGTAGGATCTGGGGCACCCAGACTTCACTTCCTCCTCATCAGGAAATGATAAGGCCATTGGTCTTCTTCCCTTTGCTATATCCAAACAAACTTCTGAGAAGAGGGAAGAACTACTTCTCATCAGTACAAAAAGACTTCTTTGGTTTGAACTCTTCCCCACTCCCAAGGCTGCCAGATGACATCACCCTTTGGTCCTAAGGCAAATGAGCCATTCTCTCTGCACCTACTTTGTTGCTCCTTAGAAACTTGATTCCTACTTTCAAATCTTCACTATTCCTTACTGATTTTATGACTTCTGAAATAACTGAAGAACTTTAACTATTTAAAAAAAATATATTTATATCATAGTGTACTTTGAGTACACAATGTATAATGAGATGAGTGGTTTCTGTATTTCTACATGGAAACATATAGAACAATGACTCAAGATCTCAGGAATTGTGTCCATCCCTCTACCTGGGGGATTATGATTCCTGCCTTGAGGGGAGGAAGAGAATCATGAGACTGGCCTCTCTGTTTTCCTCTGAGGAAAGGGGCATCAAACTAGAATTAAATCCATCTGTACCCCTAAATGTTGCTGGTTTGATTAGTTCAGAAAAAAAGCTGATTTCCTGACCTCTCTCTCTTACAGGTAGAAGGGTACTCCAAGCTTATATATATCATCATGGCCTCTTCTCACCTTCAGTTACACAAAAGATCATAAAGAGAGACTAGCAAGTTAGCAAATCAAAGCAAATAACATAGTATTCAGAGAAGTCCAAATTAAAATATACCAGAAAATACATAAAAATGAATCATTTCTTTAGATAGGAGTGAGTTCATCTCAGCTCAAATCAAGTGAGTTAGGCTCTGATCTCATTCAAGGGGAAATCTACCAAAGTCTCTAAGAAGGCAAGCTGGAAATCAGGGACATAGCAAGGAAATGGTTTTTCCTCCATGTCACAAGGGAGTCTTTCTCTCTTCCTAGGAGTTGATCCTAAGGGGCAGCTAGGTGGTACATAGAATAGAGCACTGGCCCTGGAATCAGAAGGACCTGAGTTCAAATTCAGCCTCAGACACTGTACATACTTACTGGCTGTGTGACCTTGGGCAGGTCACTTAACCCCAATTGTTCTACCTTCCCCCTCCAAAAAGACAAAAAAAAAAAAAAGGAGTTGATCCTCAAGAGAATTGAGCACCTCACATGTCTCTCAAACAAGGAAGAATTCCTTTCCTCTCCTCCCAAACCAACTCTACGCTCATGTAAGTGCACAATGAAGTGTCATTATTCTCTCCACCAACTGGGGGATTCTCATGAAAAATGCCTCAAGTTTGGCTAGAAACCCAGGCTATAGCTCTTTTGAGCCTTGCAAGGCAGGAACTCCAATACGTGTGAGGTAGGCATTCTAAGGATTTATTACTTTCGCCCTACCCCTTCCCGTTAGTGATGAGGAAACTTAAGGCTCATAAAGGTTGGCAGCATACATGATCACACAGCTAATAAGTATCAGAGGTAGAATCTGAACCAGGTGTTCTTGATTCTAGTACTCTTTCCCCTCTGCTAGAAATGGCAGTTTCCTTTAACTATTTGAAAGACTATGTGAAAGGAGTAGACATTTTGTAGGTTTCATTAATGTCTTTTTTCCCCAAACAGCCATTTCCTAAAATGTACCCCAAATAAAATATTTCCCCAACTATAAAATGAATGGGTTGAATTATGTGGCCTTTGAGGTCTCTGCCAACTCTACATCTATGATTTTATGATTCTGTTACCCCATGAACACTGCCATGTAACAAAGAAAACCAGTTAAGTGAACCCATCTATGCATCTCACAACATATACAATATTATTTATCCATATCCCCCCCCATCTCTGATGAGAAAATGTCAGCAATACCTATTTTATTCTAGGTTAAATGTTTAGAACTCTATGGATTAAAAAATGATAAATTTACAGGATCACTTGCTTATCTGATTTTAGGTTTTGCTATTCCTTTAAATTGAATACAAGCATAAGAGAGGGAAGAAGGTTCAACAGAGAGGACAAAGAAAGTGAAGGCATATTCGGGTCTTTTATGGAAGTCTTTCATAAACTTTGCTTTAAAAAAAATCAACAAAAGTAGAAGTACAAAAAGATTTTTTTTTCAAGGAAGGAACATGCTTTTGCAATTTGCTGGAACTTTTCCCTGGTGTTCCAGAAAGGCAGCCTCCCCATTACTCACCAGGGAGACATGCAAGCCAGAAAGGAAGAGGAATCAGCTAATAAAGACAGGCATTCCCTCCTTCTCTGTGCAAACTACACTTAATAATCAAATAAAAAAGCAAATGAAATTAAAACATTTTCCAAATGGGTCTGAGTCCTGAGCCCAGACTTCATGGGGCCTAGGTTGGCCTTATTTACATTCATGCCTTAATTAGGGCTCCATGCTAGGGATAGCTTTGTTAAAGCCAGATCACAAGTATAGTTACAGTTCAACTTTTGAGTATAATGCAGCTGGCAGAGCAAGCCACTTACTATCTTTGTGACCTTGTGCAAGTCATTTAACCTCTGGAAGTTTCAATGCCCTCATCTGTCAAATGAAATTGATAGATAAGGTTGTTTCTGTAAGGTCTCTTCTCACCTTGACTTTTTGTGATGCAATGTGAATTGAATGGAATTTCCTTTTCAGGAATTATTTCTGATTCTACTTAGAATCATCAAAACATAGATTTTAGATCTGGGAAGTACATTAAAGATCATTCAGTTGAGTGTTTTTCAATTGGCTGTGTGTAGAAGTGAAAAATGTGTACTGTTCCAAAAATTTTTACTGCTGGAAGTCCTTCCTTCTGAAAACCTATAAACTTAAAGATCAGACACTTTTTTTCTCCTTCTTTCCCCTGTATCTTGCTTTGTTCAATTCAGTTCAGCGTACTTTGCTAAGAGCTATTCACTGACTGGTAGAGGGTTGGGTGCTGAGGATTCAAAGACAAAGAAGAAAAAAAAAAGTCCCTCTACCTAAGAGAGCTTCAAGTTTTATTGCTCCTTCCACCCCTGTCTCCTTTTTTTCCTCACTCTTCTGTCTCTGTTATCTGAACCTCAGAAAGTACCTCAACCCCATCCTCCCTTCCCATTGTCATTTCCATCTCCAGTACGGGAAAAGGACAGGCTGGGGTAGACAAGTTAAATATTTTGCAGTCTGTTCCATAGTTTGGGCTGAAAAAAGTTGACAAAGCCTAACATCTTCCATTTACAAATGAGGAAAATGAGACCAAGAGAAGTTAAATGACTTGCCCATGGTCACTACAGCTAGTTAGCAGTAGAATTAGAACTAAAAATCAGGTGTCCCACTTCCTAGGTCAGAAACTAGATTTCTAATTCTGAAGATTCCTCCAAGCAAATTATGCATACACACATATATATGCACATATATATTCCATATGTATGTGTGTATGTGTGTCTATCTGTATTCACACAAGTTTTACCACACTTTCATAAAAGTTGACTAGGCTTGTTGCTGTTGTTTTTTTTTAATATTCTAAAAATGTCGAGTTCTAAATTTTCTGCGCTCCTGCCCCTCCCCTACCAATTGAGAAGGCAAGAAATGTGATATCAATTATACATGTGAAATCATGAAAAACATTTCCGTATTAGCCATGTTTCGAAAAGAAAAAAAAAAGCAAGAAAAATAAAGTGAAAACATTATGCTTTTAATCTGCACTCAGATGCTATCAGTTCTCTCTTTGGAGATAACATTTTTCATGATAATTACCTCAGAATTGTCTTGAATCCTTATATTGATCAGAATAGCTAAGTCAGCTGATCATCATATGATATTGTTGATACTGTGTACAGTGTTCTCCCGGTTCTGCTCATTTTACTTTGTATCAGTTCATATGTCTTTTCAGTTCTTTCTGAAACCATTCTGCTCATCATTTCTTACAGTACAATAAAATTCTATCACGATCACACATCATAATTTGTTTAGTCATTCCCAGATAATGGGTATCCGCTCAATTTCCAATTCTTTGCCATCCCAAAAAGAGCTACCATAAATATTTTTGTACATGTAGGTCTTTTTCCTTTTTCTTTGGTATCTTTGGGATATATACCTAGTAAGTGGTTTTGCTGGATCAAAGGGTATGCACAGTTTTATAGGTTAGACCAATTTACAACTCCATGAACAGTAATTTTCCACACCTCCTCCAACACTTGTCATTTCCTTTTTCGGTCATATTAGTCAATCTGATAGGTATGGGGTAGGACCTCAGAGTTGTCTTAATTTGCATTTCTCTGATCAATAGTAATTTAGGCCATTTTTTTTCATATGACTATAGATAGCTTTGATTCCTTCTTCTGAAAACTGCCTGTTCATATCCTTTGACCATTTATCAATTGGGCAATTAGACTACAAAAATTGGGCCACTGAATCCTGGGCCACTGCTAGTTGATGACCCTGGAGGAGAGAGTGAGACTGATGACTTTGCACAGATTTGCCTCATTTAAATCCAATTCACTCCCAAGTCAAGACATCACCTATCATGATGTCATTGGTCCTCTTTAAGAAGGAAGGACCAACACCACCACCATGAGGGTCTTAATATAAAGAGAAGGACTTCCAGAGCAGGGACTGTGGGTTAAATCTTTGTCACATATATTTGTTATTATACGTATGTCTCACTACTATTATGGTATAAGCTTAAGTTTCCCCTCCCATGGATGCTATGGGTATTTGTGGGAAGATGTGAACCAGAGTTTCAGGAGAGCATTTTGTATTAACTTTTTCTACCATGTTATCTGAGCAAATAATTTTGGTAAAAAACAAATAAACAAACAACTAATTGAGAATATTGGATGACCATGAATGGGGACTGCTGATTTGGCACTCAGAACCTACAGTGGGAGAAGCACAGTTTCTGAGAATTATCTCTAGAGCTCTGAGAATAGTAGTAGCTATCCTCTGGGGACCCAACCTGCCAATTTGAGCAAAAGTTGGGGAATACTCCTCTTCTTTGCCTTGTCCTCATCCTCTTTTTTCTCCTCCTCCCTTTACCACAAGTGGTCTTTCTCTCCACTTGGGGCACCATATACTCACCTGTGGGTATCCTGTCCATAGGAATATAATTTTTGGTCACATATTTTGTTAAGATATTTTGGGATTTAGGGGTTAGACTTTTTAATCTTTTATTTATTTCTTTGTTATTTATTTAATTGGGTTTTAAATTATTTTTGTTTTTCAAAAAGCTGATAGAATTTACTTTTTTTTCCAGTGCAGTTTTCATTTATAATTTCTTGAAATGTAGCTCTGAAAAAATAGGCTTTAAAAAAGCCCATTGTGGGGGCGGCTAGGTGGCGCAGTGAATAGAGCGCCGGCCCTGGAATCAGAAGGACCTGAGTTCGGAGCCGGCCTCCGACACTTAATCCATACAAACAAAAACCTAGCCGTGTAACCTTGGGCAAGTTACTTAACCCCAATTGCTTTTAAAAAAAAAAAATTAAAAAAAAAAAAAGCCCATTGTGTTTTAAATGGAGCTACTAGAGTATCCTTTAAACCCAAATCACTCTGGTTTTCTTTGTAGGGCCAATAATAGCTCCCAACCCAAGTCTCTACTCCATTGTTTAGCTTTGGATGGACTAGAGTAAATGTAAATAACAATTGTTTTCTATTCTAGTGAGAAACTTTGAGGGTCTTTCACTCCTAGATTGATACTTTTGTGATGGTAAATTAGGTTATCTTTTGTCTCAGTTATTGATGGGCTAGCTCAGACAAACTGAGACCTGGGAAATAACTTAATTTAGAAAGGCCAAGGTCACCCACTGCATCCTGGGCCATCACCAGTCATCTTGACTTTGTCTTGCCACTGGACTTCAATGACTCTGGAGGAGATAGTAAGGCTGACAACTTTGTTTAACTCTTGCCTTACCTAAATTCAATTCATGCAACAATTCAAGATATGAACAAAGGATAAACAGTAGAACTGAAAAGGAAGTCCTATACCATGGTACTCTCAACTTTCCAAGTCTTATTCCCTCCATTCTCCTCAAATTAAAAAAAAAAAGATGGGGTGGCTAGGTGGCACAGTGAATAGAGCACCGGCCCTGGAGTCAGGAGGACCTGGGTTGGGATCCAGCCTCAGACACTTAACACAAAAAAACTAGCCATGTGACCCTGGGCAAGTCACTTAACCCCAATTGCCCTCGAAAAAGCAAAAAAAAAAAAAAAGATGGCCTTTTTAGAAAAAGGTCATACATCCATCTGTGGGTTATTGTGGAATATGAGATAAAAAGTTGGTCTAAATCTATTTTCTAACAAATCATTTTCTAGATATCCTAGCAGTCATAGCTGAGTAAGGTATCCTTCCCCCTAGTATTTTTTTTTTAAACAAATGCTTTATTAACTTCTGTTTTACATCATTCATTTCTGCCAGATTTTGAGTTACAATCATTTTCCCCCCATTATTCCCCTACCCAACCTCCCAGAATAGTAGTCCCACAAGATATCGCTTCCTCCAATCTGCTCTCTCCCATACCTTCTCCCATACCCCCATCGACTTTTCCATTAGAGGAAGGTGAATCTTTGTGTCCCAATGCCTGCACATCCTATCTCCCTATTACAAGCAAAATAGTATTAATAATAGTATTTATATATATTTGGAACATTTAATGTTACGACCTCGAATTTTAGATCCATTTCCTTCCTCCCTTGTCACCCATTCCCTCTTGGGAGATAAGTAATTCAGTATATGTTGTACATGTCTAGCTATGCAAAATATTATCATAGTAGATATATTGTACAAGGCTGCTTATAATTCCCTCCCACTCATCCCACCCCCCAACTGGTCCATTCCCTACATGATCCTGTCTCTCTTCTATAGTGGGTACTTCCAACCTCCCCTCACCCCAAGGATGCCCTCCCATCCATCATCCCTCCTCTAATCCCCCTTCCCCCTGTCCTGCTGCAGGTTGAGATATCCCATTTAGTATGTATGTCATTTTCTCCCTGAACCAAATTCAATGTGAATGTGGTTTTGCCTTTTTAGCCTTCCTTATTCTCCCCCTCCTTTGCAACCACTTCCCCTTGCTTCTTCTACATGGGATAGTTTACCCTACCCTGTCCCTCTCCATCTCCTCTTGCTACTTTCCTCTCTCACCTCATAATTTCATCCCTTGAGTATTCTCCCTTCCCAACAAATTCAACTTATGCCCTCTATCCATATATAACTGTAACCATATACACACACATTCACATATGTATTCATATGACCACACCCCCTTCTTCCATTATTTTCATAGTGAGAAAGATATCATCAGTCCCAGTTATTGCTTTTCCATATAGGAATGTAAATAGTTCAACTTTGATAAGTTCCTTTTGATTTCTTTTCCCTGATTACCTTCTCAGGCATCTCTTCCTTCTTGTGTCTGGATGTCAAATTTTCTATTCAATTCTGGTTTTTTCCTCAAGAATGCTTGAAAGTCCTCTATTCCACTGAATGACCATATTTTCCCCTGAAACAAAATACTCAGTTTTGCTGGGTAGGTGACCCTTGGGTTCATTCCCAGTTCTTTTGCCCTCTGGAATATCATATTCCATGCCCTTTGATCCCTCAGTGTAGAAGCTGCCAGGTCCTGGGCTATTCTGATTGTGTTTCCACAATATTGAAATTGTTTCTTCCTGGCTGCTTGTAGTATTTTCTCCTTGGTCTGGGGATTCTGGAACCTGGCTATAATATTCCTGGGAGTTTTCTTTTTGGGATCTTTTTCAGGAGGTGATCGGTGGATTCTTTCAACCTCTATTTTGCCCTCTGGATCTAAAACATCAGAGCAGTTTTCCTTGAGAATTTCTTGAAGGGTGATTTCTAGGTTCTTTCCTTGATCATGGCTTTCAGGTAGTCCAATAATTTTTAAATTGTCTCTCCTGGATCTATTTTCCAGGTCAGTGGTTTTTCCCATGAGATATTTCACATTGCCTTCTAATCTTTCATTTGTTTGGATCTGCTTAACAGCATCTTGATTTCTCATAAAGTTATTAGCTTCCATTTGCTCCAGTCTAACTCTGAAGGAATGAATCTCCTCAGTGAACTTTTGAGATTCTTTTTCCATCTGGCAAATTCGACTTTTTAAGGCATTCTTCTCCTCATTGCCCTTTGGGCCTCCTTTGCCATTTGAGTTAGTCTATTTTTTAAGGTGTTGTTTTCCTCAGTCAGGCTGTTGACCCTCATTTCATACTTTTCCTGCATCCTTCTCATTTCTCTTTCCAATTTTTCCTCCACTTCTCTTATTTGATTTTTAAAGTCCTTCTTAAGGTCCTCTATGGCCTGCAACCCACTCATGTTTTCCCCTGGGGCTTTTGGAGCAGGACTTCTGACCTCACAGTCCTTTTCCCGCTCTATGCCCCCAAAATAGGAGTCTAGGTTGCATTTTTCTGTTTCCTTTGCCTTGGCATGTTGCCACTTAATTACTTGACTTTTGGGCTTGTTGCCACACTATGGCTTTAAGGCCAGCTAGAGGAATTTTTGTCCCGAACGTGTGGAGAGCAACTTCCGTTTCTGGCAAGCTGTAAACCCACCCATGACTTCCACCCTAGATCACAATCCAGATTCAGGGAGGTTAAAGCAAGAGCGATTACCCCCCAAGACTGATCGCTGGATCTCCCTACGATTTGGAGGCTGGGAGCCGGAGCTGCCTCTGAAAACTACAAAATGGCGTGTCTCCTCAGTGGCTTCTAGCCCCCAGGGGAGGGAGCCGACGCATTCCCTAAATACCAGTCCCAAAGTCCATAGGACACTAACCTCTCACTTTGTCCTAGGCATGTCTATATTGATAATTCTGGAGTCTCCACGGCTGCTGGTGTTCTGGGGTTCCTCCAGCCGGCTGCTGGCCCTGCCACCTGCTGGCCCTGCCGCCCTGGGGCTAAAACCTCGGCTCAGGCGGACCTGGGCTTGGCTCGGCTCCTGCGCTCTGCACACTACGTGCTGCCAGGTCCCAGACCGCTGCACTGGTCCTTCCTGCAGGGCTGCTGGGCTGTCCTCAGCGGGAGGTTAGCTTCTCTGTGTCGTTCTGTGGGTGCTGGGGCTCCAGAAGTTGTTCAGAGTCCCCTTTTACATAGTTTGGGGGGAATCTGGGGGCAGAGTGGCTTGGAAGAGCTGTTTCTACTCCGCCATCCCACAATTGTTTTCTTGCTCAGAATGTCCTTCCCCCTAGTATTTTACATTCTTGGGTTCATGAAAGATCATGCTGCTCTACAGTATTTATTTACTCCTAGGTCTTGTTTGTGTAATGGTGGGAATTGATAGAGGCAATCAACCAAATCCTCATACTCCATTTAAAGTAACTGACTCAGCTATGTCTTTGTCAGATTAAAACATTTCAAATGAATGAATTAATCAAAAGTGTGAACAAATGGGAATAAGTTCCACTTTCCCCTTGGACTTTGTATGTGTTGATAGAATGGTGTGTCACAGATTTTTTTAAATTTAATTTTATTTTATTTTTCAGTTGTATCATAGATTTCTGGGAACCATTTCTGAATACTCTACCATGTTAGTAAATAACTTTCTAAAAGCTAATTCAGTCTGACTGGTTAATTGCTATTAACTGGTAGATAATAAAGGGAGGAAGCACATTAATGGGGTCTTGTGAGTTACAACATTAGAAAACTACTCTCCCACTCCACAGGGTTACTTCCCACCTACCACTGAGAGTGGAGGTTGGGAGAGTAGCTCCAGACTCCAGAGAACACTCTAAGCTTACTTTTTTTGTGTGTTCCTCTTAGCCATGTGGTCTAGAGAAAGTAATTTTCAATCCCTTTAAGACTCAGTTTCCTTTTTATTTAAATTTTCTTTTTTTAATCATGAATTTAATGATCAACAAACATGAACATTTCAGAAGTGAAAAAAACAAAAGAGGATAGTATGTGATTTTCTATGATTTCATGAAAACTACAATTTTCTATCATATTCTTAATTACGTATTAAATTTAATATAATGATAACAAAATATCCCTGTTTGTGTCCCTTTCTGAACTTCTTTTTATTTGCTTGTGTGCATTTTTTTTTGCCTTTTGGAGGGCAATTGGGGTTAAGTAACTTGCCCAAGGTCACACGGTTAGGTGTTTGTTTGTATGTGCGTTTTGTCTGAGGCCGGATCTGAACTCAGGTCCTTCTGACTCCAGGGCTGATGCTCTACTCACTGCGCCACCTAGCTGCCCCCATTGTGTGCATTTCTTAATGTTTTGTTGATGTACTTTTCTGTTTTTATATTTTTTGGCATCTCTTTTCTATTCTCAAATTCAGTGGTCTCCAAAATGGAGACTTCAGAGGGGGTCCATCAGTTCCCAAAATGGGTTATACTGCTCCCTGGGGAGGAGGAGTGCTGGAATGATCCAGGGGGTCAGTAGTAACCTCAAGTACAGTTGGGGGTATTGAATAAAAATAAGGGAACAGTGGAAGCATAAGGAAAGAAGATAGGAAAATTTTGAAAAACTGTGTTTTTCATCTGTTGTAGAACAGAGTTAAAGTCATAGTGATTACATTGTTTTCCAAATAAACACACAAAATTCAAGTTATAACTGATTAGTGGTCAAGTCCACTGACAGGTCTTAACAAGCAAGTGCTGGCAGGAGAGTGTGTTGTGCATTGTTGGGAAATCCTGCATGTATGGGCAGGAATATGTGTCTGCAATGACTTGCTTATAATACAATACTATATGGTTATATGATACAATATTGTACCACTGAAATGCCAAAGCAAGAAAAAACCCAGAAATTTATAGTAAAATGCTAAATTTAAGACACATCATTTAAAAAAAAAATGATATAAATTTCAAAAAAATCACTAAAGGGTGAAAGAAAGTAGATTTTCAGGGAGGTGCTGAGCAACTCTTTTTTTTTTTGCTTTTTGGAGGGGGCAAGGCAGGGCAATTGGAGTTAAGTGACTTACCCAAGGTCACATGGCTAGTAAGTGTTAAGTGTTTGAGGCCAGATTTGAATTCAGGTCCTCCTGACTCCAGGGCTGGTGCTCTATTCACTGTGCCATCTAACTGCCCCTTGAGTAACTTTTTTAAAAAAGGGGTCAGTAGGCCAAATAAGTTTGGGAACCTCTGCTTTATGCTATAAAGGAACATAGCTTGAGCCCATGGGGTTTGTGATCAACTAATCGGGATGCATCCCACTCTCCCCATATCAATTTATCTCTAACACAACGACACCTACTTTTATCTCTCAAAGTTCATACACTCAGCTGCTCTTTCCTCACTGTAATCTCCTAGGCTCTGTTTCCCCCTGCAGCCACCCACCACCTTAGAGCACTTATAACCTAACTGCTCCCTTAGCATCTACAATAGCAGCCAGAAGGTATCATTGGGAAAATTCCACCCTCTTCCAGTACTTCAGTTCTCCCACCTGCAAAATGAAGGTATGGGACATGATGATCTTTAAAATCCTTTTCCAGAGTGGTCAAGGCTCCCAGCACGGGGCGGGGTGAACGCTGGTGGAACATCCACAAGTCAGTCAAGATCAGAAGTGACGATGTACGCTTCTGGTTGTCCTTCCAAGTTCCTCCTGCTTGTGGCAGGCTGGATTTTTGGCTTTAAAATCATGGATGTGAAGAACTCTGGCCTGCTTACTCCCAAAAGAACTGTTTTATCTGTCAGTGCAAGAAAAATTAAGGACAATGCTGCAGATTGGCACAATTTATTATCAAAGTGGGAGACTCTCAAACAATATGGGATTTTCTGTTGCAAATAAAATAGGAAACATCAAAATCAATGCACTTACTGAAGATAAGGTAGAACTAGAATGCATAAGCATTCCTTCTGGCTTTCATTCTCAAAAGGTACATCTAAAATTTAATGAGGAACTTGAGATGTTGTGCAAGGAACTTCATGACACCTTGGAAAACTTGGCTAAGGTACAGGTGAAAATGGAAAAGTTAACATCAACCACAAAAGGAATTAGTAACCTAGAAAATTACCATTGTGGAAATGGAAATTATCAAACCCTACTTTTCCATGCATGTAGGTATGGAACAGTGGAAGAAGACTACCTACTTTTAAGAAGCTTCTCGTAAGTTTTCAGCAATGTATAAAAAAGAAATACTCCTCCATCACATCATTGTTGAAGAGCTTGCCCATGCTACAAACCAGGATCTCATTTTAAGCTACTTATCTATGTGGTTATACCAGCCGTACACTGAGAACAGCAGGCTTAATACGGAAAGCTTGTTACTTGAAACTGGACATTGAGCATTATAAATTTTCCAAAACCATTTCATTTTTAAGTCCAAACTCTCAAATTCAGAATGAACCTCTTTCCAGGTCTTGTGATATATTTCCTTCCAGGGTCATGGCTCTACTACTTTTCTCTTTTACAGAATGAGTTGCTTTAATTCCAACTTACATATCTCTTAACACCACTCTGGTATTAACTTTTAAGGTTAATGCTAGTCATCCATTCAGTACCTACTGTTAAAAACCATGACCCTCCTTATTTGACAAAAACTACTAGGAAAACTGACCATGTTTGGCAGAAAATGTTTAGATCAGCATTTATTTCCACAATAGGTTACAAATGGATTATTTTTTTTAAAACAGTAGGCCAATAATATCCACACATGGGGTGAGATCAGGAGAATGAAAGGAAATCCCTTTCACAATTATAAGCAGGTGAATTCTAAACCAAAGGACAGAGGTATAAAATTAAAATGCATGTGTACAAACAAAACCAAGAGAAACTAGATTGGGAAAAATAGTTTAATCAAATAACAGAATAAAATCTTCTATAGGAAAACTTATACAAAAATATGAGACTAAGAACCATTTCCTACCTAAATGTTCAAAAGATATGAACAAATGACCTTCAGAATTAAGAAATGCAATTAACAAAAAAAAATACAGGAAATCACTAAGAGAAACGGACATTTAACAATACTGGTTTCACCTCATACTAAATTGGCAAATGTGAGGGGAAAAAAACCAAACCAGCGATGCTGTTTTAAGACAGGAGCTAATACACACTGGTGGTAGAGCTTTGCACTATTCCAACCATTACAACAGTTTGGATCTTTTCAAGAAAAGTCACTATTTGAACCCTTTGAGCCACCTGTCTGTTTACTATAAGACATGTAACAAAATGAGGTCAAAAAGGGATTGAGGTGAGGGAGAGCCTTGTTACTAATGGCATTTTTTGTGGAAGAAACAAGAAATTTGAGTTACTCAAGAGAAACTAGGAAAGATGTGTATGAACTTATGTAGAGTGAAGAAAACAGAATTAAGAGACATGTTTCATGGAAAGAAAAATACTAAAAACAATTCAGGTGAAGGCAAATAATGAATATTAAGCAGAAGACTGACGAGACATGTTTTTTCTCTCAGCAAGTTGATGGTGTTTTGGGGTGTAGATAGTGTGTCAGCAGTGCGTTATTTTCATTTGCTTAACTGTTTTGTCACAAAGAGGGGTGGGGGGCAGAGATAAATATATAAAGGCTATTTTTAAAGAAAGCAACAAACTTTTTTAAAAAGTAAAAAAAAAATCCTTTTCCAGACCTGAGCTCCATAATTACAAGGCAATGTGGTGTAGTGGCAAGAACACTAGATATAATATTAGAAGGCTTGGATTCAAATCCCAGTTCAGCCACTCACAATTTAAGAGACCTTGGGTAAATCACCTAATTTCTCTGGGCTTCAGTTTCCTCATCTCTAAAACTAGGGGGTTGGGCAGGATGATTTCTTTCAGCTCTAAATAAAAGAACCTGTGGTGTCTAAGCACCATGGATTATACAGAGAGCAAGAGATGGAAAAGATCTTATGTGTGTGTGTGTGTGTGTGTGTGTGTGTGTGTGTGTGTGTGTGTGTGTGTAGAGGAACTATAGGGCATACGGCAAAGTATAAGCCATAGGAACTTAAATAAAGTGTGACTGTAAACTCAAGGCAAGGGATCCTTCTCAGGGGAAAGTTAGCTCCTGACTAGAAGGTGTTCAGTAAACAGTTGGATCAATGGCTGTTTCCTCTCAGGAATAACTTCCTCTCAGGAGCCTATACTTGTAGAGACCTTCTCTCAGATGCATATGAAGATATAGATTTGGAGGAGGTTGATGAGGATGGGAAAGGAGGAGAGCAAAGAAATGAAAGGAGGAGCGTCAGTTCTAGTAGATGCTTTGCTGCCTAGGTGAGTTTGGGGATGTAGTTTGGTACTCCAATAAGCTGTTAGATTCACTCAGAAGATATTGAGTTAATCTGTCTGTGAATATGAGCTTGTTCCAAACCCTTCCTTGCCTAGAGTCTAGATGGTCAGTGGTGGGTCAGGTGTATGTATAACTGCCACCAGATGCTTACAGGAGATTTGGCTGGCTCCTTTGTCCTCTCAGGAAATCTGCCCTTCTATGGACTCCCCTGTAGGATGGTATGGGTGGTTAAATAGGAAGGTTAGAAAAGACTGTGTTTTCATTTAGCAAGGTCAAGCTAAGATAAGGTCTTAGCCGCATGGAAGGACATAAATAGCATGTGGCAGAGAAGAAAGGTTTTTACAGGTCAAACCAATATATTCCTATTTTGGTTCTACCCCTAACCAGTGGGGAGTGGACCCAGATCAACTGATGTCAGTGTCTATTTTGGGAGTCAAGGACAGATTGGACATAAGCCCATGAAAGAAACCATACCATGCCTAAGGGGAGCATCCTGAGTACCCCACAAATAGAAGGAAAGGATTTCTAGCAATCAGGAGCTGTGAGTAATCCCTTTGGTATATGTTTTTTCTGAGCTTGAGTCTATTTTACAAAGGATTCTACATGTGCTTGTGGGACAATATGTTATAGACTTCTGTGGGGTTGGAGAGGGGGAGGATGTTTTATACCATTTGTTCTTATATACCACTTTAGCAAATAACTCTTTCTAAAATTCCTTAAGGCTGGCTGACTGAAATGATTCTCAACTGATATTCTTGGGATGTAGAACACCAGTGGGGGCTCAAGCTGATGGCATTAAAGAATCAGGTCCAACTCCTTGGGAGTAGCCCTAGAACCCCAGGAAGAGAAATAACTTGCTTCAGGAACTGAGACTTGACTATGAGAGAGGGAGTTGGGATAAAGATCCTCAGAACTTCTAAAAACTATGTGATCTTTATCAACAATACCTACGGAGCTCCTATGGAGTGATGGAATGAAACTCACTCATCTTCAATTTCTGGGTTCTTTTCAATAGGCTATCCCACTTGCTCTAGTTTTGGGACTTCAGACAAGTACCTCATTTCCTTCATCTCCACTATTAGGAAGTAGAACTTCATGATCTCTCTGAAATTCCTAACAGAACTAAATGTTATGGTTCTAAATTTTTATTTACCTTCATCTCACCCTTACCTCCACCCTAGTGTCTGACACAGTACTGAGAAGAGAGTAAATGTTTTAAAAACAAAACTGTCCATTGACACTGATTGAATTGAGACTACCTAGAAAGAAAAGAAAACCAAGATGACATTTGAAAGTCTGTCTGTCTTTGACTATTGGTCTCTCCCTCTGCTCTCTCAGAAAGAATGCTTCTGGATTTGGAGTTAGAAAACTTGGTTTTGAATTCTGGCTTTCTTCATCTTACCTGTATGAACTTGGATGAGTCATATAATTTCTCTGGACCCCAATTTCCTCAACCATAAGGTAAAAGGTTGGACGAGGTGATCTTCTAAAGGTCTATTCCAATTGTGACCTCTTATTCTTTAATTATAGCAACAGGGAAAATGGAGCACCCTCTTCTGACAGAGTAAAGAAAGAGGTGACATCAAAATCTCTAACTACAAAAGTTCGACAGTAAGTGTCTCAGAAAAGTATACTGCTATGGATGTCTCATGACCCTGAAGGCAAGAGAAGCTGTGCTTATTTAGTACAGAGATAAGCATTTCATCACCTAGGGTTCCCTAGGGCAAGAGTAATGATCCCAACTGTCCCATTCCATTCTTTGCCCACCTGGGTGCAAATGAGCAGCAACTCTGGTGTAAACTCATGGGAAACAGAGAAGGGTAGTTCTTTCCCATTGTTTTGCTGATAAATGAAAACTGCTGGTGGGGGGAGAAGGGGAACATATATGCATGATGCACTTTCAAGCTTAATTGGCATTATTAACATTATCTGCATTATTCACATTTTCTCTATCTTTCCCAAGTATAGATAATCAACAAAATAATAAGTCAAGCCCTGGTTTGTAACTTTGAGGATATCTAAGATGCTCTTGCTGAAAAGTTAACAATCACTTCTCTGAAAGCCAGTTGAAGCTGCTTCCAGCACAGTCCTGCTTCCACAGCCCAGCTCTTCTTCCCTTTCACACCCCTCTCAGGCTGCAAGTTCCCCGTCTATAACTTCTTTTACTCTTCCAAAGCTTCCCTTAGGTCCTTTTTAACCAGATTTTGTTTGTACAAAAAGATTGGGGAGGGGGAGAGCAATAGTAGTAGAGAAGATTTGGCCCAGGGCCCCACCACTCCTCCAGGTCTGGCCCTGCATATATCATTCTCCCTGGAGGGGAAGTCCCTAGGGAACCATTTTGCTTTTTCTATGTTAATCAGTTAACTAGAATTTGTTGTGCTTGACAGTCAGTCAGTGTTCTAGGTGGTGCTGGGAAATAAGCAGGACAAAAGCAGGATATTCAGTTTTAGGTCTCAGGGAGTTTAGGATCTATTTGAAGAGACTGATGCATATGGATGGAGACCATCTTTACTAAAACTTACTTTGAGGGATGGATCTGTAATTTTATCAACTAGGGGTGACTCCTACCACCTACTCAGATCAGATCACCAGCCAAGAGGTATCAGCCCTTATCCTCTCTGGAGGATCTGATTCAATTCAATTCAACAAAAAATGATTGAGCACCTGCTGTGTGCAAAGACCTATCCAGGAAATCAGAGAACTCCCTCTCCTTTCAACCTCCTAGCTTTGGTGATGATCAGTTGATTCTCGGTGTTGAGAAGGATATAGAATAAAGTCATGATGAGAATAGAACTCCCTGTGAAGAAATGGACTGATGGATGAGTACTTTTTTTTTTTTTAACTACTGACACAAATCTAGGAGAGGAAGCTTGCTATAGGAGACAATGGCTCAGATTTGGAGTCTGGAAGTCTTAGTATGAGTCTTGCCTCTGACACACTCTGTGTGAGGATAGGCAAACCAGTTAGCCTCTCATTACCACCTCTCATTACCATTACAATACTGCAATTCTCTAAAGGGGAGCTATCGAAGATTTGTTGGTCTTCCTGTTAGTGAAGGGACTTCCCACAATGGGAGCTCCCCTACACCAACAGAATTAAAGTTCTGAAACAATAAGTAAAACCAGATGCCCTATTTTTCTCATCTAAATCCTTGAGTGGGGAGATCCCAGGGGAAATGAAAGAAGCCTCCTCACAGCAAATGCCCGCAATCTGCTTCATGAATCTCATAGATATAGAACAAGCAAGGTCATCTGGTCCAACCCCATCATTTCAGAGATGAGGAAACCAAAGCCCAAGGAGTTTCAATAAGTATCAGTAGGGGGAGCTGAACTCAGGCTCTCTGATTCTGGCACCAGTGATCTTGGTGTTCTACTACCCTGCCTTCTCAAATGGCTGAGCACCATGAAAGGAAGACAATAAATTTTCATGTCCTTTCCCATCACCAGTCAGTGAATGAGCATTTATCAAGTGCCGGCTGTGTCAGACACTGCTATATAAGAAGTGGAGATACAAAGAAAGGCAAAAGACAGTCCTTGTGCCCAAGGAGTTTACAATCTAATGGGGGAGATTCGCTAGGTGAACATCTCTAAGTCACCCAACTTGTTAGAATCTCAGTTTTCTCATCTGTATACCTTGGACACCATAGCCTGATGTCTAGAGGAGCTTTGTGAAAGAATACTTGAAGACTTGTGAAAGAACAATGACTTTACCCATGGGGCACTCCCTCTAACCTGGCATATCCCAATACTCCCTGCTTGAGCAGTCTTCATGGATTGCTGTGGCCAAGAAAATTTACCATCTGGTAACCAACTTTGATGATGAGCCTCTCCCATCAGTGGGTTAACCCTCAGAGGACAGATCAACACACAGGTCACTACTCAAAGTTTTTCATCTTCCCACACCTACCAAAGCTTGCACTTGGCTACCTCCATAAAACAATGAGGTGTCAGAATAGGACTTTAATAGAGATTACTCGGAGAAAAAAAAAGTTGTGGTCTAGACCTGTGATTTCATGGTGTAAGGAACTGTCAGTGTGGGAACTCCCTTTTCTGAAGGCAACTTCCTTGTGTGTGCCTTCCAGTTTAGAGAATTGTTTGGAACACTAAAGGACTGAGGGTCATGCAGGAGGTATGTGTCAGAGACAGGACTGAACTCAAGTCTTTTGGTCTCCAAGGCCAAAGCTCCAACCCCAAAGCCAGGCAACCTCTCCTGATTGAAGGAAATTGTTAAGAAGAACCTAGAGACCCAGATCAGCCCTTGACAAATATGCAAGGGGGAAGGGGTAAATATGAACAGGATAATGTCGACATTTCCACTGTGTGTTCTATGACTAATGCTAGAAGGCCTGCATGGCCTGCCTCCCTACTGAAAGCCCTGCAACCACTTAACTGCTTATATATCTACAGAGGGTGTTGAGTAGTGGTTAATCCTTATGAGGGGTGGAGGACTTTCTTTGGCAATGTGTTTTCAAAAATTCTCAGATGGTGGATGGTGAACTAAAAATGCCCATTTCTTGGCTCCAGTGCTTTCCTTCTGAATTTGTTCTGGTTGATGGGGAGACAGACATTTCCTTTTGGAGCATGACTATAGCTGGGGAAAGCACCCCTGGAGAAGTTCTATTTGTTATGTTTTGTTTTCAAAGAGGTACTGGGTGCTTAGTTCTGGACAAGATTTGCATGATGCATGGCTTGCCTCAGGCAAAACTGTGAAATGTTTGGTAGCATTCCACTTCCCTTTTAGGGCCCCTCTCTTGTCCAATTTCCCACCCTACCCCCTTCTCCCCTTTCTTTCTCTCCATACATACTGGTAATGTGTCCTTAGCTCCATGGTTCCCACCTCTTGAAGTAGGAGGACTCTCTTTCAGTCAAATTCCACGATGTGTTGCAGTCTTAGGATGGCTTGATTGAGAAAAGGCCGCTGAGAATTCAGGAGTGCTTTTAAGTGCATTTGCATTTTATTCATCACAGCAGTATCAACATGCATCTGAAAAACAGAACTACACACATGTGCCAGGCATATTTATTCAGCTGACAGAAGGGATGTTTGCTTTCTTACTATACTGACTCTCATTTGTGTGTTCGTGAGCTTATACAAATCAGGAGCAAGGCCTATAGCTAGAGGAACACTAAGGAGCCACAGGTGTTACCCTTGCTAAGTGTATTTACGCTTCAAAGGATTGTCAGAAACCCAAACCCTTTACATTTTTGAGGAATGAATTTCTGTGATTTATTTTTTTTTCTTTTTAGAAGGGGGAATGCAGGGCAATTGGGGTTAAGTGACTTGCCCAAGGTCACACGGCTAGTGTTAAGTGTATGAAGTCAGATTTGAACGCAGGGCCTCCTGATTCCAGGGCTGGTGCTCTATTCACTGCACCACCTAGCCACTCTGGAATGAACTTTTAATGGTGCTCAAGTACACAAGGAAGATATTTGGGGGGGGGGGGGAAATCTTTGAAGATCTTTAAATCATAAGATCATAAAATTTGAATTAGAAGGGCCTTTAGAACTGAGTTAGCCCAATTCCCTCATTTACAGGTAGAAACTGGGGGATTTGCCCCACATTATAAAGGCAGTAAGAAACTCTCAGATTTTCTAGCTCTAAAACTAAATTCTTTCTTCATCTACTCTCAGGTCAGAGCATCGGTAAACATGCCTGGTGGTTTTTTTGAACCCTAACTGTGGTGTTATGAAGTGAATTAAAAGGTACAATCCTGCATAGAACCCATACAGTACTTCTTAGAGCTGTACCTGGCAAAAAGGCATACAAAAGTTTTTTAACCAGCCCTTATTATCCAATCCCAAATCAGCAGAGAACACAGATGGCAGCTTGTTAGACCTTGCAGTCATGAGGCTGAGGGCATTTGGCCCAACTTAGCAGCAAGGAGAATCAGGACACCCTTCCTGGTGGTACACACCCTTCTAGTAGTTCTGAAAATGAACATTTCTCTGAGTCATACCAGCTCTTCAGCCCTGAAAATAGCACCCTACGGGAAGTATGAGACTCATTCAGAAACCTGGAGGGTTAATGCCTGACAACCATGAAGGTCTCATTCAACTTCCCTTCAACTGGCTATGGAGCTACTAACAGTACCCCTGTGCTCTGAGAGGGAAAGGGAACAGCCAAGATAAGTGTAGAGACCCAAAGGAACCATAAATAGTGTGTGTGTATGAGCCCAGGCCTGTTATTTCATCAGTGGAGAGATCTCCCAGGGTAGAAACTCCCTCATCCACTAATAGAGATTGGCAACTTCTCCACAATTTAGAATTCTAAAAAGTTGCTTAGGGCATTGAGAGATTAAATGATTTGTCTATGGTCATAAAACCAGTATATCATTCAACATTCATTTAACAAGCATTTATTAAGACTACAGATCTATTAGATACTTCTAGGTACCAGGGATACAGAGACAAAAATGAAACAGTCCCTATCCTCGAGAAGCTTACATTCTTTTGTGGGAAACAATATAAATCCACATAAGTAAATATATATTTATGTAATATATGTACACATCTCTCTCTCTTTATATATATATATAAAACATACGCATGTATGAGACATGCACATTGTATATATATATATTGTACAGTATATAGAGTGTATATGGATTTTAGGTGTGTGTGTGTGTGTGTGTGTGTGTGTGTGTGTGTAGGTGGCACAGTACATAGAGCATGGGACCTGAAGTCAGGAAGACTCATTTTCCTGTGTTCAAATCTGTCCTTAGACACTCATGTGCTGTGCTACAATACTCTATCTTATTTAATCTTTGCTGTAGCTCTGTAACGTAAGGTGTTATGAGTGCTATCATTCTTATTTTATGGAGGAGGAAACTGAGGCTCAAGCAACCAGGTGGCACAGACTTGGAGTCCAGAAGACTCATCTTCCCGAGTTCAAATCCAGCCTCAGACACTCCCTAGCTATGTGACCCTGGGCAAGTAAGTCATTTAACCTCATTTGCCTCAGTTCCTCATCTATAAAATGAGTTGCAGAAGGAAATGGCAAACCACTCCAGGATCTTTGCAAGAGAACCCCAAACAGGGTCACAAAGAGACAGACATGACTGAAAAAATGATTGAACACATACACACACACACACACACACACACACACACACACACACACACAGAGCTAATGCTGTTGGGTGCTTAAAAAATATATTGTTACCACCAGGGATTTAATGATTCTGAAGAAGCTTTTTCCTCAGTCAATCATAAAACCATTTGACAGTTCCTTCCCTTCTCACACTTCCCTAAAAAAAGGAGTGAACCTCCAGTCCCTCTGATGATAACTGCCTCCTCAGCTGGGCTCTGCTCTTCTCCCTGAATCTTCTATAAAAAAGCACCTCTAAAAATGTCTCTTTCACCATCACTAGATTGTAAATTAAGAGGGCGGATACGCTTTTGTAAATCAAGGTTTATTCTTCCCACCCCCACCCCCTAGCTCAATATTTAATAAATGTTTATTGACTTGAATTGAAAGCCTTCAAAGAATTTTTACTTCCTGACAAGCTGCTTACCACTTGGATATGGAGCAGAGGTTTCTGAAAGGTCATGATAGATGCAGGAAGACTGTAGTGGCTGATACCAGGAAGCTTGAGAAGGGGATTTCTAAGGATAGCTGTACCAGGGAATTAAGACCTTGACCCAGGTGAAGTTTTGAGGGCCCGAATGATTTGTTTTCTTTGTTTTTTTGGCTTGTTTGCTTGTGATATTTTAAACCATTCTTCAGGCCCTGAGTAAATAATCTTGCGTCTACACTCAGCCTTGTGGCCTCCTTGGACCCTAGGTCAGAGGATCATTGTATTAGAATTGGAAGGGGTCCTAGAGGTTTTCTAGTCCATCTCCTCACTCTGCAAACTAGGAAACTGAGTCCCAGAGAAGTTCAATGACTTGTCCAAGGTCTTTCCATGTGTGGGATAATCAATCAGCCAAATATTTTTAGAAGGAAAAAATTACATCTACAAAAGAAAGAGCCTGAGAAGACACTTCTGTAGAGGGGGTGTTTTGTTTGTTTGTTTTACAGTGCTGGAGCACTGCTCTGGGGAACATTTCTGAGCCAGGTCTTAGGTATTCAGGGATGATGCTCCTTACCACAGCTTTGGCAACATCCACTTGGCTGGGTCTCTTGGGGAAGGTAACAATTAGTGCCAGGAAAGCAGCAGAGTAAACTATTGAAATGGATATGTGTCTGTGTACATCTATATTCAAGTATTAGCTATGTAAGAATGGTAGCAACATAGTACAGTGGAGAGAATTCTCAACTCAGAGTCAGGAAGACCTGCATTCAGATCTGGCCTCAGACATTTACTAGCCAGGTGACTGTATGTAAGGAAGATTTTGTTATCCTTTTTAGAGTTCAGTTTCTCAGGATTCACGGGCATGGGAATGTCTAGTTTCCAGGTGTCAGATAATAACCCCCAGAATAGTTGCAAGGATTCTAGATAGTAGTTCTCAGAATCATAGTGACAGATAGTCCTACTGAGCCTGCGCTATGAGATAAGGTGAGATATAATGTAATATTTACTATATTTGTGCAGAATGATGATATTGCTAAAGTTAACCTGTGAGCTTAAGGTTGGCAAGATGCCTTATCTGTTGCCCTATAAAGCAGGTGGGCACTGGTCAGTGAGTGGGGAAAGAACCATGGGGAACTCATAGGGGAATCTGTGTGTACCTCAACTGGTCCCCATTGAGGCTTGAGGGAATTTAAGGGAGTGTGTAAGCTGTGCCGGTCTCAACTGACCCCATCAAGACCTAGGGGTAGTTGCTCCCCCCTTCTCACTGGCCCCTGCAAGAAGGGTGATTAGGAAATGCTATAGGAGCTGATTCTCCCAACAACCTCTGCCCCTCCAACTATTTATGTATACATATTCTAGCACCCTCCTACTCTCTGATATATCCTCACAGGAATCAGAGACATATGGGGATAAACTTTGCACCTCAAAGATTGTCCAGGGTTCCCAAACTATAATGGCTTCATGTTCACAGCAAGAGATATAGGATCTATTGTCCAAGATAAGGCTGGAAGTCTTATCACCAAAAGGATGACTGTGAAGGCATAGACTTAGAAGACCAAAGGAATTCATGAAGACAGTTCACTGTGGAGTGGAGTAATTGTGATCTGTACAATATTGGGGAAAGGACCCACCCTGATGAAGTCAAGAAATATATATATATATATATATATATATATATATATATATATATATGTGCAAGTGCTTCCCATTTGTCATCTCATTTGGTGCTTATAGGTATGAATAGATGGGGGGACTACCCATTTGTGTGAAATGTGTAGAGGAGAGCTCCCACTTGAGATGTCCATAATGATGGTGGTTAATATCCCATCCCAACTCTTTCCCTCTACACATGAAAGAGCAGAACTGTTCTAGAAGATCTAGAAAATGATGCTCCAGTCCATCTTTCATACATGACTGAGCTTTGCAAGATTCGGGTCTCCGGTGTGGTTAGGGTCCTTGATTACACTTCAGATTCACTTCCTTCTCTCTCTTCCCCTCGGCCTTCTGCCACCAGCTGTCATTATTTTTCATTGAGCTAACCATGCTTCCTGTGAGCCAACTCCCTCTGCATCTCCCAGGTCTACTTTGCTGATGTTTTGCTAAAATGCAAAGTGAAATCACTATCCCCAAGCAAAGATCTCTATATCCACCCTACTCTACACCACTCCACCCCATCCCCAACACTGACAGGAAAAGCTCTCTAGAGTTAAGCACTTGACTTCATTGCATGGAAACCTTCTTTAAAAAACTTTTTTGTGTGTGTGTAGGGGTGGGGGGTGGGGTGGAAATATAATGTGATCTTGCTTCCAAATGGCGTTCCAAAGCCCTCTGGGTCGGTGCAGAGTAATCCCTCAGCTGGAAAATGAAGCAAAGTTGCTATTTTTTGCATGGCACCAGGGCCTCGGCTTCCTAGTTCAGCCAAAGCTCTCAATGCTGCTTTCTGGCAATGGAGACTGACTCAGTAAGAAGCAAAGTGTGCAGCTCCATGTGGGCCCAAGAGAGATGCCACAGCAGGGAAAACCAGAATAAAACAGAACAGAAGGGCCCCTCTCTTCTCTTCTCATTCTCTCCCTTCCCAGCCTCTGACCCAGGATTATTCTTCTCCCTCCTGTTCAGCTGAACTTCTAACCTGCCTAAGTAGAGTCACATCTGTTGTTTCTGACCTTCTCCCCCCCCCCCCTTTCTAATTGCTTTCTGATGAAGACAGAATGTAGTTTTGTTGTAACTCTCTAAAAATGCAATGCTGGCTGACCAAATAATAACAAGAAGGACAGCTTGGGGGAAAAAATACCAACGTGCCTGGGAGCTCAGTCCTCCCCTTCCCTACACAGTTTAATGCAACAGGCTCTAATCCTAAAGTTTGTATAAATGGATGAAGTTAGAAATAGCTTCCACAGGCCATGGCTTATTGGGGAAATGGCCCCTTTTTTCAGGCACTGACTTGGCAAAGGTTCCTTTGTTGCTATGTACAAACCCCCTCTTTTTGACAATCTCTCTTATACTGACATAGGGTAAGGAGAGGCTTAGGGGTTGTAGCAGCAAGCACCCCAATATCCCCAGGGTGACTGCCAATATAGGTTCTTAGATCTGCTTTTCAAAAGGAAAGCAACTCAAAATGGGTTAACAAGCTTACTTTACTCAAACAAACATACATTACCTAGTTCAGGGGAAAAAGGTCAGCACCCCAAACTTCAGAGTTACAGAACTTCAGAGTTACAGACAGGCTTCCAAACTGTCCCAACATTACATACATCAATATCAAATCACAGTTACCAGAGAGGGAAGCATCAACATCTGGGTTTTCAAAGCCGGGGGGCTCTCAACAGCGGCTTCCCAGAGTCTCATCTGGTCAAATCACACAATACTTCTCAAAGTGAGCCCCAAAGCAAAGCCTCTCATCAGGGTTTATATAGCCTTCTCCTAGCTCAAAGATTGTAACAACCTCCTTGACCCACTGCCCAATCACAAAAGTATCAAGGTTGGGCTTCCCTGAAAAACAAGCCTCCCACCACAGGCTCCAGGTGCACTTAGCTAGGGGCAGGGAAGATCTTTAAATTTGCATTTCCATTACAGGGGTGCAGACACAGGGGAGGTGAAGGAGTTAGCCTCCTGTAATAATAAACTATTTAATTATATAATGCACTTGTCTTTTTAGCATGAAAAACATCAGTTGGGGTAAGAGTTATCATGACCCAAGCATTTGGAGAAAGTTAACTTGGCATAGAGAGCTCAGAAAAGTTAACTGACTTCTGAATGTAAGTTCTTTGCAAGTGGAAATTTCTTCATTCTTTGTATTCCCTGCACCGGGCCTGGTGTAGTACTGGATAAATGGTAGGTACTGGATAAATACTTGTTAAGTGATTGGAGATCACTCACCTCGGCACAAGGTTGGGGATAGGATACCAGTGTTTGCTTGCTCCATCTGGTGGGCTAACTGCCTCGAGCATTCTGCCTCTAGTGACACATCAAACTTCATGAGCTCATCCATGCCATAGGAAAATGTGCTCTTCAGCGTCTCAGCTGAGGGAGGTGGGCTAATTATGTAAATCCTCCCTGCTCTGAAGGCTCTTCAGGATAGGACTAACTGTAGCGGGGGTGACATTCATAAACTCTAGAGAATCTTCCCAGGCATGGAAAGAGCACTTCTGGGTCTGGAGGCTGAAGACCTAGCTTCACGCCGGGCTCTGCTGCCTATGGGCCTGTGTGGCCTTCGACAAGGTACCTCACCCTTCTGGGCCTCAGTTTCCTCATCTTTAAAAGCAAAGGGCTGGCCTAAATGATCTTAAGATCCCTCCTAGCTTCAAATCCAGCGTCCTAGGCTCTTTCCTGCCAGGATCTGAGGCATCTGAGGAAGACATCCCAACCATGTCTGGGAGGGAGTTCCCAGGCCGCAGGTATCTGAAATGCTCTTACCTCCAGCCATCTTCATGATCCTTTTTTCTACCTTCACAACCTCCCCGTGCAGTTACATACTTCAGATCCTCCCTTACACCATCCATCCTCAGAACTGGACTGAGAAAAATTGAGCTCAGTCAGAAATATGAACAAGGAGAGGCCCGCAAAATGTCCTCAGTTACACAGCTCCAAAGAGAATGTGGCTGCCTTGTGTTATGTTCCTGTCTCATCATGCCTTACATTCAGGGGTTGGCTATGTGCCTCTCATGCCCTTCATGCTCCAAAATACTTCCTCTACCAGCCTTCTTGTTCCCTTAGTTTTTCACTATTGCATTTTAAAGGCCATTCATTTGGCTTAAGAAATTCCAGTATAAGAGTGTCCCTTTAAAATATGTATTCTTTCCAGGGTGAACTCATTCATCTCCACCTCTGATAGGTAGTCCTTTGGTCAGAGAAAATCACTAGACCAGGGAAGGAAGTGCACAAAAGAGGGGTGGGAGGTGTGGGGGCCACTAAAGATAACATATGGTTCTGCTTTAGAATTTTGTCAAAGGTCATCCCTATTTGTATCAAATGGGTATGGGGTGGGGGGAAGAAGGGGAGGTGGTTTTCGGACCTGGAAAACAAGAAAATGGCTTCTAGCCTCCCTGAAAAGAGACATTATTACTCCATATGTGCAAGAATAATGAGGTTCTTCTAGTGGGCGGCATTCAAACAGAGGCTGTTAGAGAGGTTGACAAATGGTTTCCTTCACTGTGAGCGAGGTTGGACCAGATGACTTCTAGGGCCTTGTCCAACTTCAACATTCAAAGAGTCTGTGAGGCAAGTCTGGGGGCTGGGACAGGAGATCTAGAAGCACAGTCGGAGAAAGCAAAAAGTGAAATGATTTGGGCCTGGATGAGAACAGATTCAGGAGCACTGAAGGGAAAATGAGCTCAGTTTCCATCAGAATCTGGTCTTCTTGGGTAGCCCTAACTAAGGACAGAACTGGAGTTGGAAGGTTGAACAGAATTGTGTCGCAAAGGCAATTTGTAAGAAATCTGCCAAAGCTGAATAAAATGGGATGCTAGCATTTATCTCATATGCTTGTGATTTACCTTACTTGTCAATAGTTGATACCTATGGAGCCCTAGACTTGGAGTCAGGAAGAACTGAGTTCAAATCCCATCTCAGACACTTATTAACTGTGGGATAGTCAATAGGCAAGTCCCTTAACAGCCCCTGCTTCAGTTTCCTCTTCTGTAAAACATGGAGATTAGACTCAATGGCCTCTATGATCCCTTCCAGCTCTAAATCTATCATCCAGGGATTTCACAAGTTGTCCTCACTGGATATAGCAATGTGGTTTCTTTCTAACCAGCACCAGCTCATGCAAGAAGACTCAGGGCATCTTTGTACATGTTTATGCCGCCCCCTCCTGGGAAGTCACTCCTCGGTTTCTCAAAGAATGACTTGATTGGGGAGCAGTCTTCTCTAAGAGCAGACATCCTGGGACATTTACAGCGTGGTCTGAATTCGATGGCAAATCAACATTGGCTCTGACTCCTTCTTATCTTCCCTTATTCTTCTCTACTTGTTATCACCATGCCTCTCACTCACTTTCTGTTCTCACTGCTTTTCCCATTGAGTTCAATCTGCTTTCTCTTTTCCTGCATCTAACATCATGGCTCAAACTGGAATTTTATTTTTCTGAACTGATCATTGATAACATTTATCAATTAGCATACTCTACTGGGTTGTTGGCACTCTTGTAGGCCATTTTACTACAATGGACAAAGAGATGATCACTTTGCTCTCCAAACTAATAAAGACCAAAGCTCATCTTTGGTTTCTTTGAATGATTTCAGTCTAAGGCTGCATCTTTTTTAGGACATAGGATAGAAGATCTCAGAATCAGAAGGGACTTTAGTTATCTTGCCAAAAAGGAAGATGAGGCCTAGAAAGACTTTCCTAAGGTCAAAAATTTGAGAGAAACTATTATAATAGTAATTGTTATTATTAATAATAATAGCTAATATATGGTGCTTTAAGGTTTGCAAAGCACTTTGTAAATATTATCTCATTTTATCCCCACAACACATATCCTTGAGAGATAGTCACTATTATGATCCCTATTTATAGATGAGGAAGTTGAGGCCCAAACATTTTCAAGGATCACTCAGCTATTAAATGCCAGAGGCAGGATTTGAACTCTATTTTCTTAACTCCAGGTCTGGCATTCCAGATGCTCGTATGTCCCCTAAAAGACCTCTACATGGATAAAGATGAAGTCTGACAAGAATCACACTGAGGGGGTGGCTAGGTGGCACAGTGAGTAAGAGCACTACCTGGAGTTGGGAGGACCGGAGATCGAATCCAGCCTCAGAAAATGAGCACCCACACATAAATAATGACTAGCCGTGTAACCTTGAGCAAGTTACTTAACCCCAATTGCTTAAAAAAAACTAGCCATGTAACCTTGGGCAAGTTACTTAACCCCAATTGCTTTAAAAAAAAAAAAGAATCACACTGAGATTAGGGTCCCTCATTAACTTTTAGCACCACAATCTATGATAGCATGAAACTGTTGGGATGCCTTCCATTTCTCCAATTTATACTGCCATTTTACTATAATAATCAAGTGGACAAAAATGGGAATAAGATTTTCATAAATCTAGAAAAGTGGGAGAAGTCACCTTAATTGGCAATGGAGAATGAAGGAGATTCATGTTTTTGAGGGAGCAGGAGTGTGCAGTGATAAAAGAGTCTTTGCTTTCCAATCAATTTCAATTTTAAAATCCAAGTTGTGTTTTCATGGAGACTGAGGTCACTTATACAACCTTCTTGCCTTATATGGGACTTTTAAGGCTTACAGACCAATTTCCTTATAATAATCCTGTGAAGAGGATACTACCCGGGGGGCACTTAAGCCTGAAGGCTCTTATGAGAGCCAGTTATTAAATTTTCAGTGTGAGTTTTCACACCTCTGAAATAAATCGGGGCTTGATTTATTGTTTTGTTGACTGTCTAAATTTGAGAAAGTGACAGAGATGAATGTTAACAATTCAGATTAAACTTAAAAGTGTGTTGTGCATACTTTTTTGGGGGGAGCTTTTGGTTAAACATTTACCAGCATACCCCTGGGAGGAGCTCTTGAATGCACTAATCAAGTAGTATAACTATGCATGGTGGTATTTAATCTAGTAGAAGGTAAGCTTCTTGAGAAAAAGGGCAGTGTTTGAACATAACTTTACATGTTTTCTAGTGCCTTAGCACTATGCTCTACATATAGTAGATGCTCAATAAATGTGTGCTGTAATTTTTGTTGTAGTGAAAGTATTATTAGCCTCCCTTTACAGATGAGGAAAAGGAGGCTCATAGGGTGGAAATGACTTGTCCAATCTCATACAAGGGCAGCGAGGTGCCTCAGTGGATAGCACAAAGGACCAAGAGTCAAGAAGACCTGAATTCAAATCCTGCCTCAGACACTTAGTAGCTGTGTGACCCTGGGCAAATCATTTAACACGTTTTGCTTCAATTTCCTCAGCTGTAAAGTGAGCTGGAGAGGGAAATGGCAAACCATTCCAGTATCTTTACAAAGAAGACCCCAAATAGAGTTACAAGAGTCATACACAATTTAACCAATCAAACAACAAAAAGATCATACAGTTAATAAGGATCAGAACTATACCACGCTCTTCCCAAAACTCAATTAACCAGAATGTATAGGAAAATTGCATATTCTGGTTAATTGGATTATTTCACTGAGAGTGAAGTGAAAATCCATTTTCCTTCAACTTTTGTAGAAAATGTTTCTCTTTTAATATAAATTTTGTCTTACCTACCTTTGATAAGTGGAAGTATGCAAATATATGAATAAAAACATTTTAAAAATTAAGAAAAATGAACATACAAGCTGAAACAAAACCCCAAGAGACTTATCAATGGTGAACCTATAACTTCTGATAGTTACCAATCAGTGATGCCACCTCCATAAGATTTGTATATTTACTTTAATCAAGTAGGATCCACATTTTGTCTTCCTGATTGCTTTTGATCTTGTACTGTGCATGTGGCAGAATCTGTTGCTGTTATTGTTGTCTTTAAGTGGCTGTAAACCACATGTATGGTGGTCTTTTGACTCTGCTTTTTGAAAATGGCTCTAAAATATGTTAGTCTACTTTTCCTGCCTCAGTAAAGGCAGTCTAGTGAATAGCCAGTGAGCATATGTTCCGATGTTGTCAAAGTGTCTTGTAGGGGCCTTTCGGTTATTGTTCTAAGCCTCAATAATCATTATCTAGGACTATATATGTAGCAGTCACAGGAAATTGACCTGGATGTTGATTGATCCCAGGATATCACCTGGAAGTTAATATTTTGAATAAAGTCCATAGATGGGCTTGTTTTATTGTCATTTGTCCTTTTCTCTTAAAAGTAAGGTACCAAAAAGTAATTGTGATCAACTGAAGTCTCATTGTTGCTTTGAAAGGAAAAGCCAAGAGCATCTTTGGACCAAAGTCCTGTAATCTTTATTTGATTCTTTGGAAAGTTAAATGCAAGAGAATATCAAAATGCCTCCTACCAGATTTAAAGGAGTTCAGACAATCTGCTGCTGCTGTCTACATAAATCTTTAATATTTGAAAAGAACCAGGACCTTTTTAAGCTATGTCTATTCTCTGAATCATGGCACTGGGGCTAGATCCTTCGAAGCTGGGCTCCTAAAAGGAAATCTTTAAGTGGGAGCTCAGAGCTAAGGTAGCATTGAAAGGTCCATAGACACTTGGTATGTTGACCTTTTCTAGCTCACCCAAAAGGAAAAAGAAGGCTAAATAGAGCCCCACCCTCTTACAATGCCCAAGTCCTGGGCCCCAGGTCAAATGGTCAGGTAGCATATTGCCTCCATGTACATATATTCTTATGGAGACTAAACCTGAATTCTTGACTCTTTAGGAAGCCTCACTCCCCAAATTGAACCTCTAAAAATTCTAAAAAGCTATAAAATTTATGGACAAACTGAAAGAAAGATCCCACCTCTAGATTCAGTTGTCTGAGAGGAAAGAAGGTAAGAAAGAACAGGAGAGTGCAACCCAGTGACCAAAACAAACCATAAAAAGGTAGTTACTGCAGATAGGGTTTGGGGACTAACTATATAGCTGGGTGGGGTTTTCCCCCCCTTTTTTTGTTTTGGTTTGGGGTTTTCCATTTGTTTGTTTGTTTTCTTATGCCTGTGTCCCTTGACAAACACCAAGGAGAGGTTTTGCTAAGAAAAATAGCCTAGCTTGGAAATGCATTCCTCCAGTTCCACTTGAAAGTTTGAAAAACCCCTGGATAGGAAAATAGGCAGGAGCAGCCAAGTCTTTCTGCAGTTGGCTAAGCCTGATACCAAAAATACACAGAAGAACACTGCACTTTGAAAGGCCTGTGATACTCCTATCTGAGTCATCTGAAAACAAATAAAATAAAACCTAAACAAATAAACCTAATTGTGCATGGAAACAAATCCAGCTTTCCAGCTTGGCTTCTCCTCTGTTTTTGTTAGTCAAAAGCCAACATATGCAGCTTTAGTGGTATCCACAGTGAGCAAAAATATTAAAAAAACAAATTGCCAAGTGTTTCTTGGTGTGTTTGTTTTCTTTTGTTTCCCTTTTCTCTGCTCCCTCCTCCATGGTGCCCAGCTGAAGGGAAGCCCATCAGCTTCTCCAGCTCCCATTTCCCTTAGTCTGGAAGCCCAGTCAGACAGCCATGTGGTCACCCCAGTGGCAAGAGGACAGCCAGTGACCCAGGTTAACTGTGATGTCCTTGGACAGTAGCAATTGCTGGACAGTCCATTGAAATTTGATTTTTTTTCTTTTTTCTTTTTTTTGGCAATTGACTTTAATGAAATTCAACTGAATTTAAAAACAGCTCTGCCAACCAAAATTCAATGGGTACAAACCAGTGCTTGGCCAGATGTCAGCCTTACTGGCAATTGCCATTCATGATAATGATTTTTTTAATTTTCTTTTTTTCCTTTTTATCTGCTCAGTCATTAGTTTCAGGAAAAGAAATTCAGGGGATCCAAATGAATCTGAGAAGCACTCACACTGTAATTTGACCTTGCTTTATTTTTGGCCTGCTAAGAGCTCTCTTGCCTGTCAGTTTTTCCTTCCTGGGATGATCTTCTTGAGAGGAAAATATGCTATTTGCACGAGTCTCAGTTGCACTTAATCATACACGGAAGAGGAGAAGACAGTTCTCTTTAACCCTGACTCCTGTAGAAAAAGCAACCCTGGGCTTCTAGTAGTGTAAAGCCAAAGAGGGAAGATGATGCTAGCCTGGATCAGCTATGATCCAAAATACAGGAGATGAAGCAGCAATTAGTGAGGAATGTTTCTGCACCTGGAGCAGAATTTTTTCCTTTCTCTCTTTTTTTGTAATTCAGTTAAAAATACCCACCTTGGCACACTCTGACAACCATTCCTCTGCATCCCATTCTGAGAGCCTGAAGTGAAAGTTGAGTGCTGAGAGAAGGCTCTAAGGATTGGAAGCAAAGCAGTCCAAGAGAGAGAGAAGAGTTCTGGGGCAGCCAAAACTAAAGGGCCCACACTCCTAATCTGAGCAAGAGGGACAGACAGAGCCTCAGAAAGCCAGCACCAGGGGTGTGCCGATAATATTTAATAATAGGCTGTGCGGGGGGTCGGGTTTAGAATATACTTTTAAGCAAATTAATTGCATTATTCACACTCTCTCCATCACTTTATTAAATTTGGACAATCAACAAAATAGTAAATCAAGCCAGGATTTTGCCAATTACCATGGTGTAAATGCTCATGGGGAAATTTTAACAACTGACTCTCCATATCCTATTTGGGCTGGTTCCAGCACATCCCTGGTTAGCACTTGGCCTCATTCTGTATTTATTCCGCATACATTTTGTACATATTTATTTATGGATTGTAGAGGGATTGAATTGGCCCCCAGAGCCCTTATATGGAGCATTCTCAGAGTTGTCAATCCTGATTCTTAATCCTTGTGGGGAAAACCCCAGTGTTCTATGAGTTCATTTGGGACTCTGATAAGGGAAGCAAGGCAACTTTGTCATATGTACATGTTGTTTCCCCATCCCCCCCCCACCCCACCCCATAGGATGTAAAGCTTATAGAGGACAGGGACTATTTCACTTTGTCTTTATATCCACAGCACCTAGCACAATTCTTGGCACATAATAAGGGCTTAATAAATGCTTATCAATTGAATTAACAAGAAAAAGCAAAGATAATAGGAAAAATAGTAGAGTAGCTCAAATTTACATAGAGTTTTAAGGTTTATGAATCATTTTCCCTATAAAGACCTTGAAGTATAAATATTTCCATTTTAGAGATGAGGAAACAGGTTTAATCAATAAGAATTTATTAAACACCTACTGTGTACAAGGTACTGTGCTATGTTAGGAATACAAAGAAACAAAACAGCCCTTGTCTTCAAAGAACTTACATTATAAAAAGCCAAAGAAGTAAAGTGATTTACCCAAGGTCACACAAGTAGTAAGCTCTTACCCTGACTCCAAATTCAGCAGTCTTGGGCTACATCAGTACTTCCTCATGACACATGGGAGAAATATGATTGTGAGGACCAGGACAGAGATCAAAGGATCAAGGGTTTGTCCCTACAGTCATTCTGTGATTTAGGAACCAACACCAGCCCTGATTATTAATCAAAAAAACAAAACTTGGTTTTGGATTTGGAATCCTAGGAAGGACTTGACCTCAAATCCCAGTTCTGCTACTTATTTATGTCCTTGAGCAATTCATTTCATCTCTCAGCCTCAGTTTCCCTATCTGTAAAATGAGGCAATTGGACTAGATGGCATCCACTGACCCTTCCTAGTTTGAAATCTATTACCTATGTGCTGGGCTCTGAGAGAGGAAAGCAAAGAAACCCCTGATCTCAAGGAGATTACAATTTAATTTTGGACATGAAGCATATAGTTATAAAATAACTAGAGAATAATTAAATTCTAAACTATATAATAGAAGACACGAGTCATAATTAGGATCCATAAATGTGGATGATGCCCAAGGTTCTATCCTAGGTCTTAGAGCTTCCTTCTATGTTCTCAGTATTGGAAACTTCATTAGCTCCCCTGGGTTTAATTACTACATATGTGCAAATGACTTACAGATGGACATATCCAACTCTAATCTCTCCCCTTCAGTCTCTCATCCCCAGTCACCTATGGGATGTTTCAAACTGGATTTCTGAGAAGCAACTTAAACTTAACATGTTCACTTAAGTCTTTCTCTTTCCTCTCTCCCATATTTCTATTCTGTCAAAGATACTGTCACTGCTCTGGTCTCCCACGTTGTTCCTAATCCTAGGCTTTACCCTTCACTCTTCACAGAGCCTCACATCCACTTCTCTCACTCTTTTGATTTTCTTTGACTATTTCTTGCTGTTTCATAGAATCATTGATTTATGTTTGGTCTAGTTTAATCTTCAGGGAGTTCATTACTTGGACAAGATTTAACACTTTCTCTGCTACACTATTCTAATTCTTTTTTTTTTCAGAACTTTCATTTTATTTTTTATCTCTTGCTTTATTTCTTCTAGATGTCCATGTAGTTGCTGTGGACAAATTGATTTTTTTTCCTTTGAGTCTTTGCAGTTGTTATGGAATTATTCTTCTTCTAACCTGGATTTTTAGATACTTTATGGTGATCTGTATCTTTTGTTTACCTATCTCTACAGCCTTCCCTCCTCCCCTGAACTGGGGCTTTGTGCCAGCCCAGGCTCTATACCTTGCTGCACTTTAGGGTGGGGGTGGTTGGCCCTGATGAGTTATGACTTAGATTGCCTGGGTTCCCACACTTATCTCTTCCTCCTAGATTTAGGCCCCCCTGGATGTTCAGAGCCCTCTGTGGCATCTCAGGACAATATGCTAGGGTCCTTGGATCTCCTAGGCCTGGAGCAACCCTGTCCAAGGGTTACTGCACCCAAGCTAGTTAGTGCTACTCCTGGCCATTTCCAGTGTTCGCATTGTGGGTTCTTAATCCAGTTGGAGCTTTCCCAGGATCTCCCTTCAGTCTTATTGTCTCAGAATAGAGAGCCTTGGAACCTACACAGGTCCCTGGTCATTCTCTTATCTAGATGGAAGACTTATGCCTTATTTACCAGTACTGGCAAACTTCACTAGCAAAGGCACCCTTTAACTATGCCCCATGGGTTTCTCATTTTATTGTGTGGTTCTAGGAGGAAGAAGATAACTATAGTTTCTCAATGGAATTCTTTTTCTATTTTTTTTTTTTGCAGGGGGGAAGGCAGGGCATGTGGGGTTAAGTGACTTGCCCAAGGTCACACAGCTAGTAAGTGTTAAGTATCTGAGGCCAAATTTGAACTCAAATCCTCCTGACTCGAGGGCCAGTGCTCTATTCACTGCACCACCTAGCTGCCCCTCTCATTGGAATTCTTGATCATTATTTAGTTTATTGCTATTTTTAGGGTTTTGCTGGGTGAAGTGTATGGAAACTGAGCTACCCACCTCCTTGTAGGCAACCATCTTGGCTTCCCCACACCACATACCCATCAGCTCCAACTCTTGACTTTTCTACCTCCACACTTCTAGAATCTAACTCTTTCTCTCTACTCACACAGCGGTCACCTTAGCTCAAGTCTTCATCACCACTCACCTTACTTGCTACAACAGCCCCTTAATTGATCTTTCTGCTTCAAGTGTCTTCGCTTGAACCAGTTTGGTCCATACTTCTGTTCAAGTGATTTTCCTTAAACACAGATCTGACCATGCCACTCCACTATTCAATCAACTCTGTTGTTATTCAATCATTTTTCAGTCATTTCCAACTCTTCTTAACTCCATTTGGGGTTTTCTTGGCAAAGATACTGAAGTGGTTTGCCATTTTCTTCTCCAGGTCATTTTACAGATGAGGAAACTGAGGCAAACAGGGTAACTTGCCCAGGGTCTCACATTCAGGTATGAACTCAGAAAGATGAATCTTCCTGACTCCAGGCTTGCACTCTATCCACTCCTTCTAGAACAAAATATAAACTCCTCTGTTTAATTTCTAAAGCCCTTTACAACCTGATCTCAACCTATCTTTTTAGCCTTTTTGGACATTTCATCCACTGCCCTACTCTACAACCCAAACAAACTGGCCTACTTTCTGTTTCTTGTAGATGACATTCTCTCTCCTCTCTATATCTTTGCATTGGCCACCACTCTCTCTTCCTTTGAGACTCAGTTCAAGTATCAGCTTTTACATAAAGTCTTTCTTCCCTAACTGCTAGTATCCTCCCTTTTAAATTCTTGTGCATTTAACTATTTTTCACTTATTTGTATTAGGCAGTGTGGTTTAGTGGGTAGATAGTTGATCTTGAAACCAGTAAGACCTGAGACTCCTGCCTCCACTACAGACTGGCTGTGGGACCTTGGGTAAGTCAACCTCTCAATGCTTTAGGCATCTCAATCTACATACTGGTAGAGTTTCTGTACCCAGTAGCTCCTTATACCAATGAGGCCACAAGTCTAATTCCTTTCCTAAGACAATTCCTGGCTTTATAAGCACTTAAATGCTTGTTGATTGATTAATAGGACAAAGATAGTGAAGTTCTGTTCCAGAACAATGAAATTTAGAGAGTATTGATAGTACCGCTTGAGCCCAAGGAAACAACTGAGCATAGCACCTAGTTAGCAAACATAACTAGTTAAAATAGTGCATTACTAGATGGCACAATTCCTTTTTCCCATACCCCACCACCAAAGGCCACAGACTGAGTGGGATCTTTCATGACTAGATCCCATCTTGCTACCTTCCCAGCAATGACTTCTTAGAGTCTCCGCCCAAGGACAGTCTTCAGCTTTCATCTCATTTCCAAAGAATGGCATCCAAGGCCTTAATATCTCTTTTTCCCCCCAACATTTTCAACATGTTTTAAACATTCACTTTTTTAAGATTTTGATTTCCAAATTGTCCCCCCTTCCTTCCCTCTCCCCTCCCCAAGATGGCATGCAATCTGAAATAGGCTATACAGATACAGTCATATTAAACATATTTCCACATTAGTCATGTTAGAGAAGAAGAATCAGAATAATAGGGGAAAACCACAAGAAAGGAAAAATAGAGATAAAATAGTCTGCTTCTATCTGTATTCAGACACCATATACTTTCCCTGGATGTGGATAGCATTTTCCATCATGAGTCTTATGGAATTGTCTTAGATCATTGCATTGCTAAGAGGAACTAAGTCTATCATAGTTGGTCATAACACAATGTTGCTCTTACTGTGTACAATGTTCTGGTTCTGCTCACCTCACTCAGTTTCAGTTCATGTAAATCTTTCCAGGTTTTTCTGAGGTCTGCCTGCTCATCATTTCTTATAGAACAATAGTATTCCATTACATTCATATACCACAACTTGTTTAGCCATTCCCCAATTGATGTGCATCCCCTCAATTTCCAATTCTTTGCCACCACAAAAAGAGCTGCTATAAATATTTTTGTACATGTGGGTCCTTTTCCCATTTTTATGATCTCTTTGGGATACAGACCTAGAAGCAAAATTGCTGGGTCAATGGGTATGCACAGTTTTATAGCCCTTTAGGGAAAGCTCCAAATTACTCTCCAAAATGGTTGGATTAGTTCACAACTTCACCAACAATGCATTAGTGTTCCAATTTTACCACATCTCCAATATTTATCATTTTCTTATTTTGTCATGTTAACCAGTCTAATAGGTGTGATGTGGTATGTCAGAGTTATTTTGATTTGCATTTCTCTAATCAATAGTGATATAGACAATCTTTTCACATGACTATGGATAGCTTCAATTTCTTCATCTAAAAACTGCTTGTTCATATCCTTTGGTCATTTATCAACTGAGGCCTTGATCTTTCTCTCTCCCATATCAATTAATTTGCATTACAAAGTTGATTTGAGGCCCTGTTTATGGTGCTTATATCAGGAACCAGAATTATTGGCTATGGCTCTGATTCTACCTATATGTATAAGGAGAAACTGAGAAACCAGGGAGATCAGTGTAGATTGGCCGTATTGGCCCCTATGTCCCTTCTGGCTCTAAGTCTCTAAGCCTAAGAATTGCCATAACTTTAGTTCTGTACCAGCTTAAGGTAGGAAGCAAAATAGACAATGAAGCAACTCTGCTTTTACCTGCCATCACTGACTAGGAACAGAACAACTGATTTAGGAGATAAATTCTAGTAGGATGTTTCTTTAAAAAGAACAAAATTATTTTCTTGCACTCTGTTTTTTATTCCCCAAATTAACAAGCATTTATTTTCTCTTCTCACCTCTGCTCTTGGAGAAGAGAGAAAAACAAAACTGTTATAAGCAATATGCATATTCATGTCAAACAAATTCTCATATTGGCCATGTCCAAAAATATGCACCTCATTCTGCATATTTATTCCATCATCTCTCTGTCAAGAGATGGGTAGAATTCTTCATCATCAGTCCTCTGGAGTCATGATTTGTTATTGCATTGATCAGAGATCTTAAGCCTTTAAACAAATGTGTGTGTATCAGTTGTAAGGCAATGGGGCATAGTGGAAAGAACAGTAGAGCTGAAAGCATAAAGGCTTGGGTTCATCTACCAGTTATGTGACAGTGGACAAGTCCCTTGATCGTTCTGAGCCTTAGCTTGAGGCAGCTGGTGATACAGTGAATAGAACCCTGGACCTGGAGTCAGGAATTCAAATATGGCCTCAAACACTTACTAGCTGTGTGACCCTGTGTAAAGCCAAGCATGAGCAGCTTTCCAGAGGACTGCTGCTGTGAACAGCTTTCAAGATTCTGATTACATAGTATAGTGAACTATGTAACATATATATATATATATATATATATATATATATATATATATATATATATATATATTCAATAACAAATTGGAGCAAAACATTCACAGAAAATCAAGGTATGGCATTCACAGTGTTACAACTTATCACAGAAAATCAAAATACAGCATTCACCATGTCACAACTCAACAATATCACTAAAATGGCCACATAATTTTCACCAAAGTGGTCACATAGTTTTAAACAAAGTACATTCATTTAGTCAATCACAAAATCTTTAATTCAATCACAAAGTACAAAAGTCAAATTTCTCTACCCCTAATTACGGTAAATCATAATCTCCTCAGTCAGTACACAGTATCCAAGTTAAGTCTTCTTTAAGATTGACTTGAGGCTGGCTCTCAGCTTCCATGGTTCCTCTTCTATGGTCCCAGCTCCAAATGTCACCTGGGTTCAAAGGCAGGCAGCTCTCAGTTCCTTGTCCAGCTCCTTGTCCTGTTCCCATTCCATACTGAAGTTCACAGTGTCCAGTCCACCTCAAATCCTTCACAGTTCCTGTTTCTGGGAAGACAAAGCTTGACAGAGCCACAATAATATTCACGTACGTTGCTCGCACCATCATCAATTCACTATCTGCCTGTGAAATCAACTCAGACCTACCAACAAGGTCTGAGAACTCAACACAAATCATCAACATAAAAATCAACACAGACCCACAAACAAGGTCCAAGAGGTCAGTACAAATCATCAGTAAAGTCCCAGGACCTCCAAAACCCTCCTCCAGGACTTCTGTAAACATATAACCAGAAAATCCTCTTTCAGGGCTTCCAGTAAGGTCCCAGGGCTTCTGTACAAAGTATCACAAACAAACATTAACACAGACAGAGCTGACAAACAGAGTGCCGGGATACCACACGTATCCTCCTTCTTGTCTCTGCCACCACAAGAGTCCTCTTCTCAGTTCTGCTGTCTCTAGCCTGGGCCTCTCCTTATATATGGTCATTAGCTCCTCTCCTTCCTATTGCAGGAGTTCATGAGTTCTAGGGTTCACAAGTTGTGGGGTTCACATGTCCTGTTTTTTAACAGACTTGATACAAGGCTCAAAAGAAAATTGAACTGAAACACGGTGTTAATTCAATAGCTGAAACAAGGTGTGAACTAATTCTGTGCTTGCCATTACATGGAGGCACCTTCACTCTACCCACTCATATAGTAGACCACAGAATCGCAGATCTAGACATGGAAGAGATCTGACCTTCTTGTTATATAGGGGAGGAAATTCAGATGTATAAAAGTGAAGCGACCTGACCACACGGCCCAACCTTTGCACCCAGGACCTTGAACTCCAAATCTAGCTAACTATTCCTTCCACTTAACTTCATTGCTTTTCACAGCCTCATTTCACATGGTCCTTTATTCTGACTCGAAGTGTGTATCCCATCTGTACACACCCCCTCTGAGGAACTGGCATTGAAGATTCTCACTCTGCATTTCTCTTGGAGAGGTTCCATTCCAGTAAAATAATCTTCAGGGTCTCATCTAATACTTCCTGTCTCTTCACTTCCCTAGGTCCTGGGTCCCTGTCTTTCTCTTTTTATCTTTGTCTCTGTTTCTTTCAGTCTGTTACTCTCTATTTCCATCTTTGTTTCTGTCTCTGTTTTTCTATGCATATGTGTGTTTCATTTTCTTTGTTTCTCTCCATCTCTGTGTCTTTCCTTCTCTGTCTCTTTGTTTCTCTGTTTCTCTCAGTGTTTATTTCTGTCTCTGTCTTCTGTCTCTCACTGTCTTTGTTTCTCTTTCTCTAGTCTTTGTCTGACTCTGTCTCTGTCTTTCTCCCTCCCCTTCTTGAGCTATACCAAATTTAGTCTATGTTAACTGGTTCCCAACCCACTCCCACAGGACAGAATTGTTCTCCCAGTTTTTAACATTCTTCACCCTTTTTCTGTAGCCTCATAGGTTCATAGATTCAGAGGGTATCAGAGGAGAGGAGAACATTAGAGAGATTCTAATGACATATGGAATATATGGGGAACCTGTAGCCCAGAGAAGGGAGTGAATGGTCCAAGGTGATTCAGTAAGTTTTTACCTGTAGGTCTTCAATTAAGATATTTAATAAGGGACATTTTTCTTGCTACTTTGTCCCAGGTAAGCCAACTGGTTTGGGAGTAAAGCCTTTCCCTCAGCTTTACACTATTCTGTGTTTTCAATCATTTGGGGACCTTTGTATGTTTTTCCAGGTCTGTGATTTAATTAATGTGGGGAATACCTGGTGCAGTAACTCCCTATGCAATTTCAGATTGACAGGCTAGTACTAGTTTATAATCTTAGAGAGCTGTCTGGGCACTGAGAGGTTAAGTGTCTTGCCCATAATCCCAAAGTCAGTGTGTGTCAAAGGCAAGACTTTGAACTAAGGTCTTCCTGACACCTCTATTCACTACACCATATGGACTCTTATTTGCAACTCTCCTGTAAAAGCAATAGAAACAAGGTCCGTGCAGATCGCAAGCACACTGCAAAAGTAAGACAGTAACATTCCATTTCAATGGAGCAAGAGTCCTGAAAAAGGAAAACAGAAGGGAAAAGCACTGATTTAATCCCTTTGGGAGCTTCAGCTTACTACTGCCACCCCCCTTGATTGGAATAGTCCTTACAGTTTTCAAGCCATTTCCCCACACATTATCTCATTTGCTCTTCCCAACAATATCGTGAGGTAAGTGGGGCAGATGATTATTCCCATCCTGTCAAAGGAGAACTGAAGTTCTAAGGGGTTATTGATTCACTGAAAGGCGCAAAGTAAGCAGTCATGGAGGGAACAGAATATAGTTCTACTGACTCCTGGGTTAGTATTCTTTCCATTATGCCTCAAATGTAATAACTAAGCAAGATAAGCTCACATTTTATGTGCTTTCAGAACAATATACGTCTTTCCTCATAGGATCTCGGAGTCATAAAGCCCTAGGCTCTCTCTGGAGAGTTTCAGTCCTGAATCACCAACTGTCTGTTGGACACCTCCAACCAGATGTCCCGCAGACAGATTGAAACTCAGCATGTTGAAAACAGAATTTGTTATCTTCTCCACTAAACCCACACTTTCTCTAAATATTCCTATTTCTTTCTCCAGCACTACTATCTTTCCAGACTTCCAGGTTCTCAATCTTGGGATCATTCTCAACTCTTCACTCTCACTCATTCCTTATATACAATTAGTGACTAATTCTTTTTTTTATACTACCTCTATAACCACTCTTGCATGGGATCCTTTCTCTCCAATCACATTTTCACCACCCTAGCGAATCTTCTAATCACTTTTTGGATGAACTATTTCAAGAGTTTGTTGATTGGACTCCTAGATTCCAATCTGTCCCTCCTCTAATCCATCTTCCACTGACCTGCTGAGATAATTTTACTAAATTATGTCACTCTCCAGCTCAAGACCTTTTGGTGACTCCCTATTACTTCTAGGGTAAAACACAAACACATAAGTTTGTCATTTAAAGTCCTTCACAATCTGGCTCCATCCTACCTTCCCAGATTTATTTCATACTACTGCCATTCAAATACCCTAGGTTCTAACCAAAATAGTCCCTCACTATTGCCCAAACTTGGAATTTCAATGACCATGTCCATAATTTTAGGCAGACTATTTCCCCAAGCTGGAATATTCATCTTCTTTACCTGTTTTTTAGAATTCCTAGTTTTCTTCAAGGCTCAGTTCATGTGCTATGGGAAGCCTTTCCTGATTCCCCTGGTAGTGGGCACTCTTTCTTGAAATTAGCATGTTTCTATTTTATATTCTATGTTCCCTCAGTAAAATGAAATATTCTTTGGGAATTTTTTTGCCTTTGGACCCTCAAAGTCTAGGACAATGTCTTACACACTCCTCCTCCTCCTCCTCCTCCTCCTCCTACTTTAATAGCCAGCATTTCTATGGTGTTTTAAGGTTTATAATCATTTCACAGATGTGACCTTCCTGGACCATCATTGCTACCCTGTAAGATAGGTACCACTATTATCCTTTTTTCATGGTCGAGGAAAGGAAAGCTGTGAGAGGTTAAATGACTTTCCAAGAGTCACACACCAGTAAGTGGCTAAGGTAGGATTCAAATTCAGGTCGAACTCTTAAGTGCAGGGTTACCATCTACAATGCCACCAAGTTAGCTTTAGTAGGCATTTTATAAGTGCTCAGTGGATTATATCTGATTGTAATGGATGAATTTTCAAGCTGGAAGAGATCTTACAGGTCATTTAAGTCCAGCCACTTCATTTTACTGATGAGCAAACTGAGGCTTGGAGAGAGGAAGCAATTTTCCCATAATTACCCAGCAAGCGCAACAATGATTCAAACCACATCCTCTGATTTCCAATCCAACTCTCTTTTCACTATGCTCTCTGAGCTATGCAATTGTTCATTAATCATTCCATGCACATAAGCTTTGTCTCCTCAAAAAGTTTCTAAGTTCCTTAATGCCATGAAGTCATAGACTGCATCTTGTTCTTTTTGCATCCCAGAACAGTGGATGAACCAGAACCTTGGGCAGCATGGAGCAGTGGAAGAAGTCCTGGCCCTAGAATCAGAAAAATTTTGTTCCAATGACTACTCTGCCACTTACTAGCTATAGCACCTTGGGCAAGTCACATCACCTCTCTAGGCCTCAATTTCCTCATCTGTAAAAGAGGAATAAAATCTCAGAAGATTATTGTGTCTAATCAAGACCCAAATGTATAAAGTACTTTGTAACCTCTAAGCTCTATATCAGTGTAAGCTATTATTCAGAACCTGACTCCTTCCTACCTTTCTAGTTTTCTTATACCTTCCCTCTACATACTGTGTGATCCAGAGCCATGGGCCTCCTTGCTGATCCATATGATCCATCGGATGCTCCATCTCCTGACTCTATGCACTTTCACTGATTGTCCTCCATGCCCAGAATTCTCTCCCTCCTCATCTCTTCCTCCTGGCTTCCTTTAAGTTTCAGCTAAAATCTCATCTTTTAAAAGAACCCTTTCCTGACCTACTTTAAGGCTAATGCTTCCCTCTGGTGATTATCTCTAAATGATCCTGCGCATATCTTACTCAGACACAGTTATTTGCATATTGTCTCTCCCATTAGACTGTGAGCTCCTTGAGGGCAGGAACTGTTGTAGTTGGTGTTGCTTTTCTTTGTACAGTGCTTAACACAGTGCCTGGCACGTAGTTTGTGCTTAATAAATAATTGTTAGCTTTACTATTAAGAGCATAGTTGGTGCTCAATAAGCACTTATTAGTTGATTGATCTTCATTATCCTAATTACCCAAGGCTATACTGCAAGTGGTACTTGATGATCCTTAAGTTAATTAAAAAATTATTAGACAAACTAGATATAGAAGAGAGTGCTACTTACACACATGTGAAAAATTTCCTAGGGAATGAATAAAAGAAGAAGGAAGGTATTTTCCCAAAGAGGATGGAATTGGCATCGTCTCAAAGAATTTATGCAACATTTCAGTGTGGGTAGAATTGTGGCAAGGGCATTAGGACCTGGTGGCTGACCTCTAGAATTATAGGATAGGGCAGGAAGCATCAGAAGATTCTAATGCTACAGCTAAGGAAACTGAGGCCACTCAGCTAGACCTAAATTCACATAGGTAGCTAATTAATAGCAGAGTCAGGATCTGAACCAAGTTCTCTGGATCCTGTATATATTTTTTGTATATATTAATATTTATTAACTTATTTATACTGTTTATTTATACATGCATCTATATTTATAAGCAGCTAGGTGAATCGGTGTATTAAGTCTCGGTGAATCAAGTACCAGGACCAGAGTTAGGAAGACTCATCATCCTGAGTTCCAATCTGACTTCAGACACTTACTAGCTGTGTGACTTTGGGAAAGTCACTTGCCTCAGTTTCCTCATCTGTAAAATGAGATGGAAAAGAAAATAGCAAACACTCTATTATTTTTGCCAAGAAAACCCCAAATGGGGTCATGAAGAGTCAAACACAACTGAAAGCAGCTGAACAGAAACAACAACAAAATATATTTTTGTGTCTACTTGTCTCCCTTGTTAGAATGTAAACTCAATGCTATTAGGGACTGTTTCTTTGTACTTGTGTTCCCAGTGCACAGCACACTTATTGGCATTTAGTAGGAACTGAATAAATACTTGTTGATTGATTGATTGTGTGTTGCTATTTGGCCTGGATTGGAAGTCAGGAAACTGAAGCAAACATAAGGACATCCAGTAAACCAAGGATAAATATATTACCATTAACTTAAATATTTATATTATAGAAAGGAAGACCACAGTAAAACTGGAAATTAGAAGGAGCTAGAGAGGTCATCCACTCCAACTCTCATTTTGCATGATGCTTCAAAACTCACAGAGTATTTTCCTTACAATAACCTTTGAGATAGGTAATATTATTTTCCCTGTTTTACAAGTGAGGAACATGGTGTCCAGAAGTGATTTGCGTAGGGTCATAAATCTAGCAAATTGCCTAATTCAGTCCTTCTGACTCTAAATCTGATGCTCTTTCAATTACAAATAGTCACATCATATAGAGATCACAGTTAAATTGGACACTAGAAGAGACCATTGTTGAATCATTTCAGTTACGTCTGCCTCTCTATGACCCCATTTGGGGTGTTCTTGGCAAAGATAGAGGAGTGGTTTGCTATTTCCTTCTCCGGCTCATTTTACAGCTGAGGCAAACAGGGTTAGGTGACTTGTCCAGGATCACATAGGGGTCTGAGTTCAGATTTGAACTCAGGAAGATGAGTCTTCCTACTTCAGACCCAGCATTCTATGCACTATGGCACCACCTAGCCGTCCTTAGATAACTTTAGAGGCCACTTAATCCACCCAAACTTGTTTACAGAGAACTCCAACTAGTTATTAAAGACCACATAACTAGTTAATGGCAGATCTGGGAGACTTGGCTTCCAAGTATTTTTCCTCCTATTCTGCACAGCCTTGACTTACTCAGCTAGAAGTGAGAAGGGCAGAAACTGCTCTCTATTAATAGACCCTATGCACTCTGCCCAGGGGCATGTAGCTGGTGGAGGAATAAGCTATAACCAAACTGGGACAAATCTCACATCACTCAGCTTGGCTCCTTACCAGGGCACTAGGTTTGCTCAGTTCTGTGCGTGTTTTGCTTGTCTCAGTAGCTAAAGCAACACAGCAACCATTTTTCTCTGAAAGATTTTCCCCACTCTTGGGATAGCAAGTCTATCTTATATGAATGTTATCTCCCCTATTAGAATGTGAGTTCCTTGAGGGCAGGGGCTATGGTTTTCACCTTTGTTTGAATGGCTAGCACTTAGCATAATGCTCAGGGAAACTAGTAAGCACATAATAAATATTTGCTGTCTGACTGACATATTATTCCCCTTCCCCACTTTGCCAAAGCCATATGGTATAGTGGAGAGAGAATTAGATCCAAGCCAGGGGTCTCCAGTTCAAACTCTAGCTCTGTGACTTACTCCCTATATTATCTTAGGCAATTACTTAACTCCCTGGGCCTCAGGTCCCTCATCTGTTTAAAAAAAAAAAAGTTGGACCAAATATTCTCCAAGGTTTCTTCCAGTTCTAAATCCTTGGCAGTGATTCCATTTTCTATTTGGGAACAGTGAAAGTGAGTGAGAATTTGCCAGTACCTAAAAAGTAAAATGCCTTAGGGTGATCTATTCCTCTTGAGAGGTAATTTATCAAAGATGTAAATTATAGAGTAGGAATGAAAATTCTCCCTTGTTCACATATGGGCTAGAGTCATTATGTTTGAAGATTCACTGATCCATGCTGCCAGCTTCCTGGCTTGAGTGATACTCAAATGTATCACTTCAGGAGCTCAGAGCATTGGACCTGATTTTTAACCTGTGAGTATGTAAGTTATGATCTGTTCTCTCTCTCTCTCTCTCTCTCTCTCTCTCTCTCTCTCTCTCTCTCTGTCTCTCTCTCTCTCTGTCTCTCTGTCTCTCTCTCTCTCTCTCTCTCCATTTTAGAGGTAAAATGGTCATTTTTTGTTATGTCTGCAATGACTATTTGGAAAGTACTTGCTGTTAAATGTAGAGGAAAGATTAGGATGCTAATCTATCCATTCTCTGAAACGATCTCCTCAAACTCAGGATAAATCTGCCCCAAAGTTTTGAGTCTTAAGGGGAATATATAAGACATGATGGGATGCTACAGATTTTCTGACTCTAGGTTTGAGGGATTCCCATAGCAGTTGATGTTGGTCTCTGGTCTGCTCTTATCCTCTGGCACTCAAACTATCACTTCAGGATAAACAAGCTGAATTCTGGGTGGACTTCCCCAAAGTGAATCATAGTGAGAATTCTTCCTAAAAAGGCTTTTATTACTTCTTAGACTCTGCATATGTAAAGCACTTCATAGCTGTTTTTCTTATATCCTGTCTAAGGAATGTTATCGTGATCATTTTACAGATAGTAGAAATAAGAGTGAAAAAAAAGTTCTCTTCCCCTCCCCCCCATCACTGAGAAATATATTCAGGAATAAAATTCTCATATCTTGAGATAGAGGAAGGAAGGAAGGAAGGAAGGAAGGAAGGAAGGAAGGAAGGAAGGGAAAAGAAAGAGAAAGAAAGAGAAAAGAAAGAGAAAAGAAAGAAAAAGAAAGAGAAAAGAAAGAAAGAGAAAGGAAGAAAGAAAGAAAAAGAAAGGAAGAAAGAAAGAAAGAAAGAAAAAGAAAGGAAGAAAGAAAGAGAGAGAGAAAGAAAGAAAAGAAGGAAGGAGGGAGGAAGGAAGGAAGATCTTAGTGGTGATATCCATCAATTAGGGAATGGCTAAACAAGTTGCTGTGTGTGATTGTAATGGAATACTATTGTGCTATAAGAAATAATGAATAGGATGCTCTCAGAAAAACCTGGAAAGACTACATGAACTGATAGCAAAGTAAAATGAGCAGAACCAGGAAAACATTATATATGGTAATAGCAATATTGTATGATGCTCAATTGTGAGTGAATGACAGTTATTCTCAGCAATACAAAGAACCAAGACAATTTTGAAGGACTTGTGATGAAGAATGCTCTCCATCTCCAGAAAAAGAACAGAAGCAGTCTGAATACAGATTGAAGCACACTTTACTTTATCTTTCTTGTTTTTTTATTCTGTCTTCATTTTCTTTTACAACATGACTAACATGGAAATATGTGTTGCAGGACTGTACATGTATAATCTGTAACAAATTACTTGCCTTCTCAATTGGGGGAGGGAAAAGAAGGAGGCAGAGAATTGGACCCTCAAAAATTTTTTAAACAATTGTTAAAAATTGTTTTTACACTTGGGAAAAATAAAATATTAAATTAGATGGGGTTCTTAGAGGCAACTAAGTAGCACAATGGCTTGGAATCGGGAAGACTTGAGTTCAAATCTGACCTCAGATACTTATTACCTTACCCTCAGTCTGTCCCAGTTTCTTCAAATGTAAAATGGGGACAATAATTGTACCCACCTCCTAGGGTTGTTGTGAAGATCAAATGAGATAATATTTGCAAAGTATTTTGCAACAGTGTTAATGGCCTGACACCCCAGTGCCCTGGCAGATCTCATTCTAATATATACAAGCAGTAGGCTACCTGAAACAACAAAGGGAAATTCAAATTTCCAAATATTTCTCATTCATCTGCCACAAGCTACAGAATCCTGGGCTTCGGAGCTGGAAGGAACCTTTGAGACTGTTTGTTTCAGTCTGACAGCTGAGAAAATCGAGGACCAGAAAAGTTAAGTGAATCACTCAAGATTGCATCGTGAGTACTGGAAGCAGAATTCAAACCCAGTTCTCTCACTATAATTCTTTTGACTATAGTATGCGGCTGTTAACAAGGCTGTTTATGATTGGGATACCTCACGGCAGGGAGAGAAGACAGTCTATGTGGAGGAGGACTACACTTCTTGGGTATTAGAGATGCTTGTCTTTTTTTCCCCCTAATCCCTCCCACCTGCTTAGTTTCTGTAGACATGCTTTGCATTTATCTATCTCTCTACCTGACACCACACCACACCAGGTTATTCCTTATTTGTCCTGTTATATGAAGCATCCAAGCTTTCCAACTCCACAGGCAGACTGATTCAGTGGGGCTGTTCTGTACCATGTGTCTCTACTCCTCTCAAGCTGTGAATACTCCAAAGAGAAGCATGGTCCTGGCTGGCAGTCATCTGTTGGGCAGTAAATCATCATAGCAGGTGGTTCCCTACAGGGAGTAATTTGAAGGAAGGGTTAACACCCCAACTCTCCAATTTCTCAGAAGTATCTCTTCCTTTGGGCTTGGCATGGGGCCTATAGTATTCTCTTCTTTGTTTTCAGAATTACTGTAAACCCTGGACCTTCAAAGGTCCCTGTTTAAATGTGGATCTTTTATGTAGAAAGAGAAAGGCAGCCTGTGGTGTAGTGAAGAGGATTGGCCTGAGAGTCAGGATCCCTGGCTCCCTGTGTGGCTTCAAACTCAGAACATTTGAGCTGGAAGGGGCTTTGGCCACCACTGAGTTCAACTCCCTCATGTTATAGCTTTGAATCAATTCAACAAGCATTTATTAAGCCCTTACTGTATCCTGGTCATTGTCGTACTAGACAGTGGGGACATGACAAAAACGGAAATAGTTAGGGGAAGTATCATATACACAAATAAGTGAGCAAGGACAGAGGGGGTGAAAGAACATTTTTTCTGTTTTGAACATACAGAGTTTGAGATGCCCATGACACATTGAGTTTGAAATGTGAATTAAAGTTAGGGCTGAATATACATGTCGGGGAGATATTTGCCTAGAGGACAAACACATAGGCCCTGATGAGGTCACTGAAAGAGCAGAGAGAAAGAAGAAGGTCTAGGATAGAGCCTTGTTTATACTCACAGTTAGAAGGGACCCTGAGGAGAATGTAGCACAGTAGACTATAGCAGACTGAGGTCTGGACTTGGAGTCAGAAAACCTGAGGCTAAATTCTGCCTCAGGCACTAAGTCTTTAACCTTAGGGATATCACTTAATTTCAATTTAACCTCATCTGTGAAATGGGAATAATAATGGCACCCATGTCACAAGTGTGGTGTGAGGGTCAAATAAAATAATCAGATAAGATAAAGCACTTTGCAAACCTTACATCACCATTTATAAAAATTATATTTATATAAATAAACATAATTACAGTTATATAAATGGCAGTTGTCATCATCATGGTTATATAGAAAAGGAGACAAAAGAAATCAAATGTGGAGGAGAAGAACTAAGAGAGAATAGTGACTTAGTAAGTATCAGATTTGGGACTTGAAAACAGGTCTTCCTTTGCCAAGTCTGGAGCTCTTTCCTCCATCTTGCACTAAAGGAAAGAAAGAAACAAGCATCTATTAAGCACCTACTATACGCCAGCTGGGCAGCTACAAGACTAAGGCTCATCTTCCTGAGTTTAAATCTGGCCTCAGACACTTACTAGCTGTGTGACCCTGGGCAAGTCACTTAACCCTGTTTGCCTCAGTTTCCTCATCTGTAAAATAAGCTGGAGAAGGAAATTGCAAACCAGTCCAGTATCTTTGACCCAAATGAGGTCATGAAGAGGCAGACACAACTGAAACGACTGAAGAACAAAATGTGCCAACCACCATTCAGCACTTTTCAAGTGTTCTCTCATTTATATGGATCTCATTTGATCCTCACAACAATTCTGGGAAGCTGGTGAGATGATCCCCATTTTACAGTTGAGGAAACTGAGGCAGACTGAAGTTAGGAGACTTGCCCAGGGTCATCTAGCTAGTATCTGATGCTGGATTTTCAGGTCTTCCTGACTCCAGGCCCTGGGCTCTATCCACTGTGCCACCTTGTTGCCTCTCTGGTCAGCTACATTAATAGTGTCCTGTCGTCATTTGGACCCATCCTTTAGAGGGTGGGGGTGAAAGGTGGGGAGAATGAAAATAAGAGGCCAAATAGTGTAAAAGCTAATGAATTTGGACAATTAAGCCTGAAGAGAAAGCAAAGAATTAACTTGGCAAATGTGCTCACATAGCCGAAGGGTTTGACAGAGAGCAGCAATTAAAGAAGCTTGTATTGAAGTATATAACAGGTTTCAATCAAATCTAAGGAAGAGCTTACTGCAAGCAAAGGGTCAATGCAGCCAAGGATGCTGGGAAGTCAGTCAGTTGGGAGAAATCAAAGAATCAGAGCCAGATCAAGGGGGCAAACACCTCCCAGGCCTGGGTAGACAGGATGCCCACAGAATCTCTGTGCCAATACTCCTCCAATCTGTAAGGAAGGCAGAAGCTCTAACTGGGCAATGTTCTGAGTCCTCCTGTGCCCTTTCTGCTTTGTTAGGCAAGCTCACTCCCTAGCCCACCTATTCCCAGATGGCCCTGGGGGGCAGACAGAAGTGAAAAAGAAAGCCAGGTTAAAAAACACTGCATTTCAACCCATGACAAATATCCACATTTGCCAACATTTGTAGTTACAGGAAAGTGAATTTTAAGCTTTTTGGAGGCTAATATGGAGAACAAAAAAAAAAGCAAAAAAGGAAGTCTAGAAAGAGACATCCTTGACCTTGAAAATCTTTGTGTATCTTTTATGCTCACAGGCAAGAACAATCACAGCAGTAACAATAACACTGTGTATTAATTGCCTTTGGCACTAGCACCTCCTTGTGTCAGAGAATTGGCAGCCTTCTTATTGCAAAAGGAAAGATGTGGGCACAATCTCGGAAAGTCCTAACTGTACTCGTTTGAAATAATCAGTTATTCGTCTTGATGGTTTAACTAATGGGCTCCATATATCCCTTGAGTTTGGGCTTTGCTTTTTAAAAGTGAAGTTCTTTTAACTATTTTTAACTATAACCTCCAGTCTCCATGCTGAAACCTAAATGATGTACCAAATACTTTGTAAATAAATGGCAAATATGCCTGCTGTTTCTGGATTAATTTTATCACTATCACAAGTCTGTGTTGCCTTTGGTTGTATTGCATTATTCTGAGATGTTGTTATTTGATAGTATAGATATAATCACATACCATCTTTATTTTAAGTAATGGGGAGGGGGGCCTCTGCCCCATAGTATCTTTGAAAACGATATCTCCTAGAAGCCTGTGTAGAGCTCAGAAGATTTTAACTTGCTCAGTTTGAAAAAAGAATAGTAATCTCCCAAGTGGGATGAGATGTGGACTTACATCTGGACAAGAGAGAAGAGGGAGATGGAGAAGAAATGGCGAATGGGACCTGATCTTAACATCCTGTTTGGTGAGAAGAAATGCTGCTCTCTAAAATGCGACTTGGCTGGTGTGCTGATAGCCTTCTTCTGAGTGTCATTAGCTTAGAGTGTTGTGCTGGGATTCCCAACATAGCCAATATGGCTGCAACACCTTGCCATAAGCATATCTCTAAAATCAAGATGACTTCATGTTGACTGCTTCCAATGTTAGGGAGGTGGCAGAAAACACCCAGAAAGGACGTTTAGGAGCTGAGATCACATAGAAGTGGGTGGGGAAATGGCAGCTTTGGAAATGGGTGATCAGAGACTGTATTTTGTATTTCATTTTAAGAAAATGAATTTTTCTTAAATTAGGAAGTCATATAACTTATTCTGACATGTTGGGAGTGTTATAAATAAAAATCTGTGTGCTCTGTCTAGGGAATAAAACACACTTGTTGAGGATCCAGGAAGTTTCATGGCCTTTATTTTACATTTATTCTGTAATGAATAAATGGGTTGCCTCCTGGAAGAGACTACAAAGAATCAGACAAAGGCAAGCCCTATTTATGCTGTTTCATTTAACTTTTGCGCCATTTCTCCCTTCAGAACTGGGATTGACTCCAGCACTTCTGAGTTACAACTCTCCCAACCTATCCATTAAGCATGAGTGTTAATGAAAAGTCAGTGACCATATCCCAACTGGTCCAAGCCAACCTAGCTCAGAATCCTCTTTACAGGTTTATGCCTTCCTGCATGTAAACAGCCATTGTTCCTATAGAAACTGCAGAAACCAAACTGCCAGCATTTCTCACAATTTCCCCCATTTTCTATTTAACAGAAATATGGTTTCCACACCTTTTAAGCTACCTCTTCCTCAAACTGTTTCAACATCAGCTGTTATCTCTATGCAACAGTTTGATAGGTTCAGCTTGCCACACACCTTATGAACCTGTTCTCTATGTAAATGGGAGCCCTGTAACCTGACTCCCACCTCCCCTTTAAGTAAGATCCATGCATTGACAAATTAAAAGGGACAATTGCCTTTATGAGTACAGATACAAGACCCAAAAGAAAATAACAATAATCAATTTTTCCCTCAAGGTCCAGAAGTCTCTTCTCACACAATTGCCTAAGAGGGAAACCATCTGATGGATGCTGCCACTTGAACAGCCCCGAGGGGTGAAGTTCCACCCTTCTCCCTTTCTGGGACTTGTAGTTTCCAGGAGCCCCAGCTGGGCACCCCATGAGCTCCCAGGGATGAAATCACTTCTGGTTCCCCTTTCCAGGACACATGGTTTCTGGCAGCCCAAACTGGATGCCCCACATGATCTCAGGGACAAAATGACTCCCAGCACTATCATCTTTCCAGAAAAATTGTGAAAAATGCTGGTAGTTTGGTTTCCACAGATTCTATAGGAACAATGGCTGTTTACATGCAGGAAGGCATAAATCTGTAAAGAGGGTCCTGAGCTAGGGTTGGCTTGGACCAGTTGGGGGATGGTCACTGACTTTTCATTAACACTCATGCTTAATGGACAGGTTGGGAGAGTTGTAACCCAGAAGAGCTGGAGTCAATCCCAGTTCTGAAGGGAGGAATGGCACAAAAGTTAAATGAAACAGCACAAATAGGGCTTGCCTTATTGGGGCACAGAGATTCACCTTGCCCTAATGGTAAAGTTGAAGAGGGTATGGGAGAAGATATGGAAGAGAGCAGATTGGATGAGGGGATATCTTGTGGGAGTGCTATTCTGGGGTGGAAGGTAGGGGAAAAATGGGGAAAAATTATAACTCAAAATCTGGCAGAAATGAATGATGTAAACCAGAAGTTAATAAAGCATTTGTTAAAAATAAATAAATACATAAACAAACAAACAAATAAATAAATAGGGCTTGCCTTTGTCTGATTTGTTTGTAGTCTCTTCCAGGAGGCTACCCATTTATTCATTACAGAATAAATGTAAAATAAAGGCAATGAAACTTCCTGGATCCTCAACAAGTGTGTTTTATTCCCTAAACAGAGCACATAAATTTTCGTTTATAACAGGAGGAAGGCAAATTCAGTGGAAATGGGAATTTGTGAGATGTGGGTTGAAGTAGACAATCATTCCTTGAGTTCTGTGTCCAAAGACTTCAGAGTATTCAAGAGTGTATGTTAGAGGGCCCAGATGCTACATTAGCATACAAAGGTGACACTCCAGATCCATCAAGGGAAGGACAAGCAGTTTGGAGTATTTTTTCCCCTGGTATTCCCTAGAGATTGATTTTTTTGCTCTCCAACTGGCCTAGGTTGGGATCAACACCAGGGACTTTGATATAGTTGGCCAGAGACAGCAATAATGACTATGACCCTAAGAGAATAGGGACCTATATAGTATAGTCTATAATCTCTCTTCAAAATTAGTCAGTTGACAAATATTTATAAAACTACTGGTAATACCCTCTTCTAGACTCTGTGGAGCATGAAGAGCAATACAACACAAGAACCCTGCCCCCAAGGAACTTAGAATACAGTTTGGGAAATAATATGCGGGACAGCTAAGTGGCACAATGTATAGCCTATTGGGCCTGGAGTCAGGAAAACCTGATTTCAAATATAGCCTCAGACACTTACTAGCTGTGTGATGTGGGGAAGGCACTTCATCTCTATTTGCCTCAGTTTTGAATTAGAGGTGAAAACTTCTCAGACTATACTCTAAAATCTAGTAAGGCTTTTTGTGGGAAAGAGGCCCGAGTTCCCCTTCACCAGAAATCACATGACTTACAAACACTCAAAACTCAGAGCAGTAGGGAGTCACCCCTCTCCTCAGTGACATCTCAGCATAAGATATGCCAAATAAGGACAGAAATGCTTTCTCAAATGTACATTGCGAGGTCTATTGTTTCCTTGTTCCAGTATTCAAGGTAGATTGCTGCACTTAGACTGTGCACCTGATTTCCAGCCAATGGAAGAAAAGGGTCAGCAGGAGGGTGGGGGAGAATTCCGCATGACGGCTTTATAACTTCAACATTTCCTTTTGTAAATTGCTTCTCCTCCCTATTTGTCAGAAGTGGGGGTTGTCCTTTCTTGAGATTGTAATAAACCACTCTTTTCTGCTTCTTACCTTGAGAAGCCTCTGTGTATTATTGGGGTAAGGATCTCTGTTGTACATAATTTTGGGATGCACACAGTTTTGGGGGCTTGCCCGGGATTCATCTTTTTTGTGAGAGGGTACCACAGACCCTTATCAAGGACCAGGCACCAACTAAGGTTTCTCAGGGGTCCTTGGAACTTGTCTGTGAGATTTGATTCTGATTGGGTAATGACTGGAAGAGAGGAATTCAGTAGGAAGCAAAAATTTTGGTTTCTAGCTAGTGGGGATCACATAAGTTTGTGTACACAAACCCAAGGTAAGCAAGTCCCTGGGTGATCCAGGGGTGGGAGACAGTCTACAGGGTTCAAGTCCATAAGATTTCTCCTGCCAGGGGTGGGTGACAGTTGTGGTTCAAATCCATAAGATTTTTCCCACCTGGGAAAGAGTTAGATAGATCTGATAGATCCTGATAAGATTAAAACTATGGGCTAAGAGCAATCTAAAAGAACCCATCCAAAATGCCTTCCCAACATTCCAGAGGATAGTCCTCTTGGAGATAGATTCACTAATTTACCAAAATACAAGGGAAAAAGACAAAAGGGAAGATTATAAAAGTCCGTTGCCTTATTTGGGCCAGCATCTCACCCAGAGGAGGCTTTATTTTGGCCAAAATGTGTCTCCTCTGAAGACTGAGTGTGCCAACAACTAAATTTCTATATGAATTCTGAGGAGCCTTTTAACCTGGAAGGAAGTGAATATGCCTAGGACAATTTGCTCTAAAACAGAAGAAAGGGGAGGAGCTCAAAGGGAAATCAGAAGAACAAGAACAGAGGCCCTATCCCTGGGACCCCCTTCTTTCTCTACCTGAACCCTACATTCCTCCACCATGGGGACTTCCTGTCCCATTCTCAACTCCTCCTTCCCTGCCCTCCTCACCCTCTGAAAGGGGTGAGGACTCAGTTGACTTGACTGGGCCAGACACACCTCTCCAAATGGAATTTAAACAGTTAATAAAAAGATCAAGAAAGTTTTCCTCTCTCTGGGACTGTAGAAGCTGCTAAAGCTTTCCCTCTTCAGGAAGTCCCACTGGCCCAGGGGATAGGTTATGTGAATGTCACTGATCAGGTTAATCAGTTTTTAGGACCCAATTTGTATATTTTGAGGTCACTGAACAGGTTAATCAGTTTTTAGGACCCAATTTGTATACTTGGGGGAATTATTATCAATCTTGGATATATTATTTACTGGGGAAGAAAGGGAACAAATTAGGTGGGCTGCTATGCAGGCTTGGGATGAATCCCAGCCTATGGCTCAAGGGGGTCCAAGAGGGGAGGAAAAAATTTCCTCTCTGAGACCCCAACTAGGATCACAATAACCCCATATATAGAGGGCACCTACAAGGTCTTAGAAACATGGTGGTCCACAGAATTTGAAATGCAGTGCCTAAGAACCAGAATTTTAAAAAAGTACAGGAAATACAGTGGGAGAAAGACGAGGCCCCATCCTCCTTTCTTGATAGATTGAAAGAAAATATCAGAAAATTCTCTGGTCTAAATTTAGATGATCCTATGGCCCAAGCGCAGTTAAAGCTATATTTTATTAGTAATGCTTGGCCAGACATTAATAAAAAGTTACAGAAAATTGAAGAGTGGCAGGAATCCTCCAGACTCCACTCCCCCCCCAAAAAAGGGAGCTTCAGAAATTCTTGGTTTTGGTGGGATACTGTAGGAACTGGATTGACTTCCATGCCATCCTGACCAAACCTCTGTATCAACATCTATTGGATGAGAAACCCAACCATATAGTGTGGAATGAGAATAGTAGAAAGAGCTTTGCTCAGTTAAGAAAGCCCCTGACTTCCCCTCCAGTACTGGCTCTCCCTTCCCTAGAGAAGCCCTTACATCTTTTTGTAAATGTAGAAAACGGAGTAGCCTTTGGGCATAAATAAGAGGGCAGAGAAGAGCAGTAGCCTTCCTCTCCAAGATTCTGGACCCTGTTGCCCAGGGATGGCCCACTTGTATTCAGGCTGTGGCTGCCACTGCCATCCTAGTTGAGGAGAGTCAGAAGTTGACCTTTGCGGGGAGCCTTATAGTGAGTGTTCCATACCAGGTGAGGGTGATTCTCAATCAGAAAGCAGGCAGGTAGCTCACTGACTCCCAGATCTTGAATTTGAGGCTATTTTACTGGAAAAAGGATGATTTGGTATTAGCCTAAGATTATAACCTGAACCCCATCTTTTTCCTCACTTCTAGCATGGAATCAAGTTCAGGGTCTGAACATTACTGGCTAGACATAATTGATCTCCAAACTGAGGTATGGGAAGATCTCTAAGAATCCCCTGTCCCAGGAGGGATAAATCCGTTCATAAATGGTTCCTCTAGAGTGGTTGAAGGGAAATGGAAAAATGGGTATGTTATAATAGATGGAGATAGAAGATCTCTGATTGAGGCAGGGAGACTACTCAAACCCTTGTCTGCCCAGACCTGTGAACTTCACACACTAAATCAGGCCCTAAAGTTACTGGAAAAAATGGAAGGGAACATTTATACAGATTCAAAATATGCTTGGGGAGTGGCATGTGTATTTGGGAAGATATGGGAAGAACAGGGAATGATCAATAGCAGAGGAGAGGAACTGGCCCATACTATCTTATTAAGCAAAGTTTGGAAAACCTGTTATTGCCCGAAACCATTGCTATTATAAATGTTAATGGCCCATGTTGGGACAGTCCTTTGAGGCCAACGGAAACTGCTTTGCAGATGAGGAAGCTAAGAGAGCCAGAGAAGAAGGATCAGAGCAGGAAGATCCTATGTTGGTCTTGATCCCTTTGTTTCCTTCCAGTCTCCCCTCCGCCTCCTTTTCTCAGGAAGAGAAATAGAAGGCCCAAATTCTTGGGGCACAAGAGGATAAATGTTCCTTCCTGATATTCTAGAGGTCTTGACCAAAGCAAGTATGAGGCAGGTACTGCAACACTTACACCAGGGTAGTCACTGGGATGTCCAGAACATGTGTAACGCTGTTTTGACCTGGTTTGTGTCTCCAGGCCTATATACTTTAGCATGGCAATTGGTGGGTAGCTGCCTCATTTGTCGAAGGATAAATAAGTTCGCCCATGCCAGGCTCTGGCTGGGGGAAGGCCCCTGGGAATTAGGCCATTCCAGAGTATATAAGCAGATTTTGCAAAACTGCCTCCAGTAGGCTGCCTAAAATACTTGCTGGTCATAGTAGATCACCTAACCACTTGAGTGGAGGCATTTTCCATGCCATAGGCAACTGCGCAGGCAGTTAGCCAAAATCCTGCTTGAGCAAAACATTTCTAGAAATGGGATGGTGGAGTACCTCCTGCTAGTTCTTGTCAGGATTAGAACTAATCCTAGGAGAGATATTGGACTATCTTCTTATGAACTTCTGTATGGACATCCATATCCTGGGGACAATGAAAAAAAACTGGGATCCAATATTGGAATGCAAAGGCAAATTTCTTAGAAATTGTGTACATGCTTTGATAAAACATCTCCATGCTTTACAGAACAAAAGCTTGATCGCTCTAACTCTGCCACTGGGGTTCCTGGTGCATCAATACCAACCTGGGGACTGGGTATTGATCTGAGAATGGAAAGAGGAAAAGATTAACTGTCTTGGGAAGAACCTTTCAAGATCCTGTTGATTTCAGATATGGAAGTCTGGACTAAAGAAGGTGGGTGGACACACCATATTCAGGTAAAGGGACCATGAATCCTCCTGTTGAATGGATTATTGATCTGGAAGATTCAGGGGAACTGAAGTTGTGTCTTTGGCGAAGGCCACTGCCTACAGGCTGAGCTCATGAGCCCTGAACCCTTACCTATAGTAACTCCTTTTCTGCTTATAACTATACTAGTGGCTGGAATCCTTGTTTGTATCTCTATCCCTTTTGCATAATCTTTTACTTATAACAAGAGTGTAATACCATGGGATTTACCTGAACTCTGCTCCTGGTCAATGTACCCTTTGTTCAGCTAGCCCCCATTCCCTGGGTACTCAAAGAGAATACTGAAAACAATTTTGAACAGCTAGTAGGAGCAGTAACCCAGGTCTTTAATGTGACGAATTGTTGGATTTGTGGGGGACCACAGCTTGAGCAATGGTCCTGGGGTCTAGTACCTTTGAGACCTGAGTGGCTTTTAAGTAACCTCTCTTTAATCTACAATGAGACTGGTTTCTGGAGATTAGCAGAGAGGCATCAGTGGAAATTAGTGAGTGAGAAAAAAAAAGGGGGGGACTATTGCCCAAAGCAGCAGGGAATGGGAGCCTGGTTGGAATTAGTCAATGTAAGTGGATATATGGGGCTGAAAGGCTGAACAAATCTATAAATTGTACTGTGTGGTTGAGAATGCAGTTTATGAGCCTGAGAAGGGAGGGTGACAAAAGGGTCTGGGTTATGGAAGTGTTCCTGGTTTAAAAATAGTTGTACTAGTTATTTATCTAGACCTTTAGGAAATGAAGAACCACCCATCTATTTCCCTTTTAGGGAAAATGACCTGATCTTATATTCAGGTGAACAGCCCACTTTAAGGGTTCATTACTGGATTTGTGGGCTAACTGCTTACACTCACCTACCTGTCAACTGGGCTGGCATTTGCTATATAGGATTGGTCAAGCCAAAGTTTTTCTTCCTACCAGACCAGGATGGAGGTCAGTTGGGTATAAGGCTGTATGATGATTTGAGGAAGACAAAGAGAGGTACAAGTCTTGATACTATCCTGACACGAGTGATGCCAGTGGCTGGGGTGACACTTGGCCCCCCAAAAGAATTCAGACATGTAGACCAGCCACTTGGGCACAAGATGGGAGCTGGGGGTACAGGACACCTATCTATATACTTAACAGATTAATTAGGTTACAGGCAGTAGTGGAAATCATTACCAATGAAATAGTAATATAGATCTCCTGGCTGATGAGGCCACCCAAACTCGAGAAATAGTCCTCCAAAATAGGTTAGTTCTAGATTATCTGTTAGCAGCAGAAGGGGGAGTATGTGGAAAGTTAATCTCTGATGTATGAAGATAGATGATAATGGGCAGTTGGTAAAAGGTATTACCCAAAATATTTGAAAATTGGCTCATGTGCCCGTTCAGACATGAAAGTCTCCCTTTGACACCTTGTGGTGGTCTTGGTTTTGGGGAAGTTGGTGGAAACGGGCCCTTTGGTTTTTACTGATAGCCATAAGTAGTGTCACCCTACTTCCAATATGCCTCCCCTGCATGATACAATTGATTACTGGAAGAGAAGGGACAAGTGAGGGGACTGGATGATTGATGGTATTAAAAAGACAATGGTGGACCCCAACTGACCAAGAGGACAGGCCTAACCCTGAGGGTCTAGAAACTGAGGAAGATAAGATTGTAGAAGGGGCTTATCAGCAATAGTGTGAGAAGTTTTCAGGGAGTAAAGATAAGAGGAAGAATTGAGTGAGACAGGTGAAAACTTCTCAGACTTTACTCTAAAATCTAGTAAAGCTTTTTGTGAGAAACAGGCCCTTCACCAGAGTTCCTCTTCACCAGAAATCATATGATTTACAACAACTCAAAACTCAGAGCAGTAGGGAGTCACCCCTCTCCTCAGTGACATCTCAGCATAAGATATGCCAAATAAGGACAGAAATGCTTTCTCAAATGTATGTTGGGTGGTCTATTGTTTCCTTGTTCTAGTACTCAAGGTAGATTGCTGCACTTAGACTGTGTACCTGACTTCCAGTCAATGGAAGAAAAGGGTCAGGAGGAAGTATATTAACAATGCAATATTTACTATGCCTATGGCAATTATAAATAGGCTTATGTAGTTATTAATCACAAAATGTATCAGGCTCTCTATATGGGGGATAAAGCCAGAACATTTATTAAAATACCAAATAACTGAGTCCCAAAACCAGAAAGTCAAAGCCATCAGAGTAGTTATGAAATTGGCACAAGTAGTTAACGTAGTAAACAACCACATTCTTTTTTTTTTTTTTTTGTGGAGGGCAATTGGGGTTAAGTAACTTGTCCAAGGTCACACGGCTAGGTTTTTCTTTGTGTGTGCATTAAGTGTCTGAGGCCGGATCCGAACTCAGATCCTTCTGACTCCAGGACCCATGCTCTACTCACTGCGCCACCTAGCTGCCCCTCAACAACCACATTCTTAAGCCTTCAAAACAGAACAGGCTACCTCAGGCAAAAGTCCTTCTCTCCCCACTCACAGCAACTGCTCAGTGTCCAGGAAGCGTGCTCACAACAGCTCCGGCCCCCGCAGTTCTGGTCCCTGGCAGTCCCCAACAAGAATCCTTAGCAGAAAATCTGGCTGGCTCAAAAAGGGGTTTGTGCCTCCACCTCTACCTTGGCTGCTACTGCTACTGCTGCTGCTATTGCTTCTACCGCCGCTGCTGCTACCGCCTCTGCGGCTGCTGCTGTTGCCACTGCTGTTGCCGAGGCCACCGCCAGTCCCCACCGGAACTCTAGCTTTTCTCTCGCTTCCTCTTGCCCCTCCCCTTCCTGCTATGCCAGCAAGTCCAATGGGACATGGAAGATCTTTAAATCCCATAACCCTTACAGGAGGGTGGGGGAAAACTCTGTGTTAGGGCTTTTGTAAATTGCTTTTGTAAATTTCCTTTTGTAAATTGCTCCTCCTCCCTGACTATTTGTCTGAAGCGGGGGATGGCCCTTTCTCCAGATCGTAATAGGCCATTGTTTTATGCTTCCTACTTTGAGAAGCCTCTGTTGTATTATTTGGGTAAGGATCTCTGTTGAACACAGTTTTCGGGTGCACATAGTTTCCTCATCTATAAAATGGGAATAACAACTACCTACTTCCCAGGGTTTTTGTGAGGGTCAAATGAGGTAATAATTATAAAGGCTTAGCATAGTGCCTGGCACATAGCAAGCACTATATAAATGTTAGCTGTTGTTGTTGTTATACATTCACAAAAGAGTAATAATACATGGCAATTCATGCATAAGTATTGAAGGTAGCTCACCTTTGTCACTTAATTACTGTGTGACCCTGGGCAAGTCATTTAACTTTTAAATATTGAGATTCAAATACTGCTTCCATCTCTTCCTCCTTGTTTATACATTTTCTGTACCCCATAGCAACTTCTAGCCCCTTCCTCCTCCCTTATATGCTAATTTCTCCTTTTATGTTCACTTCTGTTTCCTCACTTCAAATCTTCAAAACAGAATCAATCCTGTCCCACCCCACTCTGTTTTCCTTGCTTAACTCCCTTTGAAGAGATTAAGGTTCTTGTTCCTTCTTCCCCTATTAGAATGTTAGCACTATATCATATAGTACCCCCCAGTTACTCAAATGATATTACTTTACTAGCTTTCTCTTGGTTCTTGTGTTTCAAAGTTACTCAGCCCTGGTCTTTTCATCAGAAATATTTGAGAGTCTAAATTCCATTAAATTCCATTTTATCTTTTCTCCTATAGGATGACACCCAGCCTTTCAAGGTAAATTAATCTTGGTGGTAAGCCTTTATTTTTTGCCTTTTGGAATATTATATTCTGAGATATCCTTCTCACTTATGACTGTAAGAAGTTCCCAGGTCTTGGGTGTTCCTATCTGCAGTTCTTTGGTACTTGAACTACTTCTCTGGTTTCTTTGACCATGTTGGGGTTTTCTGATTTTGCTAGATCATTGAGGAAGCCTTCTGCTTTTGCTGCTTCCAAACCTCTAGGTATTTCTGGTCTATTGCTGACTGGGATGGAAGACTTAGATTGTTTGGCTACATCACTGGGGCTTTGTGGTCAGCTGCCTTTCCTATTGCCTGTGGGCTTATGGATGGCTTCTGGGGATGGTATAAAGTGTAAGAAGTCAATTACTACCATTTTTCACCCATTTTTTTTATTGTTATTCTGTCTGGCTTGATGTTACAGGTTTTCTTGGAGCAGTGGTGTGGGAGCTAGAGGGTACAGCCATCTTGGCCCAATAGCCATCTAACTGGTCTCCTTGACCTAAGACTCTGCTCCAGTTCACCCAGATGGTAAAGTGTTTCCTAAAGTACATATCACTTTCCTATTCAAGAAACTCCAATGCTTCCCTGTTGTCTTTTGGACCATCGGTTCATAGGGCTAGAATTAGAAGGGGTCTTAAAGTACATCAGGGACAACCTCTTTATTTTATAGATGAGGAAATTGAGGCCCAGAGGGTGTTAGTGACTTGCCCAAGGCCACATAGGCCACATGAGGCAGGACTCAAACTTAGATCTTTCTGATTTAAAGTCCAGTGCTCTATCTACTATTCTATACTGCTTCCTAGTCAAATAGAAACTCATCTATTTGACTTCTGAAGAAAGAACTTCACAACCTAGCTCCAAACTACCTTTATAGCCTTGTTATATACTGCTCCATCTTGTGTACATTATAATCCTATCAAACTGGCCTTTCTGCTGTTTCTCATGCACAGTACTTCATCTTGTGCCCCTATGGAATGCACTCCTTCCTCACCTCTATCTCCAAAACTCAGGACTCTTAGAATTCAAAACTCTTGTCATTTTCTACATGAAATCTTTCCTAATCCCTCTATCACTGATACATTTTCCCCCATGAATATATAAAATATACAAAATATATAATAATATACAAATTTTTAATATTCTTATATTTGTACATGTTATCGACCCCACTCACACCTATAAGACTGGCAAAGATGAAAAACGAGGGAAGTGATAAATACTGGAGGATCCATTAAAAAACAGATACTGCTGTCCAGCCATTTTCAAAAGTTGGAACTATAACCTGAAAGTTAGTAAACTATTTCATGCCATTTGATTCCTCTATACCACTACTAAATATTTACCTCAAAGAGGTCAAGGATAAAGGGAAGGGAGAAAATATGTAAGACAATATTTATAGAGGCTCTTTTCATGGTGGACAAAAAAAGGAAATTAAGGAGATATTCTCCTGTTGGGAAACGGCTGAACAAATTGTTGTTGTACTAATATAATAGATTATTGTCCATAAGAAATTATGAGATAGACAATTTCAGAGGAGACTGGGAAGACCCTTATGAACTAATGTAGAGCAAAGTGAGCAGAAATTGAAGAACAATTTATACAATAACAATATTGTAGAGAAACAATTTTAATACTCTCATCAGTGCAATAAGTCCAGAAGACTGATAAAATGTACCATTCACTTCCTACTAAAGGGATTTGAAAGAAAGGAAGGAGAAAAGAGAGATTTTATAAATATGTGTGTATACCTATTTATCTATCCATCCATCCACCCATTCATCCACATACCTTTGGTGTGACCAATGAAGAAATTTATTATTATATTTTTATTTTTGTTTTGCTTTTTGGAGGGCAATTGGGGTTAAGTGACTTGCCCAATGTCACAGGGCTAGTTTTTGTGTTAAGTGTCTGAGACCAGATTTGAACTCAGGTCCTCCAGAGTCCAGGGCCAGTGCGCTACCTAGCTGCCCCATGAAGAAACTTATTTTGCTGCAAAATACATGAGTGTGTGTTTACATGTGAAAGTTTTAAAATATTTTTTTTAATTTGGGAGGGCATAGGTTATAAATGCATATAAAATCAAAATTAAAAAAAACAATACCTATGGTACAAAAATTATTCTCTAAAATGGAGATGAAGGGCACTCTATCAAATTACTTTTTATGAGACAATATGGGTCTAATATGAAACAACAGAAAAACAAAGCAGACAAAGAGAACTATAGACCAATCTCACTAATGAATATTAATGTCAAATTTTAAATAAAATCATTACAAAGAGAATATAGAAACATCCAGAAAATACTTCATTGTAATCAAGTTGGATTCAGAGCAGAGATGCAGATGCAAGGATGGTTAAATATTAGTAAAACAATATCACAATTAATCACATGAAGAACAAATATAGCACAAACCACATGGTTATTTCAATAGATGCAGAAAAAAAGCCTTTGAAAAAATACTGTACTCAGTGTTAAAAAAAAACAACAACCTTAAAACACATAGGTATTGAGAGGTCTTTTAATATGATCAAAGGCATAGCACTAAAGCCAAGGTCTAAGGTTGTTTGCAATTGAGAAATACTAGAAGCTTTCCCAGTACAAAAAAGGATAAAGAAGGATGCTCCTCTTTCCCTATCATTAGTTTTTTTAAAATTTTTCCTCTATTGTTATTTGATATATTTCTAGAATTGCTAGCTATATCAATAAAAGAACAAAATCAAAAGTATAAACATTGGCAAAGAGGAGACAGATGACTTAATGATATATTTATGTAAAACCCAAGAGATTCACTGGGGAAACTAATTGAGATGATGAATAGCTATATAAAATAAATCTACAAAAGTCATTAAGATTCCTATTTAATATCAATAAGACCCATCAAAAATCAAGAATTCTCATCTTCTATGGTGACAATCTAATATATTTTCCCAATTTGCATCTTTGTAGGGTATGTCATAAGTCAGACAAAGGCCATTTTGCCTAACAATTACTGAACATCTCTAGTTTTTCACCCCTTAAGTCTTATATGTAAATGTAGCCACTTTAAGTCTGAAAGGGCCACATTCACACTTCTTTTTCTCTGTTATTTACAAAAGGAACTATTCAAAGTCTGAAAAGGGAAAAAATTCAAAAGATGTTTTACCCCATACCCTTATCTCAAAAATTCTTGCCATGGACTTTGATAAAAAATAAACAAGAATCCCATGAAGTGATATTTCTTGTGGCCCTTGAACGCATGATAAAACCAACTATGTCGGTTCCTTTATTTGTCTCTTCAAAGGTAACCTATAAATTATCCTTCTACTTGATTACAACTTTCCTCTGTTGTAAGTTTTCATTTACAGTGAGAATGTCAGATTGATATGCTTCCTTTCCTCCAGATAATATGTACACTGGTTGGTCACTAAACAAGGTTCTTAAAACAATATGTAGCACAGACCTCCTCCTCTCAATTGTGGGCCTTTCAGGGGAAAAGAAAAATTCAAGATTCAAGGCATGCTTTAGGTCATTATCTACTCATAACCACAACTCAAGCTTCCATGAATTTTACTTTTACCAGACCAACCAGAGAACACACAAGTTCAAAGGAAAAAATTAGCTAAACAGTATATCACCATAAACGGTATGCAAAATGTGATGCCTTACACACAAAAATATACACCATGACCTCTAATCCTCCATATTAAAAAAAAATTGGGGATAATTTGCCAAAATCTCCCTTTTTCCCCTCATCTCATATCTCTCAGATGCCTTCTGCCACTATCTCCTTGTTTACTCCTTTCGTATACATAGAAATGACCCTACTCCCTGCTAAGGCAAATCTTTCTACATGCACAAGTGATCTCATTCTATCTCATCTCCTTCACAAAATTGACCCTTAATCATCTCCACTCTATCATTTATTGGCAATCTTTTCTCATTCTACTGGTTTCTTCTGTATTGCCTACAAACATGCCCATGTTTCTCTCACGATCCATCTATCCCTGCTATTGTCCCACATCTCTCCTCCCTTGGATGGCTAAACTCCTTGAGAAGGTTGCTTCCACTTCCTGTCCTGTGATTCCAAGAGGCTGTAGCATGCACAGTGGCCATACTCTGGTAAAACCATTTTGATAGATGGGCTAAACTAGTTTGAGGGGAACCAACATGCCTCCAACCTCTCCATGAGTTTGGGGGATAGATGTCTACTCCAAGCACATGAAGACTTTCTCTGGTGGAAGGAGTGGATGAGAACAATTTGTTCCAATGGCCATGAAAGCAGCTTAAACAGGCACTTTGAAGCAGTTAGTGCTTGGTTACACACTGGAGATGCCAAGATTTATCCACCGCACTCTAGGTCATCACCAGTCATCTTGACTTTTGTCCTGCCACTGGACTTTGATTACTCTGAAAAAGTAATCAACTCTGTCTCATTTAAATCCAATTGACGTTGGGGGCGGCTAGGTGGTGCAGTGAGTAGAGCGCTGGCCCTGGAGTCAGAAGGACCTGAGTTTGGACCTGGCCTCAGTCACTTAACACACACAAAGAAAACCTAGCTGTGTGACCTTGGGCAAGTTACTTAACCCCAATTGCCCTCCAAAAAGCAAAACAAAACAAAAGAAAACAATAAATCCAATTAACTTGCAAGTCAAGACATCACCCTTGATGTCACTGGTCTTCTTCAAAAATGAAGGAGGAACAACTCTTCTTCTTAACTCTTTACACTCTGGCTTTTAAAATCATTCAACAGAAACTGTTCTCTTCAAAGTTACCAGTGATCTCTTAACTGCCAGATTCTTTTCTTAAATCTTATCTTTCTTACCCGCTCTGAAGCTTCTGACCTTCTTTTTCTTGAAGAGAAAATGTCTTGTGTCTATGTTTTCAGGAGGCAACTCTCCTGGTTCTCCTCCCACATATCTGACCACTCCTTCTTAGACCCCTTTGCTTTCTTCCTTCAGGTCACAACCCAATATTCGTGGGTTCTGAACTGGGCCCTTTTTGCTTCTCCCTCTATACCATTTCACTTGGTGATCTCATCAACTCTCATGGATTCAGTTATCATCTCTAGATGCTGATGATTCACAAATTTACTTATATAGTCCTAACATCCTTGCTGACCTCCAGTCTTACATCTCCACATTTCTCCTAGATATCTCAAGTTAGATGCCCTGTAGATATCTCAAGTGCAGTATATTCAAAACTGAATTCATTATTTTTCTCCCCAAACCCTGCTCCCTTCTAAACCTCCTTATTACCATTGAGGGTGCTACCATCCTCCCAGTTCCCCAGGCTTCAATTTTGGCATCATTTTAGACTCCTCATTTTCTCTCACCCCACCCTTATATCCAATCTGTTGCTAATGCATGTCAATTTTACTTGTATAACATCTCTCACATACACCCCCTTTTACCAACCTTTTATGTTGATTTGTTATCAATCCTTCTTGCCTCTTGTTTGGGATTATTAGAATAACCTGCTATTGGGGCGGCTAGGTGGCTCGGTGAGTAGAGCGCTGGCCCTGGAGTCAGAAGGACCTGAGTTCGTATCCGGCCTCAGACACTTACACACAAACAAACAAAAAAAACCTAGTCATGTGATCTTGGGCAAGTTATTTAACCCCAATTGCCCTCAAAAAAAAAAAAAAAGAATAACCTGCTATTGCAAGTGGGTCTACCTGCCACAAGTCCAGTCCATTCTTCACTCAGCTGTCAAAGTGATTTTCCTAAGGCACAGGTCAAACCATATTACTTCCTTCCTCCCCCTTCTCCCACTTAAATCCAGTGGCTCCTAATCACTTTCAGGATCAAATTTAAAAGACCCTTTATAACCTAGAGTCACTTCCTCCATCTTTCCAATAGTCTTACACCTTATATACCCTTTGATGCAGGGATACTGACTTCCTTGTTATTCCTCAAACAGGAATCTCATCTCCCAACTAAAGGCATTTTCACTGACTGTCCAGGACTGTCCCCCATACCTAGAATGTTCTCCTTTCTCATCTCTGCTTCCTGGCTTCCTTGACGTTCCAGCTGAAATCCTACCTTCTACAGTAAACTTTTCCCAATCCCTCTTATTTCTTCCTTTTCATATTCCTATTTTTATTATTTATAACTATATATCATATAGTTATATGTTATACATATATATATATAAACTTGTATATACATATACATATTTCCCATCATGTACAACTTATTTGTACAGATTTGTTTCCTTGTTGATTTCCCCACTAGATTGTGAGCTCTTTGAGAGCAAGGACTGTCCTTTGCCTTTCTTTGCATAGCCAGTGCTCAGTATAGTGCCGGGCACATGGTAAATGCTTAATAAATATTTATTGACTGACCAACTATCCCAAAATACACCAATAAGAAACACTGGTGAAAAAGACATATGTGTAGGGAACATGAACGGCCAAAGCAATCTATGCTCCTAGGACTGTGTCCCAACTGGAAGCCTCTCTTCCTCTGACACTTCTGCTTGCTGTTTCTCTTGTGAAGCTGCCAACACTGGTAAGTCTCATGAAATTTTCAGATAGCACCCATGTACAGGATGTGATAGCTAGCACACTGGATGACAGAGTCAGGATCCAAAAGTATCTTGACAGGCTAAAGTACTGGGTTGAAACTAAAGATAAAATTCAATAGGGACAAATGTAATGTCTTACACTTCCATGCAAAAATCAACTTCACAAATGTAAAACTGGGAAGCATGAAGACACATCCATTGTTCTGAAAAGGATCTGAAGGTCTTAGTGGTTGCAAATTCAATGACTCAGCAGTATGACATGGGAGACAAAAAATAAATGTAACCTTGGACTGGGTTAAAAAGAACATTGTTTCCAGCAATAGGGAGGAAATAATCATAATGTACTCTGCCCTTGTCATAGCTCATCTGGAGCAAACTCTATTCAGTACTGTATACCATGATTTAAGAAACACACTGATTGTTTGGAGAGTGTCCAGAAGGCAACCAGGATAGTAAAGGTCTTTGAGTTCTTGGCATTTGAGGATAGGTGCAAGGACCTAGCACATTTAACCTGGAGAAAAGAAGGCTCAGCAGGAACATGATGGTTGGGTTCTAGGTATTTACAGGATTGTCACATTGAATAGGGATTAGATTTCTCCTCTTTGAGCCCAGAGAACAGAAACAGAAATAACATGTAAAAGCTGAGAAGAGGCAACACAGGCTAATGTCAGGAAAATTTCCTAACAATTGGAGCTATTCAAAAGCAGATCAAGCTGCCCTGAGTAGTAGGTGCTTCCCCAGTGGGGGCGTTCAAGGAGAACTAGATGGCCTCTTGTCACATATGTTATACTAGAATTCTTTTGTGTGTGGTTGGCCTAGATGACCATTGAGGTTTCTCCCAACCCTCAAATCTGTGCTTTGTAGTCCTGGCCAGTCACACCAAATGCATAGATGTAGTTTGTAGGGACATAAACAGACATGGATTGGTATATGACATAGATGCAAGTAATCTCCCTGAATAGCCAGCACATATGCAGGAACATAATATATCATCCATTTTACGATTACCTGCAGGAAAGTAGACCCATGAGTCATATGCAAAACTCTAAAAATACAAATTACAAAGCAAAGCACACACTGCATACTTAGATCATTAATCACATGTAACAAATAGCATGCAGCATCATGTATCAAGGGTGCATGTAGAAAAAAATGAAGAATCATTTTTTTTAAATCTAAATTTGTGATTTTATTGCTATACTGAATTCTTCAATCCTTACCAGGCTGTACTTCTCCACACTTTTCCAATATGCCCTAGAAACCTTTTCATCCTGGAATCCACACTTCAGAGGTACCCTAAAACCACAGGGTCCTTCCCTCCTCTCACCGGGCTCTTCCCAGCACCTCTATTTAAGGAGAGTGGGCAGGCAAGAAACCTTTCTCAGGTCTGCTTAACCTTAGCGTCTTCCATCTGAGATGATACCCAATTTATACTTTACATATCGTTTGTACGTAGGTTTTGGGTTTTGTTTTTTGGGATTTTGGGGTTTTTTGCATGTTGTCTCCTGCATTAAATTGTGATGGTTTTTTTTGCTTTTTTTGGAGGGCAATTGGGGTTAAGTAACTTGCCCAAGGCCACTCAGCTAGGTTTTTATTTGTGTGTGCTTTAAGTGTCTGAGGCCAGATCCGAACTCAGGTCCTTCTGACTCCAGGGCCGACGCTCTACTCACTGTGCCACCTAGCCACCCCCAAATTGTGAATTTCTTAAGATCAGGAATTGGATTGTTTTTGTTTTGGCTTTCCTTTATATTCTGAGTACTTGGTACAGTGCACATAGTAGATGTTTACCAAATATTAGCTGACTGATTTGACTATGCATGTTTACAAGGGTTAAAAGGGTTTTATATTTTTTTCTTTCCCATCTGTCCCACAGGGGACTGGGAAAGGTGGGAGGAAGAAAACAATAGATTTTTGTTTAAAAGAAAAAGAAATTATTTTTTTAAAACCTTGCTCTCTGATTCCAGTGTTTTCTAATACAGTGAGTCAGAGGAGCCTCCAATTCTAAAGCAGGTAAATTAAGAAGCCTCCCCTTTCCTTTTTAGCATCTCTCCTCTCCTGCTTAAGTACCCACCCATCTGCCCTAAGCTGTCCATCTGCTTCCTCCAGGGAACCATATTACTGTACTGTGCCCACCAGAGTCAGCTTTCTCTAGGCAGTGAGTGCTCAATGATTATGACTTTTCCTTTTTCCTCATTTTAGTCCTGAGTCCTATTCCCATACAACCTTGCTAGATTGGTTATTGTCCTTCATGTTCAAAGAGGATCAGAATAAGATCACTATATGGAGGTCAAGGTAAAATGTATCTGACTGTGGCTGATAAGACCAGTATCAATTCAGAAGGCTCTACCACAGGTCAGACACAAAGAGTCCATGTGAACATTTGGAATAGAGATAGCTTTAAATTTGTGTATCTCATGTTTCTTTTGAGGTACTACAGTTCTGCTTTGCTCAAAGATCACAGTACCTCCTTTGATGCAGGTTGCCATGGTGGGAGTCCTGTGCCAGTATCTCCTAGGTCTCACAATTGATTCCAAAGTTTTTAGAGACCTTGAGAGTATGTTGATTCTTCTGACCTCCATGTGAGAGCTTGCCTTATGTGAGTTCTCCATAAAAATGTCTTTTAGGCAAACGTACCTTTGGCATTTAAGTAACATGGCCAGCCCATTGGAGTTGTACTCTCTGCAGTAGAGTTTGAGGGTTTGGTTAGTTGAGGTCAAGAAAGGACTTCAGTGTCTGGTACCTTATCTTGCCAGGTGATCCTCAGAATCTTCTTAAATCAGTTCAAATGTAATTGATTCAATTTCTTGGTATGATGGTATATTGTCCAGATTTTATGAGTATACAACAATGAGGTCAACACAATGGCCTGGTAGACCTCCAGTTTGGTAGTCAGTCTAATATCTCTTTTCTCCCACATTTTTCTTCAAAGCCTCCCAAACACTGATCTATATCTGGCAATGCATGTGTTAACTTCTTTATCAATGTATACATCCCTGGGAAGTACACTCCCCAGGTAAGTGAACTTATCCACAGCATTCAAAATTTCTCCATTTGTTGTAATCAATGGTATCACATATGGATGGTGTGGTGCTGGTTTAGAGAACCACCTTTCTTGGTGTTTATTGTCAGGTCAAAATTAGCACAAGAGAGAATCAATCTATACTCTGCTGTATCAGTCTCAGAGGCTGCATTGAGTACACAATCATCTTCAAACAAAAAGTTGTCTACCAATTCTCCTCTCACTTTAGTGAGTTTGGTTTGTAGCCTTTTTGAGTTAAATAATTTACTGTCACAAATTTACTGTCAGTACAGTAGCTGACCTTGATGCTGTTTTTGTACTTGTTGAAGGCAGCTGACAACACCACTGAAAACATCATGCAGAAAAGCATGGAGCAAGCACACAGCCCTATTTCACTCCATTGGTGACTGGATCATCTGTTATCCAGAACTCATGCAAGCATGCCATTGTGAAACAGACATAATATACTGATGAACTTCTCTGGGCAGCCAGACTTTGCCATGATCTTCCACAAGCCCTCATGACTAATAGTATCAAAGGCTTTGGTCAGATGAACATTGTGTGGAGACCTATGTCCTGTCCCTGGCATTTCTCTTGGACTTGTCAGGCCTCAGACACCACATTGACCATTTATCAGCCCTTCTGAAGCCTTGCTGGCTCTCAGAAAGATGACCATCATCCAGGAGAACTGTCAGCTGATTAAGGAGGACTCTGATAAGAATCCTGCCAGCAATGACTAAGAGAGAGATCTTGTCCCGTAAATGTCACAGGACAACCTATTTCCCTTTCCTTGATAGAGATGGACAAAGGAGGCATCCTTGAACTCCTGGGGATTACCCCCTCTTGCTATATAACTAGAAACTTTTCTATCAGCTTTTCTATCACTACCTTGTAAATCTCAGCTGGAATAGGATCAGCACCAGGCACTTTGTGACATAAGAGGAACTTAATGGTGTTAAAAACCTCTTCTTTAGTTGGAAGTTCAGCTAGATGGATTGACTTCAACCTAAGGTATATAGTCAGTGGCTTCAGCATCAATTAATGATGACCTGTTGAGAATGCTATAGAAGTCTTCAGCCCAGCTTTCTGGGATCATGTCCTTATCATTAATGAAAGTGGCTCCATCAGTGCTGAGTAGTTGAGATGCACCATAAGTCTTTGGCCCCTAAAGGACATCATAAAAACACTTTGGATTGTTACTATCAGCATAAAACTAAATTTCATTGGCCTTCTAGCTGAGCCAAGAATCCTGCATCTCTCTAAGATTTGCTTATAAAACCTTTCTAGATTATTGACCAATCTACTGAATAAACTAATTTATGCTAAGGTGCTAATGGTTGTTAATTAGCCATCTAATATACAATGTATTTCCAGGGCTAGTTCTCCTTTAACGGGGGACTCTCAGAGATGTGATTTCTTCATCTAAAGACATAATGAATGGATCTCTAAGCAAGTGACATGGCAAAGATACTGGAGTGGTTTGCCATTTCCTTCTCTGGCTCATTTTACAGATGAGGAAACTGAGGCAAACAGGGTTAAGTGACTTGCCCAGGATCCCACAGCTAGGAAGAGTCAGGCTGGATTTGAATTTAGGTCCTCCTAAATCTGAGCCCAGTGTTCTATCTACTGTGCCACCTAAGCTGCCCTAATGGCACATGTACTTGACACAATTAAAAACAAATAATATAGGGCAGCTAGATGGTGCAATGGATAAGTCAAGAAGACCCAAGTTCAAATCCAGCCTCAGAACCTTACTAGCTGTGTGACCCTAAATCACTTCATCCAAATTACCTAAAAAACAACAACAACAACAAAAACCAAACCCAACAACCAGATAATATAATAAATTACTAAGGTCATGTTACTTTAATTATAAACACAGTAAAACTTTAGAGAAGGGAGATTAGAATGGGCTAGATTAGTTGGGGGAGGTTTTATAGAAGAGGTGAAATCAGTCAGACCCTATAGGATGTGTTGGATTTGTATACAAGAAATAAGAGGGAAGAACAGGAAAGATTCCCATTCCAGGCAAGAAGAGCAAGAACAAGGGACAAAAGCTCACCCACCTCCCCAAAGTCATATCACCTATAATAATTAAAATTGATCTTGTAGCTATTTTAAGACTTCATTTTAAAAAAATAAACCCCCAGTATGGAATTTCCCTCCACCAATGAAGTTAAGCCATTTCTCTACATCCACCAATCTTGGAGAATTGCCTGGAAGCACTGAGGGGGTAAATTACTGGCTCAGGTCCAAACCTCCCATAGACGTCAGAGGTAGTGATGCTATCACACTGCCTCTAGCCCCTATATCGGCGCAATTGCACATCTTTTGTTTTCTTAGCTACACAACACAGAGATAGATCAAACACAGGAAAGATTTCAGCCATGGTAAGAAGACGAAGGTGAAGCAGTTTCAGGTTTTTAGTCACAAGCAATTAAAACCTTTCTTGAAATGAAAAAGGGAAGGATGCTTTTTGTTCATTCTGACTCTGGGGCAATATAGCCAAGCCTCCTGGATATCTAGCATATAAAGGCTTACTGGCCCTATCTAGTGGTCAGAAGGAGAACTGAGCTCAGCAAGGATTTGATCAATGCCTTGGACTTTGAGGCCTCTATCCCCAGTTACTATTTCAAAACAAAACAAAACCAAACGTCACAAAATGCCCACTTGCACATATTGGGAAATCATTATTCCTAGCAACCTGGAAAAAAAATAAATCTTTTAAAGAGGTCAGCAATCATAAGCAAACTGAAAGTGAATACAGAATTACAAAGAGCAAGCCCCAGTAAATAGATCCCCACCCCATTCACTCCTTTGTAGAGGTAGGAGGTCCCTGGGTGAGGAATACAGCATAACTTTTTAGACTTTTTATCTGTATTGAGAAGTTTTACTGAGTTCATTCTCATTTCATTCCTGGGGTTTTTTTTCTTCTAAAAAATGCATTCTTTGTTTTAGGAGATGAATCTTACGGAGTGGGGAAGGGGAGAGATAGCAGGGAAAATTTAGGTAATGTTAAATACAAAAGATAACGATAAAAATTTATTTAAAAAAAAGGAAAAGAAAGCTCTTAAGCCCAACAAGCAGATCTCATAAATAATAGCAGGAAATGATCTTGCTGCCTCAAGGACCTCTAGTAAATTTGACATTATGGGCATCTAAAGCACAGACTTTTCATCCAGGGGGAATAGGAGGAAAGCCAGGGGCTAGAACAAGTTTTGGCTTGGAAAACTCTCCAGAGGGTACCTGAGACTTTCCTAAGATGAGATTCTGACTCATAAACTGTAAATACATCTGCTTTTAAAAGTAACAGTTCTAAACAATAATACACACAAAAAAAGAAAAGAATCTTTTGTTCATTTTGTAAATGTGGAACTTCTTAATGTTTTCTTTTGGTGAAAAAAGAAAGCTGGTGACAGCTTTAAGGTTCATTAAATACCAATTTCTTCATAAGTATTCTGGGGTAAACAGTTAGCACACCAACCTGTTTTCGAGCTACAGAAGCAATACTGTAAAATTTTATTATGGTCTGTCCTGGCTTTGATGGTTTTCAAACCTGCTACTGTTTTCATCCATCAGAAAAGAGATCCAGGTTGTGAGCACAGGATAGATGCCAGTGAATTACCATTCAGGTTGTGGAAAGCTGAGGTTTCCATCTAAATAGAAACAAGAAAGAAAGAAAAGAAGGGTCAGGAACACAGATGGTAATGAATATAAGCCCAGTGTTTCAGGAATATCACAGCAACTTATTTTGAACATCTGTGCTTTGAGAGAGCTAGGAGATGATTGGATTTTTTCTCCCACTTTCTTTGAATTGAAAAACACATTACTTTTTTTTTCTTAAGTTGAAGGAAAGGGGAGGGAATAAGCATTATATAGCATCTACTATGCACCAAGCATTTACAATTTTTATCTCATTGGATCCTCATAACAATCCTGGGAGCTGGGTGCTATTATTGTCCCCATTTTTTGGTGAGGAAACTGAGTCAGAGGTGAGATAACTTAACAGAGGCACAGCTAATAAATGTCTGAAGCTGGATTTGGACTAAAGTCTTCCTGACTCTATCCCCAGCACTCTATTCAATGTACCACCTAGCTGTCTCAATGCATTGGTAACAGACCTTCTAATTCTGAAAGTTCCAAACCGGACATTCATATCTCATTCTGTGGCATTATCAGACATAACATAATTGTTTTGTCTACTTCCATATATTTTCACTAAACTCTAAACAAATTTTTTTCAGGACTATGAGGAAGAATATGTTTGAATATGTGTGAATGGTTGTGACGGAGGGAGTGTGAACAAAATGAGGAAGAAGAGGTGGAAAGAGGAAAGAGATTCCTGATTTCTCTTACTGATTATGGCCAGATAGGTTTCTCTACCAAATCACCTTGCCCATGGTTACCACTTGCATTTTTTCCTGGACTTAAATCATCAACAACAGTTTGGAACAGAGGAAAGAGCCTAGATCAGAACTCTGGTTTTGCTGTTTCACTACCTGTGTATGGGCAGCTAGGGCCAGTGAGAAGGACAATGGATTAAGAGTCAAAAGACTTGTTTGAATCACAATCCTGCTGTTTACTACCTGTGTGATCTTGGGCAAGTCCCCTACCTATACTCTCTGGGACTCAGTTTCTCATCTGTAAAGTGATAGAAGAGATGATCTAAGAGTCCCCATTCAGATCTAAACCTGTGATCCTAGGATCTCACTGAGCACCTTGCTGAGTGATTAATTGTTTGAATGAATGATGGGCAGAGTTCTATATACTGGCTGTTTTTAGGAGACACCACAGAACTATAATTTAGAAATTTAATTAATAGAATTTAGATTTGGAGGGGGCCTTGATGACTAGTCCAAATGATATGTAAAAGAAATCCCCACTGTAACATGGGTGACAAGCAGTCACCCAGCCTCTCCTTGAAGACCTCCATGACAGAGGAATTCACTACTTCTCGAGGCAGCCCATTTCACTTCTGGATAGCCCTAGTTGTTCGGAAGTTGTTTGTTTTTTCTAACATTAAACCAAAATTTGACTTTTTGTGACTTCTACCTATTGCTTCTGGTTGTGTGCACTGAAGTCAGACAGAACAACATTAATCCCTCTCTCACATGAGAGACCCCTTCAAATGGCCTTTCAGTTTATTGAACTGACACAAAAGAAGGCAGCAATTATATTCCATAAAGTCTTTGCTTCCCTTCACAGCTAGATGGGTTAGCGGATAAAGCATTGGACTTAAGAGTTAGGAAAGCCTGAATACAAATCCTGCCTTAGACCTTACTAGCTTACTAGCTCTGACAAGTCACTTAATCTCTGAGCCCCAGTTTCCTCATATGTAAAATGGAACTAAAAATAAAGAATTATTGTGAGGATCCAATGAGATAAGACATGTAAAGCACCTGGCAGAATTTAAGAGCTATGTAAATACTATCTATAACAATTAATGTTGTTCAACCAAACTGAAATGGTAATGGTAATTTGAAGATCTTCTCTGCCCCTTGTATTGGCAAGCAAACAGGTACTTAAGCAACTTGTTTCAAGTTCATGATTGTGTCAGGTATTAAGATCTAGAACTTCTGAATCCCACAGTGGGATGAAGTTGCTGATGTAACAGGAAGGGGCAAAACAGGAAGGAGTTAATACCATATATAAGGAAAAGCCCAAGCTAGAGAGCCAGAACTTCTGGGAGCAAGTAGCATGGAAGCTGAGGAGCTAATGATCATATATAAGAAGAGGCCCAGGCTGGAGAGAGTGGAATTGAGAACAGAACTTGTGAACTGAGAACTGAGAATACCTGAGAAGAGAATAGAGAAGACCTAAGAAATGAGAAAAGAGGGTAACTGCCAGGAAGCATGGCTGTGGTACTGATACTTTGTCTGTTTTGATGTTACTTTTCTGCTGATAGAGGACATTGCTGTTGTTACAGAATCCCTGGGACCTCACTGCTGGTTCAGAAGCCCTGAAAGAGAATTTTCTTGTTTACAGAAATCCTGGAAGAGGGTTTCACTGACATTTTCAGAGGTCCTGGGACTATATTGGTGATTTGTTTTGATTCCTCAGACCTTGTTGTTGGGTCTATGTTGATTTCACAGGCAGAAAGTGAATTGATGAGGAGGCTGGCAAGTGCATGAATGTTATTGTGGCTTTGTTAAGCTTTGTCTTCCCAGGAACAGATACTGTGAAGGACTTGAGGTGGACCAGACACTATGAGCTTCACCATGGAAGATGAACCATGGAAGCTGAGAGCCTGCCGAGTCAAAATGAAAAAACCTCTCCTTGGGTATTTAAGGCAAACCAAGAAGATCATGATTCACTGTGGCCTAGAGGAGGAGAACGTTGACCTCTACATTTAGATGATTGAGTTAAGGACTTCTCCAATTAAGAAGAAAGAAGACTTTTTGATAAAGACAATGTGACCTAGGGGTAGAGAACTTTGACCTTTATACTTTGTGATTGAATTAAGGACTTACTAAATGATTGATTTACTAAATTAATGTTATCTTTTGCTTAAAACTATGTGACCACTTTGATGAAAACTATGTGGCCACTTTAGTGATAAATTGTTATACCATAACATTGCGAATGCTGTACCTTGCTTTTCTGTGAATGCTTTGTCTTAGTTTGTTATTGAATAAATAGAGTTCACTATACTGTGTAATCAGAACCTTGAAGTTGTTCACAACAGCAGTTCTCTGGAAAGCTGCTCATGCTTGGTTTTACACAAACATCTCCAGTTCCTTCAGTCTCTCCTTCAAGGTGTTTCAATATCCCAGTCATCCTTCTCTGGAGGCTCTCCAGTTGAATAATATCCTTCTTAAACTTTCCATTAGAATATAAGCTCCTTGAAGGCAAGGATGATTTCCTATACATATATGAAACACACATAAATTCATCCATCCATACATGAATATATGTGTATAGACACAAACACCCACATATACCCTATGTATACACGTTTATCTATACTCCATGTATACACGCTTATCTATACAATGTATATATACGCATATATGTATACTTATATGTATATATATGTGTATATACATACACACATATTTATGTTCATGGAGTCTTCCCCAACAGAATATAAGCTACTTGAGAGCAAGGTCAGTTTCATTTTTGTTCCTATGTTTCTAGCACTTAACATAGTACCTGGCATATAGTAAGAGTTTAATAAATTCTTGTTGGCTGAACATGGCACCTAAAAAGGAACACAGTTGTCCAGATTTGGCCTGACTAGGATGGAATACAGAGGGAGTCTACCATCACCATTTCCTTGGATAGTCTTTTTTAGGACATGGTCCCTATCCTAAAGGTGTTCGCAATTCAGTGGGGAAGACTGGGCACTCACATATTATATAACTTTATGTTAAGCTAACATCAGCAAAAGCAAACCTATAGCATATTGTACCAAAGAATAATATACTATGATGTAGTATTGACCACCAACTTCAGTTCTGAGGAGACACCAAAAATGAAAGTGAACTTTGTGGGGTTGGGCTCATCAGGAAAGCTTTCATGGGAAAACTCAATCTAGAATGAGGTGAAATAGGACTGAATAGGTGAGAATGTCTCCAGTCCAAGTTAAGAATCATAGAATTGGGGTGGCGAGGTGGTGCCGTGAATAGAGCACTGGCTCTGGAATTAGGAGGACCTAAGTTCAAAATCTGACCTCAGACACTTAACACAAAAAACTAGCCATGTGACCTTGGGCAAGTCACTTAACCCCAATTGCCCCACCTTCCCCCCTCCAAAAAGAAAAAAAAAGAGTCATAGAATCTTAGAGTTGACAGGTTACTTAGATATTCTTAGGCCAACCTTAGGCCAACCTCTGACAAGCTATTATATTGTTTCACCTCTTCTAGTAATAGGGAATTCAGTACATACAGAGAAAACCCATTCTACTATTGCAGAATTCAGATTATTAAAAAGTTCTTCCTAAATATCCCTCAGATCAATTTAATAAGCATTTATTAAGAATTTACTACTTGCAAGACATTGTGCTAGGTGTTTGAGAAGTCAAAACAAAACTGAAAACAGTCCCTGCCCTCAAGGAACTTACATTCTACTGGAGTGATACAACATGTACAAAAGCACAAGACAATTTGGGGAGGGAGAGAGTGTTAATAATGAAGGGGATCAAAATAGGCTTTAAGTAGGTGGCACCTGAACTGGGGGAGGAAGAAAGGCATTCTTCTTGGAGGTGGAGATGGAATGTGGAATCTGGACAAAAATAGGTAGGACAGAGGCGGCTAGGTGGCACAGTGAATAGAGTGTCAGCCCTGGAGTTAGGAGGACCTGAGTTCAAATCCGGCCTCAGACGCTTAACACTTACTAGGCGTGTGACCTTGGGCAAGTCACTTTACTCCAATTGCCCTGCCTCTGCCCTCCAAAAAGCAAAATAAATTTTAAAATAGCTAGGACAGTTAATTTGACTGGAACACAAAGTGCATGAAAGGGAATGATTCAATATGTCTGGAAAAATAGAGTGGAACCAGGCTGTAGAGGGCCAGGCAGTCTGCATTTTATCTTAGAAGAAATAGGGAACCACTGATGACTCTTTAGGAAGGGAATGATGCAGTCAGACAAAAGTTTTAGGAAGATTATTTTGGCACCTGTATGGAATATGAACTAGAGACAACAAAGACTAGAAGCAGGAAGAAAAGTTAGGAGGTTAATGAAATAATCTAGCAAGTAGTGATAAGGGCCTGAACTAGGTAATGATCTCCCTAAGATTCCCTCCCATTGGTCCTGTTTCTTGTTTCTAAAGCCAAGCAGAATCCAAGCAAGGCAACAATAAGAAAAAATCCCCCTAGACTACAAAATTTTTATAGTGACTTTCTGATGTCTAAGAATTGGAAACAAAGTAGTTGCCCATCAATCAAAGAATAGCTAAACAAATTGTGGTACATGAAGGTAATGAAACATTACCGTGTTGTTTAAAAAAATATATATGTGTGTGTGTGTGTGTGTGTGTGTGTGTGTGTGTGTGATGAACATAGAGAAGCATGGAAAGAGCTATATGAACTGATGCAGAGTAAAGTAAACAGAGTCAAGAAAACAATATAAACCCTAATAATGTAAATGGAAAGAATTATATACCAAAAAATAAAAATAAACACAACAAAATTATGAAGATAAAACAGGACTTGAAAGAAGAAATATGAGAAGATACTTCCAACGTACCCCTTCATTGTGGCAAAAGGTCCACAAATGTTACATATTGAACATGTTTTCAGACTTTTTCAAGGTATCTATCACTTTGCTGACTTTTTTTTGAAGACTAAAAAGTACTATTTGTTATATGGGATGGCTGGAGGTGGGGATATTTGGGATCACTGGTGATATAAGAAATAGAAAACACCAATAAAAACATTGAAAAAAAATTTTAATGAGCACAAATCAACACTTTTAAATAAAGAAACTCAGGGGCGGCTAGGTGGCGCAGTGAGTAGAGCGTTGGCCCTGGAGTCAGAAGGACCTGAGTTCGGATCTGGCCTCAGACACTTAAAGCACACAAACAAAAACCTAGCCGTGTGACCTTGGGCAAGTTACTTAACCCCAATTGCCCTCCAAAAAAACAAATAAATAAAGAAACTCTTCCTTTGTTTCTGTGATATTTCTTCATTTATCTCTACTAGCCACTCCATTTCCTTTACCGCTTCCTATTCTTTCTTTCACTCACTAATTTATTCCTCAATGCTCAATCTTTGGCTCCATGCCATTGTTTCTGCCTTGGAGGACCAATATCTTCTTTTGACTTCAATTATTATCTCTAAACATCTAGCCTGGTGTGTTGGTGCCTCATTTGTAGAAGACATTGCACACATATTTGAGGAATTGATGTCTCCCATTTGCCGTCTCCAGGACAACCACTGACTTGAGCTCTTGTCCCATATCTTCAGTTTTCTGTAAAGCATTTGTACTTGAAGGTCTTGCTAACAAGCTAGAAGCAAAGTGGCACATTAGAAAAACCACTAGACTTGGAGTCAAGAGGAAGGTGGGCTTGCCTACTGGTTCCAGTCCTTATTAGTTGTGTAACGTTGGGTGCAAATTGCTTAACTTCTCATAGCCTCAGCTTCTTCAACTATAAAATGGGAATGGGAATCTAACTATTTGTATTTCTTATGTCATGGATAAGTACTTTAGAGACCTTAAGATGCTATCTATACAAGGTATTCTAAAAGTCTTAGGGCTGTTTTAAGCTATTATAGTCTAAATCTGTATAAAGATGAGTTTTCATCTTTTATCTTTTCAAACTTATTCAAAGCCATTAATATCATCTGCAGTCACAAAGTTTTTTCTGCTTCCAAGTTTCTCTACTTGTGTTAGTGACATCACTATTCTACCTGTACTTCTACCTTGAATCTTTGGCATTATCTATAATCTTTCCCTCCTTCTCTTTCCTGCCTCAAGTCCAAGTCCATGCCAACTCCTGACATTTATTCCTTCCAAACAAATCTTGTCTTTGTCCCTTCCATTTTCATTCCATAGCCATCTAATTGGTCTTCCTGCTTCCAGTCTTTCTGAGCCACAATTCATCCTGCACAATACCACCAAATTAGCCTTCCCCAAACACTGTTTTCATCATGTTACTACCCTGCTCCTAGCCTGGTAATAGCCTATCACTGCCCACAGGCTAAAGCTCAAAACCTACAGTTTTGTTTTCACAACATTCCATAATCTGGCTACCTTAACTACCACATTCCCTCTTTCTCTATTCCCCCACATAACTCTATACCCCAGCCACAGAAGTTTCCTCATTGTCCCATAAAAACACTGTGTTTGTCCATCCTTGTGTCCTATTCTCCATGAAACTTTCTTTGACCTGAAATGATCTCTCACTTACAGAACTTAGAGTTTTGAAGGGCCTTAAAGATCATTTAATCCCTCATTTTATAGTCAAGGAAACTGAGAACCAGAGATGCTAAGTGGTTGCCCAAGGGTTATAGAACTAGTAAGCAAAGGCCCAGTATTTGAATCTTCTGACTTGAAAGCTAGATTTTTTTTCACTACATTATGATGCCTCACTTTTTTTAAACATTTACTGCACATTTAAGCAGTCTGTATTTTTCCAAACAATTTTAACTTCATCATATGACTTTCTTCTGTTTGTGTCTTATATCCCTAATTAGACTATAAGTTCCCTGAGGGTAGGTAATCATTTATATTATATACCACGCTGAGATAAAGTAAATATTCTATACATTCTTCTTGAATTGAACTGAATTATCTTTCAGGTCATTTGGGATGGGGTGGGGCGGAGGGGAGAAAGGGGAAGGGGGAAGACAACACAAGAAAAAGAAACAAAAGCAAGCATTTCATTCATACATCTGTGCAGTGTCCATAGAGGCACAGAGGCCTAAGCAACCTGTGGCTCTGAACTGTTGTGTACCTTGCTCTACCTTGTATCTTTCTGGGTTTTTACACCTCAGGCATTTCCCCTATCTTGACTAGTCACCTTAACAATGCTTTTTTTGGGGGGGGGGGTGGCAGAGCTAAGACAATGGCATATAAACAGGAAATTCCATGAGCTCCCCCACAACTACCTCAAATACCTATAAAATATGACTAAACAAATTTTAGAGCTACAGAACCCACAAAATGACAGAGAGAAACAAATCTCCCACTTAAGGCAGCCTGGCAGGCCTACAGGAAGGGTCCATTGCAGTGCACTGGGAGCAGAACACAGTCCCACATGACCGCCAGGTTTTGGCCTCAGGGTGCCCCAACCAGTGGTGGCTGGAGCAGACTTCAGGAGAGTGAATCACCAGCAGCTGTGGCAGTATCCAGACTCCTCAACCCATAAATGCCAAAGAGCAAGTAAAAGGTTAGCGTGGAACTCTGTTGCAAAGGAAGGGCACAGTCCAGCCCCTGCCCCCAGCAAGAGAAAACTATTACAATGGAGGGGAAGAACAGGAAGCCAAAAGGGAATGGGTCAACCTTACTTTCATTGAATTTGGCTTAAGGAGGGAATAACATACATACTTAATTGGGTATCTTACCCTACAGGAAAGTATCGGGGAGGGTGATAAGAGGGGGGATGATAGAAGGGAGAGCAGATTGGGGGGGGGGTGTAGTTAGAAGCACACACCTTTGAAAAGGGACAGGGCCAAAGTATAAAATAGAATAAATGAGGGGCGGGATAGGATGGGGGGGGGGTAACATAGTCAGTCTTTCACAATATATCTACTATAGAAATGTTTTACATAATGACACATGTACAACCTATATTGAACTGCTTATCTTCCCAGTAGGGGTGGGTGACAAGGGAAGAAGGGAAAGAATCTGAAAATCAAATGTTAAAAAATTTTTAAATTATTGTTATTATTATTATTATTATTATTACATGTAACTGGGAAATAAGATATACAGGCACTGGGGTATAGAAATCCATCTTGTCCTACTAGAAAGTTAGGGGGCATGGGAGAGGGGGTATTCAGTAGGATCACTATTTTGGGGTGGGGGTAGGGAAAAGATGGGGAGAAAATTTGTAACTCAAAACCTTGTGGAAATAAACATTGAAAACTAAAAAATAAACAAAAAAACAAACAAAAAAAAAACCCCAATGCATGGTGAGGGCATTACCTGGTTCTGTGAGCTACCTGAATCTATTTGTGCTGACTAGTACAGCTTATTATGTAAAAAGCCTATCCTTTGGTCCCCTCCACCAGGCTCCACGACATCACTCCCCTACTCAATAAATTCCTGTGGTTCACTAATGTCTCTAGGATCAAATACAAAATAGTCTGTTTGGCATTCAAAACCCTCTATAACCTAATTCCCTCTTATCTTTCCATTCTTCTCACATCTTATTCTCTACCACATACTCTTTAATTCAGTGACATTGGCCTCATGCTTGTTACATGAACAAGATACCCCATCTTTCAGTTTCCATTATTTTCTCTTGCTCTCCCCATGCCTGGAATGCTCTCCCTCCTTAACTCTACCCAATGATTTTCCTGACTTCCTTCATATCCCATCTAAAATCCCATCTTTTTCTTTTAACTTTTTATTCATTTTGAACTTAAAGAAAAAAAGACCAAAAAAAAAACCACCATAAATTTCCATTTCAGACTATTTACTTAAAAAAACATAACTATGTAATGAATACTTATACACTGTTTTCAAAGCTTTTCTATGCTTTTGAGTTTCCTTTTGTTTTCTGCTGTGTACTTTTTTTTTCTTCCTTCCTTCCTATCCTTGACTAGAGGCTACAATTAAACACACATTTTATACAGAGATAGAGATATATTTCTATATGTTAAATATACTATACATACTTCTATTTATCAGTTCTTTTTCTGGATAGCATCTTCCTTCACAGGTCCTTTATAGATGGTTTAAGTATTCATGATACTTAAGTTGAATTAGCCAAAGTTGTTCTTAGGACAGTATTTCTGTTACTATGTATAACATTCTCTTGGTACTGCTCATTTCACTTTCGTTATTTTGTACAAGTCTTTCTACATTTTTCTGAAAACAACCAGTTCACCATTTCTTATGTCATATCAGTATCCCATCACAATCATATACCACAACTTGATGCCCCAAGTGAAGGGCATCTATCATTTTAGCCAATCTGATAGGTGAACAATTATATCTCAAAGCTGTTTTAATTTGTATTTCTCTAATCAATAATGATTTAGAGAATTTTTTCATATGACTATACATAGTTTTAATTTCTTCATTTAAAAACTGCCTGTCCATATCCTTTGACCATTTTCAATTGGGGAATGATTCGTATTCTCACAAGTTTGACAAAGTTCTTTATATATTTGAGAAATAAGACCTTTATCTATGAACGTTTTTGGGTGGTAGGTGATATTATGATCTCCATTTTACAGATGGGGAAACTGAGGTAAACAGAAGTTAAGTATATTGTCCAGAGTCACCCAGTTATTGTCTGAGGCCATTTTGAACTCAGGTCTTCCTGACTCTAGATCTAGCACTCTATCTAAGGGGTTACCTGGCTGTCTCAGATCAGATTTAAATTCAAATACCCCTGGAAGAGTTAATAAATTAATGATTAATTTGCATTTAGGGATAAATGACTGATAATCAGTCATTTGAGAGAAGATAGGAAAATAGAGAAGACAGTAAGAAGTTACTGAATACCTTAAAGGCAAAGGGGCGAAGTGTTACAGGGAGGAGAAAAAGAAATACAGAAAGGGAAAGCTAGCCCTCTAGACAGACTTTGCCTACTTTACCTAGGGCCTACCCTACTTCTAAATCTTTTAGAAAGGCCTATGAAAGTCAGTGGTTGGGGTTGTCAAGAAGATGGATGAATGAATGTACTCTGACAATAAAAACTTGTTCTAATGTGAGTCTGGGCACTGACTGTTCTGCCAGACTGGCTTCTCTGTCTTTAATAGCTTTATCAGAATTGTTACAGAAGACCCACAAACTTCTGATAAGCAGTCACAATCCCTCCCATTTTAATTAAAAGAAATATTCACATCCTGAAAAGTTTAATGAGTGAGTTGATTAAGTACTATATGTCCTTTTCAGAGCAGAGTTGGGGGGCACGGGAAAGACATCCTTTATTTTTCTGTTCCTCCAAGCTCTCACCACCACTCACTCCTGGGCATTGCTCCTATGGACAGTGCAAGCAGATATGAGCTTGTCTCTGACCTTTAAAGAGCTCTATTGTGACACTTTGGAAACAGTGAACTTTTTCTCCCTTTTTCCCAGTTTTACACCCACCCTGAGGCTGCTGGGGGAAAAATGGAAGAGAACTTAATGTGTCCCATTGCAAGTTCTGAGGCAGCTACTTTATGGGTCTAGGGGAGACAAGCTGGGCCTGCTTCTATTTAACATCATCATTTAGCAAAGTTGCTTTGAATTGCCCAAGGTGTCAGTTGACAAATCCCATCCTTGGTCAAGGCAGCAACAGAAGCCATAGGCGTTGCCTAAGTGTTGGTCTACAGAGAGAAGGGAAGGATGACAGAAATATAATCAACAGACCCTGGGTCACTCCATCTTCTTCACCTCAATGCAGACTCTGGGTTGGATCCAAGTGGGGAATAAAGAGTAGTGGACTCCTGTTCCTCTTCTGTGGTGGCCTACTCTGCTTGGTAGCAACCGCTCCCTTCTGTTGGCAGCATTCCAGTCCAACCTCCATTCAGGGCAAATCCAGACTGAATAAGAGTTTGGCCAAGTCTGTCTCTTTTTTGCTCTCCCCAACTCCCCTTGCAATGCAAAGCTCATTCCATTGGCTGTGGGTTTCAATTCAGTTCAGTTCAGTTCAGCAAATATTCATCCAATTCTTACCTAATATAGGTAACCGGGAATAGTGGATAGAGAATGTCTGGCCAAATAACCAGCCTAGAATTTGGGTTTTAGTCTTGTCTCAGTCACAGACTAGTTGTGTATCATTTAACCTCTCACTATGTCCAGACAACTTCATAAGGCTATAAGTTGAAGAACAGGTTATGACTTTGCAGGGTTTTCTCATGCAACATTCACTATACCAATGAAATCATAGGTCTATAAAAACAACTAACCAAAATAATGAACAAACAGGTAGAAAAACAGATGAACAGATGGAGAGATAAATGAATGAATGAGTACACTTATGAGACAATGTGTTGTACATTAAAGATACAAAGAAAAACACTTCCTGTCCTCAAGAACCTTATAATCTTCTAGGGAAGGTGGGAAATGTATAAAATAATACAAAACATAATGCAAATACGTATAATATAGAATATGATGGACACAAAGAAGAGGTGAAGACAAAGTGCTCCATTTAGCATGACCATCATTTTGTGAGGGGAGAGGTGGGTATGAAAAATCAGAGGAGGAAGCATCAAAGCTGGGCAGCTGACTTCAAAGAGAAATGATGGGCAGCATAGTACAAATAGAGAAAGAACTGAACTTGGTGTCAGGAGACTTGGGTTATTCTTAGCTCTGATCATTTAATAAGATGTTTTGCTTCAGTTTCATCATTTATAAAATGGGGATAAAAATAATTTTCTAGCAACTTTATAGGGTTGTACTTACTTCAGTTACTGTGGAGAAGCTGACAAACTGCCTTTGCTGAGTGGATAAGCCCAAGAGTCCTGAGAGTAGCAGCCTCTCTCTGATTCCCTGTCCTGCTTCTAGTCCAGCCCCAAAAGCCATCATCAATCTAGCATACAACTCCTCTGGAGATGAGGCCTGGCAACTGTTCCTTCGGAAGCTGCAGCCAGAGTCACCAAAGTCCCAGATGCTTCTTACCACCAAAGTTCTTGGTGCTGTCAAAAGTTTCAGCATCAGAATCTGATATGGTTCTATCAGCAGAAATGATGTTAAATAATTTGCATTCCCATCTACTTTGCCACTGCTCAGTCAGAACCATGGGACTTTACCCTCTGATTTGCATCTAAAACTTTCTATATATGTTGAGTGCAGGGATTGTCTTACTTTTCTATGTGTATCACCAGTACCAAGCACATAATAAGTACATAATAAATGCTTTTTCATTCACTCATTCTTGTGAGGAAAAGTACTTTGTAAACCTTAAAATGGTACAGGAAGGAAGCTAGGAGATAGAGGAGGGTGAGCATTCTAGGCACTAAAAATGTCAGTGAAGATACCTGGACTAGGGAGATGAAGTGTCAAAATCAGTGTCACTGGATTGCAGAATATTTGGAGGAAAGAGGATACAAGGTTCATTTAAGATGTTGCCTCTAGTTTCAATCCCTTAATTAAAAACCTTAGGGGCACCAAAAGTGGTGAAGTGAATAGAGCACCAGCCCTGGAGTCAGGGGTACCTGAGTACAAATCCAGCCTCAGACACTTGACATGCTTATTAACTGTGTGACCTTGGGGGCAAGTCATAACCCCAATTGCCTTACCTTTCCCACTCCAAAAAAAGATTAAAAAAACCTTTAATGACTCCCAATTGGTTATCAAATAAAGTCTAAAACTTTTAGCTAGGCATTCAAAATCTGTAATCTAGCCCAAACCTCTATTATTTCCAGGTGTCCTATGACTTAGACAAATCAGACTATTTTCCATGTCCCAAACATGTCCTGTGATTTCCTTCCTTTGTGCCTCTGCTCATACTTCCATCTGAGATGATGCATGGCCTGCCCTAACAAATTCAATTAAAATCCTATGTACCTTTCAAGGACCATCTTGACTGACACCTCCTTCATGTAAGCTTTCTTGATTCTTCAACCACAAACTCTTCTTTTTTTTCCTTAGAACTTTACAAACATTTAGTTTACACATCTCTTATTTGCACTTTCACATCCTCCTTTGCAATGTATTTATCTATTTACTTTTAGCACTCATTTTTTCAGTTCTAGATTCTCTACCTCCCTGTAGCCCCTTCCCTACTAATTGGTAAGATCAATAATATAATTCCCATCTTACTCGCAAAGTCACGCAAAACATATATACATATTAACCATGTTGGAAACAAAAAGCAAGATAAGAAAGGTGAAAAACATCTGACTCAATCTGTACTCAGAGTTCACCAGTTCTCCCTGGAGAAGGATACAGTTATTCCTTCCACATCATGACTTTCCCCACTGCAGTTTTGATATATCATGGGTTGGCATAAGAAATTAAGTGGAAATTTGGTGGGAAGTTGCAAGAGTTACAGATACACATAAGGCCAATAGATGACACAGAAAAAGTTTTAGAACTCAGAAATGCATAAAATATATGTATGGTATTGCATAATATCAACATATTTTATCTTTTAATACCATAATAATTCAGACTTCTTCTCTGGTATGAAGGGAAGGCAAAATTTTAGGATTTTCCAGATCACAGGGTCACTGTGCCCCTAGCCCCTTTGATGTGGAAGGGATAACTGCAATATTTTTCATCATCAGTCCTTTAGAACTATTGTGGATCATTCTATTGATTAGAGTTGCTAAGTCTTTGACAGCTCATGACAATATTATTGCTATTGTGTACAATTTTTCCTCGTTCTGCATCAATTCATATAGGTCTTCCCAGATTTTTCTGAAATCATCCCCTTCGTCATTTCTCACAGCACGATAGTATTCCATCACAATACAGCCAGGTATTGTAAGAGATAGAATGCTGGGCCTGGCCTGAAGTCAGGAAAATTCACCTTCCTGAGTTCAATGTGGCCTCAGACACTTATTAGCTGTGTGACCCTGGGCAAGTCATTTAACCCTGTTTGCCTCTGTTCCTTATCTGTACAATGAGTTGGAGAAGAAAATTACAAACCACTACAGCGTCTCTGTCAAGAAAACCCCCAATGGGATTGTACAACTGAAACAACTCAACAACAACAACATTCCATCACAATCACATGCCACAACTTGTTTTGTCATTCCCCAGGCATCCTCTCATTTTCCAATTTTTTGCCACCACAAAAAGACCCACTATGAATATTTTTGTACATATGGGTCCTTTTTCTTTGATCTCTTTGAGATATGGACCTAATAGAGATATTGATGGGACAATGTATTGATTTCTATACATACACTTATTCAGTTGAAAACTTCTTGAAAGAAAGGAAGAGATCCTGTTCATTGTGGCATGCCCTTCAGCTCCTAGCACAGTGCTTTAGGTAGTAAGTGCCCCAAAATAGCACAGATTTAGAGCTAGAAAGGGCCTTAGAGCTCCTTTACTCCAATATCTTTATTTTACAGATAATGCAGTTGAAGTCCAGAAAGGTTAATAGTCTCCACCAAAGTCATATAGATAGTAAGATCTGGGATTTGACCCAGGGAATAGTTGGGAGAAACTGAACTTTGACTTTGGTGAGATTAATTTGGGGGACTGAGGAGGCTTGACTAGGTTGGGAAATGTACCTGCTGTGAGCCTTACTTGCTTGTGTTTATTTGTAGGGATTGGGAATTGACCTTTGATCTTATTGGCAAAGGGAACTCAAAGGAAAAGAAATTCCACCTGCCAATTCAACTGGCCACCTTCTCTGCGGTTTAGTCTCAGAGAGTTCCTTCTAGAGCTTGCCCAGTTTGTGTCGGAGACAGGATTTGAACTCAGGTTGTCCTGACCCTCTGCACTGAGCCAGTTTTTATCCATTTTTATAAAAATATGGTTAAAAACCTATAGACAAATGTTCTCACATAAGGACTTTAAAGGCACTACAGCAGGAACAAAGAGTGGAGATGGTAGGATAGGGCTGAGCCATGTTCTTATTGGGTAATCCACACTAACCCCTAAATTAATTAGGAAAAAAGCAATAGAATGCAAAGAGAGGGAACAGTCAATGGGGTGGAGCAGCCAAGTTTCTCAGTCTTGGAGAGACACATACCAGAGGCTGGGTTGGCCCACCCCAGAGCACCCTCTGGCTATTTGGTGCCCTGAGTGACCCCTAGGAGTCACATACCTTGATCCTTAGAGCTGAAGAGAAGCAGAGGCTCATCCCAGCTTCTCCCACCAAGTCTAACTGGCTTAACTATCGCTCCTGACCCATGCTGTATGGATGGGTGGAGCCCTTGGTGCAGCCCTCTGCTGTAGCCGAGTTCCTTAATCCGGAACTTGTTGCTGACCTTCACAAAGGGCTTGCCTAGAGATCCTTTCCTGTGATAATGGAAGCCTTGATTTTCTCACCCTTGGCAATTAAATTTAGAAAAGTCGATAAGAAAACCGTGGTAGGTTAATGAAATGCAGCTGCCACTGGCCATTTTCATCCCTGCTTGTAACATCAGCATGAGAAATAAAATTGAACCAAAGGAGAATATGGGGTAAGAAAACGAAAAAAGAACACATGAAATCTTGGGTCAGGAGACCCCTGTAGAAGGTTCAGTTCACAACCAATTGTCAACTCTAGCCAAGAGAAACCAGCTAAATGCTAGCTCAAAGTTTCTTTGCTCTTCTAAGGTCAGAACTATGGTTGTGAATGGAAATACTTTGAACAACCCACAAAGAAGGGAAGCCAGGCTCAGGCAATGTTACACACTGTATCTGGCTGAATCCCAAGAGCCAGTCTCTGAAGCCAGGGCCCAGCCAGGAGCTTTCCCTTCTAACAAGAGAAAAGCCAGAGTGAAATTGTTTTCCTCATTGCTTAACTGTAAGACTCCTGGGTTTCAGCAATCAGGCACAGAGCCCAGAGCCCCTCAAGGACCACAGATGGAGTGTTCGGGTAATCTCTTCTCCCATTTCATGCTGAGCAAGCTGGGGCCTTCACTTGAGCAAACTATTTCCCAAAAGCACACTTTTGGGGTTCTATTTCTTTAATCATGAGGATGGCTAAACCCTCCTTCATGTCTCCACTGGTTTCAAATAGAAACAAGAGGATCATAATACTTGCTTAAGAAGTGAGCAGGAAAGCCTTGGCCCACCTGCTTTGTAACCAGGTCCTCCTTTTAATGTCCCTGGAGTAACAGGTGGGGGAGGGACAGATGTCTTCCCTGTTCCAGAAAGCTGCTCAGGGAACTATAGAAGGCCTTGCTGCTGACTAATCTGAGAAGGCTTTGTGAACTAGCAGCCAATAGGTGGGCTTTCTTCTATGCTTTCTCTTCCCCAGCCAGGAAGACTTGACTGGCTGCAGTGAGACAGCCCAGCCTGCCACTGAAATGCACTGTCCACATTAAGAGAAGGCTACTCCTAGGAGCAAACAGAGTAGTGTTGCATTCACTCACCAGGCTGGGATACAATGCTAATAGTTCATATCCTAGCATGACAGGAAGATTCTTAAAAGGGAGTTTGGGGTAGAATTTGCTAAGATCTCTGAGAGTTCCTACTCTGCTTTTAAGGGCATCAGGCAGCAGAGAGCTCCTAATAAGGACACAGAGAGAAGAGGAGGGTCCACATTTCTTTGTTTTAAAAAAAAAATTAAATTTTTTTTCAATTAACAAAAATTTGCTTTCCCTCTCACCTCCCTCATTAAAAAAAAAACAAATCCTTATTTAAAAAAACATGCACACACAAGCAAAGCAAATCCATACATTTTCCATGTCCAAAATGTGTTTCTCATTCTGTATCTTGAGTCCATCCATCTCCTTTATCAGGAAGTTGGTAGCAATAGGCCTGTGAAAATATGATTGGTCATTGCATTGATCAGAGTTCTTAAGTTTTTCAAAGTTGTTTTTAGGCCTAGACTATGCACTTTCAGAAACTGTCAGAGCCCTTGCAGAAACCTTCACAGTTCTCCCTCAGAGTCTCAGCTCTGAGGCCTGCATTAGCTGCCTTTAAACATTTCCTAAGGAACGTAGAATTTAGAACAAGAGGGGATTTCAGGAGTCAGCCCTACATTTTAGATCTTCAACTGAAGATCAGAAAGGTTAAGTAGTAGGAATATAGAAGAGGAAGTAAATAGATTCTTCTTGGGTACTGAGAGCAGAACCAGAACTAAAGAGATGGAAGTTACAGGGGAAGATTGTGGCTCAACACAAGGAAAAACTTTCAAATGTAACCTGGATTTTAAAGAGATCATTTGCATAAGATTCTCTTCCTTGGTGGAGAGGTTGTGTGTCTACCTGATGGGTAGAGTTGGCATGAGAGCTTTGCAGCAGAAAAGACATTCTTCATTCCTGCTGAGACAGAGAGAGAAAGACGGAGACAGAGAAAGACAAAGAGGCAGACAGACACATGGTTCCAGAGTCTCTTTAGGGAGAAATCTATGGAGAAAAGACTTTTGAAGGCAGACATGTAAGGGGAAAGCTGGCTTTTCAACATGTTGCCAATTTCTATCTTGCCTCCCTTAGAGACTTTGTGGTTAGATCAAGACCTCTTTTTTGAGCTGAGATTTCACTGCCACTTGGAAAGTTCATTCACTCTATGAACTTTCTGCTATACATTAATCTGTAGAACTTTTCTGACTTCTGTCTACTTAGACAAATGGGTTTACTCAATATTCTCTATTTGTGACTGCGTGTGTGTATGTGACTATCATTTCGCCGGAACAAGTCAAGCCTGTAGTTATAAGTTTGGGGTTATCATTTCCCCTATAGAGACGAGGGATAACGATAAAGACCAGAAAAATGGCTTGAATCTAAAAAAAAAAAAATAAAAAAAGGTCCCTGGTGATATAATTCTAGTCTACTACCATTTCTTTAAAAAAACAGAGTAGGGGGCAGCTAGGGGGCATATCCGGCCTCAGACACTTAACACAAAAACTAGCCATGTGACCTTGGACAAGTCACTTAACCTCAATTACCCTCCAAAAAGCAAACAAAACAAAACAGAGTAGCCAGACTCATTGTCCCTGCTCATAGTTCCCCTCTAGCCAAGAATCAAAGTTTCCCTTGGTGGTCAAGATTCCAGAGATGTGCATCAATGCCTCCCCACAAGCCTCATTTAGACAACCCATGTGGACATAAAAAATCTACCTGGGCAACACATACCCTGTAATAACAATTAGAATGGTAAAAAATTAAATTTGTTGTCTTGGGAAGTCTTGAGTTCCTTGTCAGTAAACCTCTAAGTAGAGACTGAATAATTACTTCTCAAGGAAGTTATAGAGGGGAAATCACACTTTAAGTAGATGGTTGGACTAGGTAGTCTCTGAGGTCTTTTCATCAAGAATGTCGGGGTGGCTAGGTGGCGCAGTGAGTAGAGCCGTGTGACCTTGGGCAAGTTACTTAACCCCAATTGCCCTCCAAAAAGCAAAAAAAAAAAAAAGTCCGGAAGTCCTTTATTTCATTGAATATCCATTTTTCCCCTGAAGGATTATACTCAGTTTCACCAGGGCGGTGATTCTTGGTGTAAACCTAGCTCCTTTGCCCTTTAGAATATCATATTTCAAGCCCTCCAATCCTTTAATGTAGAAGTTGTTAATGACTTAGTTGTTTTCAGGTATATAATTATCCAAGAAAACTCTGAAGGACTTATGATGAAAAATGCTAGCCATTCCCAGAGAAAGAACTGATGGTGTCTGAATACAAACCAAAGTATAACTTTTTACTTTATTTTTCTTCACGTTTGGTGATTTTTTTTTTGGTCTATATTTTCTTTCACAACATGACTAATATGGAAATGTGTTTTACATGACTATACATGTATAATTGATACCAAATTGCTTGCCTTCTCAATGTGGGGTGGGGAAGGGAGAAATGTAAAGCCAAGCACAAGCAGCTTTCCAGAGGACTGCTTTTGTGAACAGATTTCAAGGTTCTGATTACACAGTATAGTGAACTCTATGTATTCAGTAACAAACTAAGACGAAACATTCATAATAAACAAAGTGCTTCATTCAGAATGTTTTAACTTCACAACTCATCACTAAAATGGCCACATAGTTTTCACCAAAGTGGTCACATAGTTTTAAACAAAACATAACATTCATTTAGTAAGTCCTTCATTTAGTGAATCCTTAATTGACATGAAGTACAGAAATCAAAGTCCTCTCCCTACCCCTATGTTACAGTATCATCAGTCACTACTAAGTAGCCTCTTAAGGGGTAGTGGAAAGTACAAAAGCCATTGACCCCTAGGTCATAAGTAAGTTACAATATCATCAGTCATCATTAAATACCCAAGGAGAGGTCTTTTTATCTTGAGTCAAGGCAGGCTCTCAGCTTCCATGGTTTCTCTTCCATAGTCCCAACCATTACCTGAGTTCAAAGGCAAACAACTCCCAGTTCCTTGTCCAGCTCCCCATGCAGTTCATATTCCATGTTGAAGCTCACAGTGTCTAGTCCACCTCAAGTCCTTCAACAGTTTCTGTTCCTGGGAAGACAAGGCTTAACAAAGCCACAATATCATACATGCACATTACCAGCATTCTCATCAATTTACTTTCTGTCTGTGAAATCAGCACAGACCCAAAACAGACAAAGTACCAACACCACAGTCATGCTTCCTCTGGCAGCTCTGGCTGGCCCTCAGAAGTCTTTGGCAGCTTCTGCTGGTTCTCAGAAGCTCTTAGCAGAAGTTTCAGCTGGCTCTCAAAAGAAGCTCCACCACCATAAGCTCCATTTTCTTTTTTTTTTTTTTGGAGGGGGAAGGGGAGGGCAATTTGGGTTAAGTGATTTACCCAAGGTCACACAGCTAGTTTTTGTGTTAAATGTCTGAGGTCAGATTTGAACTCAGGTCCTCCTGACTCCAGGGCTGATGCTCTATTCACTGTACCGCCTAGTAGCCCCCATAAGCTCCATTTTCAAAATCAAAATCACTCTCTCCAGACTGGGCCTCTCCTCTTCAGCCTCCACACTGTTTGTCTCCTCTTCAACCTCCACACTGTTTGCTCCAAGAAGTTCTGACTCTCCAGCTTGTGTTTTTCCTTATATAAGGTATTAGCTCCTCCCTGTTCCAGGCGCTTCCTGTTACAGCAGGAAGTCTATCCCATTATGGGATTCACAAGTTCTGGGTCTTAATACTTGACACAATCATGAGCTTGGAACTAAGTGCTAATTACCTGTTAGCTTGCCTATACAAGGGGACCTTCAAATTCCATTACTATTACAAGGAAGGAAGAGAATTTGGAACTCAAAATTTTAAAGAGGAATGTTAAAAAATGTTTTTACATGTAATTGGGAAAAAACAAAATGCTAAATAAATTTTTAGAAATTAAAAAAAGTTTGCTGATAAATATACATTTTTTAAAAAGTCATTTGACCTCACTCTCTCCTCCAAGGTCATCTGAGTCCAGTGGCAAGACATAGGTCAGAATGACTGGAAATAACCCCAAATGCAGTGAGCTTTTTTTTTTTAGTGGGCCTTCTTTTTTTTTTTTTTTTAAAGCAATTGGGGTTAAGTAACTTGCTCAAGGTTACACGGCTAGTCATTATTTATGTGTGGCTGCTCATTTTCTGAGGCCAGATCTGATCTCGGGTCATCCCAACTCCGAGGCCGGCGCTCTTACTCACTGCGCCACCTAGCCGCCCCTTTTTTAGGGCAATTGGGGTTAAGTAACTTGCCCAAAGTCACACGGCTAGGTTTTTTTTTTGTTTGTGTGGATTAAGTGTCGGAGGCCGGCTCCAAACTCAGGTCCTTCTGATTCCAGGGCCGGCGCTCTATTCACTGGGCCACCTAGCCGCCCCTTAGTGGGCCTTTTTAAGCTAAAGTCTTTCACAGGTCTCAGTTTGTCTGAGGCAACAATGACTTAAGGGTAGATAAGAAATGAAGCAAAGAGGGCTCAGTTTGCCTGCTCAAAGGGGGGAAAAGTCAAACTAGGAGGTGAAGACCTTCAGGGTTATTGGCCAGAATAGAAATACTTGCTATTTATACTGGCTCTGAGTCATCAAAACCCAAACAATGACCAAGTGAGGCTTGGCCTGGAACCTATTATTGGCCAATCAGTGAGAGCCAGAGTGATTTGGGTTTAAGCATAGTCAGGTATCTCTGTTTGAATCCCAATGGGCTTTATCAAAGCCTGGTTTTCCAGAATTATATTTCAAGAAATCATAAATGAAACTACACAAGATGAAAGAGTTATTTGTCCCAGGTTTTAAAAAGAGATAGAATAAATAAAGAAGAGAAAAAAAATCTAGCCTGCAAAGCGCAATATAGAGTATTCAGAGAAAGCTTTATGGAAGTGGTGGACCTTGCCAGTGATGAGGACACAGGTTCAAGGTTTAAAGCTGGCACTCCAGGATGAGGAATTACAGTGGTTCTCAGAGATTAGAATAGGGGCCCTAGAAATCTGCAAAAGAAAAGACTCCCAGAGGGAAGGAGACTTTGAATGGGGGTATGGGACAGTGCTGTTGATAAACTTAACCCTCTTCCTTTGGCTGTATCATTCATCTGAAATGCTGCATTAATGTAAGTCACAGGAAAAAGACAATGGCATGGTGCAGATTCAAACAGGCTTGTAGTGCCTTCCTGACTAGCCTCACCCTACAGTGATCTCTCCCATACTCTGCATTCCTCAGAACTTATGCAGAGTTTGTACTTTTATATTTGTAATAATATCCCTAGGCTGGGGTGGGCTGGAGTGATTGAAGCTGTGCTAAGGCCTAGGCATTCTGGGTGGTGAAGGGGAGGGCTGAGGAAATAGAATGTCCCCATTCTGATCAGGAACCCAATGACTTTATGTCACAATCACCTCCGCCAGTCTTGACACATGCATCTCACTACCAAACCAGTTTCTTGGAGCTCTACTCCAACTTTTCTCATCACTCTTAGCTTCTTCAATGCCCTTCATCCCTTTAGTCCCCATCAGCTACAGCTTTGGAAAGCCCACAAAATAACTTTGAAGAAAAATGTGTGGTTCCCAGTGCTTCCACATACCCTTCTATCCATAAGTTGCATTACCCCAGAAAAACAATATTATAAATGGTGGTTCTGTTCCCAGGCTAACTCAGAAAAACCCTATCCAATCTACAATATAAATGAAATATTCCAAATGGGTTTATTTCTAGGTTAACCCACAAAATCCTATTTGATCCATAATTTGGCTGAAATACATTCACCATGAAAAAAGTGAAATGTAACTGAAATATTAATCGCAATAACATTATTTCTTGGATTTTTTTTCATGGCAAATATACACACATGCACACGCATATAATATTTCAACTACATTATAAGTTAATGTGAGTTCATCTGGGAACCTAACCACCATTTATAACATTGTTCCTATGGGAAAACATAATCCAAAGGACCAATTTTTACAATGCAATTCTTTCTTTAAGAATAAATCTGCTGCTGATCAATTCATTTCCTATCTACAGGACTCAACACCTTTACAAGTGCCTCTCCCTTCTCCTATTGCAATATGATCATTCTTTTATAAACAGGTACCAACATTTCCCTCAATATGTTCTTCTGCCCATGAGTATCATTGCATGGAAATGAATGGTTCTAATTAGTTACTGAAAAATGTGGTTTTCTGTTTTCTCTGGGAAACATGACTCACAGAATCTCAGAGTAGGAAGGACCCTTAGAGGTGATCAGGTTCAAACAGAAATTCCCTCTACAACAAAGCTAACAAGTGATCGCAGTCACTCTCATAGGAAACTTATTATATCTCCAAACAGCTCAGTCTATTTTGGAGATACTACTAATTATTAGGAAATTTTTCCTGCTATCAAGCTGAAATTTGTCTCTTTCTAACTCTTTGTTCCTATTTTGGCTGGGGGTGGGGTGGGAGAAGAGGGTATGGCCGGGAATAAGTTGAATTTTCACTTTGATACACATTTAGGCAATATTCATGTCTTGTCTTCTCTTCTCCAAGTTAAACAACTCCTATACCTTTGACCAATTCTTATGAGGTATAGACTCCAGTCCCACTAACATCCAGTTCATCTGCCTTAGATCCTGTCAAGTTTGTCAATGACTGTCCAGATATATAATACCCAGAAGCAGATAGAGTCCCCCAAGTGCAGTATGAGGAAGGTATGATGAAGGCAGAGTACAATGGAACTATCATCTCCCTTGTTCTCCACTTCTATGAATGTAGAATTGCCTGGCCATTGGGCCATGAATAAGTACATCCCCTCTAGCCCTATAATGAAATACATTTTGAATTAATACAAATGTACATTCAGAAAAAGTTCATTACATCCTTCTCAAGCCATCAGTTTTCCTAGTTTGATCAAGGAGGATTTCTTTTTAGAGAATGAATTAAAGAGAATTTGTATTCAGAAAGTCATATCTATCCATTATTTAGAAGCCTTCCATGACCTCTATCCTACAATGTCTTGTAGGGAGACCACCCAGAGGGTGATTTGGAGGCCCCTGAACCTTGTGAACTTTACTTACATTTTTCCCAGTTATTGTAACACCTGCTCCCAATAATGTAGGGGAACAAAAACGCCCATGAGGAAAATTGTGACTGAGATGAAAAGAAACAGCTGGCACACTTTCAAAGGATCAAAACAGACCAAGAAATAGAAGCATTTAGTCATTCTTAGAGTTATTTAGCAAACCTGCCCAGAGCACTAATGTTACCATTGCTCTCTTTAGGAGAAAACAGGGACCTGGAGAAGGGAGTAGGGAGGGATTAGAGAATTTTAGATGCACATGGAACTCAGTGATATTCCCCAAGCCTCTTTATGCATTGCTGATTTCCAGGTTTATAGCCAGTCTGTCAGATTTTTTTAAAAAATCTATTATAAAGAAATGGTTGATATTTATAGGGCTAAGAAGAAGCTGTTCAGCTGTTCTTAAATTTAATTCAGTAAACATTTATTAAACACCTGTTATGTTCAATATAATGTTTTAGGTACTGAGGATATAAACATAAAACAAAAGGTACTTGTCCTCAAGGAGATTACATTCTACAGGAGGGATATAATGTATATGAGATAATTAAACACAAGGTACTTTGAGGAAGGCAGAAATATTAACAACTGGAGAATCAGAAAAGGTTTCATGGAGGAGATGGCACCTGAACTGAAGGGAAGATAAGGATTGTGAGGGCTAGACATGAAAAGGGAGTAGATAACACACATGGTGTGAAGGGGAATAGTTTGAGTGATTACACAAAGGTAGAAAATGGAATGTTGAGTAAATTTCATGAGCATTTTATCTGTACCTTCAACCAATTTATTGATTAAAAACCTTGAGGAGGTTTTAAGAAGGAAAGGTCCCTGAAGGGCTCTACTACAGATATTCATCCAAGTTGACACTGACTCATTAATCATGAAGCTTTAGGTAGAGGTATTTAATCAGCTCTGAATCTGTCTATTACAGGGTTTCTTAACTTTGTGTGTGTGTGTCATGGACCCCTTTGACATTCTGTTCAAACCTATGGGTCACTTCTCAGGAAAAAAAATGTTTTTAAAGGTACAAAATAAAATACTTAGGACTAGACAGGAAACCAACTATATTGAAATATAGTTATCAAAATAGTTTTTAAAACAAGGTCACAGGTCCCAATTTTGAGAATCTTTGGTTTAGTCTTTTATATCCTTCTAAAGCTAAGAAATGAAGGCCTCAAACAGCAATTAAGCTCTATTTTGTTTATGCTAGGTGAAAGGGAGGGAGGGCAGGAGGAAAAAAGGGAGGAAGAAAAGACAGACAGAGAGACAGGGAGAGACAGAGTTGATAAACAGTAACCAAAAGCTGCTTGTTCTGAAAATGTAACAACAAGCTACCAATGCCATTTTGTTTAGAAATATGCAACTGTTAAGGTCTAACATTTGAGGGTTCTTGAGATTATATATTATATCCTGTCTTGTTAACACTACAAAAGGTTCTTTGGGTTTTCTTCATTAAGATAAACAATGCTATACTGATTTGTAACATTTTACATGTAGACGTTAAACAAGAAATAACTGCCTGGATACTCTTGAGAATGTTTCAAAGCTATATAATCATGCCCACCGGACTATGTGACATCACTACAACAGCCTGGGAGGTCATTCTCCTTGTATGACATGACAGTGACACACTGATCACAACAGAAAGTTTTCTTTTTTCTTCACCACCATGATCCAACTCATATCTTTCTCTATACTCAATAGAATAGAAACCCCTGAGGGCAGAGACTGTGTGGTTTTAGTCCTTATATTCCCAGTGCCTAGCACAATGCCATGCAGTGATAAAAAGAGTAAATGTTTGTTCAATTCAATTGAACTTCCAACCTCTCACAAGGGTATGAGATAAGGGACTCTTGTCAGAGGCCTTGCTGAAATCCAGGTATATTATATCTGCAATATTCTTAATTCACCAGTCAAGCAACCTTGTCAAAAACCATTTTACAAATAATTTTCAGATATATTTCAAATGTTTACATTTCAAAATCCCGTCCAACTCTAAAGTTACATGCATACTATCATTCCCCTTCCACACAAGTATCTTTCTTCCATTCTCAGCTCTACAGAGCAACTGCAAAAATCTGATATTCCCTTTTAAAAATCTATATTAACTCCCTTTTTAAGAAATAAGGGTAAATTATTTAGGATCGTGTATTTTACATTGTCACATTATAGGGAATTAATGAGAAAACACATGAAATACTTGGAGGTAGGGGCCTAAGTTTAAATTCCAGGGTTTCAGACAAGAATCTTTTATTCTTTGCTGATCGCAAAATTACCAGACCTTCAATGGAGAGGGGTCTTCCCTACTCCTGGGGGGGACTACTTAGATAATATTTACACCAGTATTTTCAGCTCTTTAAAAGGAAAGTCATCTGTTGTTAAAAGGCATAAGTACTCATTAAAGTCTGTCCCAGGCTGATGATGCTGTGAAAATTTCCCTCACACTAGACTTACTAATTCTGAAGCTATACCATCTGTCGATCCCCAAGCCTCTTGTTTCTAGGCTTTTCCCACCTCTCTTCCATTAAAAGTCACTTGTCAATAAATATAGCCACATGGAGCCTCAGTAGGCACCCCTCCCATGCTAGCATAGGAGCTGTCAACATGAGTGGTGAGTAAACAGATGTAGGGATAAGCATGAACAATTCTGTGGTCAGCAGCCAATAGTGATGTCTTTAGGGGGCACTGAGAGAGTGCCATGGATTTTCCTTTTAGTATACTCATTTGTATATATGTTGTATCTTCCACTACCACCACTACCACCCCTACCACCCCAGTAGCCACTCTTGGAGAGCAAGAAAGGTTTTATTTTTATCTTTGTATTTCCATTATCAGTGCACTCCCTTTCACACAATAGGAGCTTAATAAATGTTTTTTGAATTATTTAATTGAATTTAAAAAAAATAATGCTGAGTTTGTTGACACTGCCTGGTTATTGGAAGAGCCACAATGCTTCTGCTAAGACAGAATGAAGAGGAATACCATTGTGATGCAGTTTAGAAATGATAGCTTGGTGCTTAATCAAACATTAAGGATTTTAAGTGTAGTCTAAGATGATCTTGGTTTCCATGTCCTTGTTATGTTTTGTGAGAACTCTGTGGTTTCCTATAGGTAATCTGTGGGATTGCAAGCACAGGAAGCCAGTCCTTTTTGTATTTATCTTTAGAAGACCAGGGGATCATCTGGAGAGCCCTTAATAGTCCAGTAGGTCTATGGATTATGGGAATGGACTAGTTGGGAGATCTAAATTAGTTAAAAATCAATCCAGCAACTGCTTATTACATTAGATAAACACTCCTTCAAGACAGTGTATGTAATGTATCTGATGTGTTTCTGTTGAGGCATGTCCTTCCTTCACAGTTATACAGTAGTGGACAGAAACCTACCCAACACACATTCAAAACACACACCCAGAGCTAGGAAACATAAGGGAAATAAGAATGCAGCCAACTCTCAATTATCCATGTATGAATTACAATCTTAAAATTATTATCCACAGTCAATTTTCAAGCTTTAAGTCTGTTTCTACTACTAGGGATCTTCCCAGGCACAGACCACCCCTCTTTGAGTTCCTGTGTCCAGGGAACACAAAGTAGCTTTAATATCAGCAGTAAGAACATTATGTTAGGCAAGAGGACTGGGAAATATCATCAAATTAAATAACAAAAGGCATCAATAAAATATTTCTTTGAAAATAGAGATAGCAGGCAGTCCTATGTGTGGTGGGGGAAATCAGACTTGTAGTTTCTTTGCCATAAAGAAGAACAATACAAATTTGGCACCTTCTCTGCAAGGTGTAGTTTTAAGAAAGCTGCCTGGGGTAGTGATTGGTCTAGAATCACACAGACAAAAAGCTCAGGAATGAGCCCCAAACACGTCTTCGTGACTCCAAGGCTGGCTTTCTATCCACTGTACTATGCTACCCCTCTTAAGTGATATAAATGGATCAAAACAAGCAAAATAAAATTGATATTTGTTATCAATTTGTTATCAATGGGGGAACATCACAAGACAGCAGATGAGTCCTCATAGGAATCTTTTTCTTTTGAGTAGAAATGTGTAGAGTACATGTTGTTTTTGTTTATCAAACATTTCTTTGTCTCATTCTTTCCATTTCCAGTCTCTTCACTAGTCTAGACCCTCAGCATCTGGCATTTGGACTATTTTAATAACCTCTTAAGCCGGCTCCCTGCCTCTGGGAGTTTCCCTCCCATTCTAAATGTCTCTACATGCTGCTACAACATAAGCTTTTCTAAAACCCCACTTCACATAATCATTAAATCCCTGCTCAAAAAACCTTCCAATGAGTTACCATTCCCCATGTGACGAAGTCCAAACTCTGTACTCTGGCATTCAAGGCCTATACAATTAGCTTCCTGCCCACCTCTCTAAAAGCATCACTGTTTCTCTTCAGGAGCTCTCTGCTCTAGGCATATTGGTCTACTCTGTTCCCTCGGATATCAAGCATCGTCCCACCTTCTCCGTGAGCTGTTTCTCTTGCTCAGGAGATATGCCTTTCCTCTCTGTGGGTCTATTTCTGTCTTTCAAGGACCAGTTTAAGCACCCACTTCCTCTATGAAGCCTTCTTTCTTTGGCTTTCTCTGCTGAACTCTTGGAGCATTTATTGTCTATAGCACTCATTTGGCATTCAGAATATGCTGCCATGCTTTGTGATTTGTCTTTGAAAGTATATTGTCACTGAACAATAATAATAATGGCCAGCATTTACTCAGTAACTTAAAGCTTGCAGAGCCCTTGACAAATATCTCATTTTATAACATTGATTTGAGCCCCATGTGCTATACTTGGTACTGGAGAGAAAAGACAAAATTAAACAGTCCCTGACCCTCAAGAATCTCACATTCAAATGGAGCAGGGGGAGATAACATGTACATGACAAATTTAATACAAAATACATAGATTGTCAGTCTGGTGACCTCTGGTACCAGGATCCTTGAGAGCACAGGACAGGGCTCCGAAAGTCTTGTAAAGGGCATTGCTGTCACAACTTTGCAACATATCAGTGCCCAGTGTTTGGCATATGCCGAACCTTAAATAAGACCTGCAAAAGATTATAAAAGATCCCACTGCAGAGCACTTTGCCCACCAGGGAAACAAACATGGAGCTGGGGTAGAGACACAGGGAAGTGGCAGGTTTGGAAGCACAGGCCCAGAAGCCTGATGGGGCTCCACTTCCATAAGGTGACAACTGGCAGCCTCAGAGAAGGGAAGGCCTTGGGGCCGTCTTGAGGGCAGCAGCTGCTCTCACGCCTAGGCCTCTTTTCTTTAGTCATTTATATCCCTACATAGCAAGCTCCTCTTTGTACCTCTGGTGACTAGGACTTTTGCTATGTGCTATATCCAGAAAGTTGGATCCCAAGAAGGGGCAATACAAAAATGTATTTTTTTTTTCAAAGAGCACAAAAAGAGTTTATTTATGGTTCTTGCCAGAGTGTACTGGAGCCAGTTTGAACTGGATTGTTAACATTTTCATTGTGAGCATTTTTACCTTGGAAATGGGTGGATGCTATGAATCAGGACTTGAGTGATAATTTTATTGATTGTCTAAACTTAAGTAAGCAATGGAGAAAATGTTGATAATATAGATTAAATTGAAATGGGAATAATACATACTCCACCACCACCGCACCCAGCCAGTTGTTAAATATTTTGCTACCCTACCCTTGGGCTCTTCTTCTTACCATGCTTCAGGATGTCAGACTAGGTTTGCCTACCAGAGCCACAGTCAAGTGAATAGTCTGGGATGACTTCCTCTCATTCTCACCCCAGGCCTTAAGGACAGATTGGTCCCTTGACAGGATCTTTAGGAGTACAGGCTGGAACCACAGGAGCATAAAGGTATTTTTCAGATCTGAGTTCAAGTTGGATCTCAGACCCTTACTGTGTGGCCTTGGGGAAGTCACTTAATCTCTGCCTCCGTTTCCTCAACTGTAAAATGGGGATAATAACACCATCTTGGGGTTGTTGTGAGGATCAAAAGAGATAATATTTATAAAGTGTTTACAGTGCTTGACCCATAGTGGATGCCATATAAATGCTTATTTCCTTCCCTCTTTCATGTTCCCTCGCTGGCCCCTTTATGTCACCATTATCCTGGATTTATGGTTGGTTTTCAGTTATCTTACTCTTTTTTTTTTGTTTTGTTTTTGTTTTTGTTTTTTTGCAGGGGGGAGGGCAGGGCAATTGGGGTTAAGTGACTTGCCTGAGGTCACATGGCCAGTTTTTGTGTTAAGTGTCTGAGGCCAAATTTGAACTCAGGTCCTCCTGACTCCAGGGCCGGTGCTCTATTCACTGTCCCACCTAGCCGCCCCAGTCATCTTCCTCTTATTACCCTCAGTCTCCTGGCTTCAGTCTACCTGGCTGCTGGCCAGGCTTGTCTCTATTTCTCTCCTTCCTCATCCAGCCCCATCCACACAAGAACCTCCAACAGACATTCCCAATCCCACACATTAGACACTCAATAAATGTTTGTGGGGGATGATTTATTTATGTTCTTCTCTGAGGCATTTGAGGGGACTCTTGCAGGGAAGTGTCTGAAATACCTCAGAGGAAATACATTTTATGAAATGAGCAAAATAAATTGCAGGGGATTCCCAAATGCTTTTTCTGCCCTGAGCTCACCTAAAGTTCTATTCTCTGTCCTCAACGCTTTTGAACACTGATTGATGTAAGTACAAAGCCAGAGTCATAAAACTCACCTAGATGCAATTGTCGGGGAGCCTTTGGGGGAGGAGGTAGTAAATGCCTATGAATGGAACTGTATATATGTAGAAAAAGCTTGCACTTTCCACGAATTTTAACTTGGCTTCTAAAGTGAATTATTGTTTGTCCCACTAACCTTCCACCCTGGGAAAGACTGTGTGTGTGTGTGGGTGGGGGGAGCTCCCCCAGCTGGGCCTTCAATGTTCAACTCCAACTTGCTTCTTAACATACACAGCTGTTTGGGCTTTTTTTTCTCCCAAGTTAAATCTGCCTTCTCCCAAACTCTGACAATCTATTAGCCACATTAAGAAACTGGTCACATTACTTTTTAGCTAGCTGTACCAGGTGTTGTAGAAATAGGAGACATGTTCTCTGTCCACAAGCAACTTAAAAAACAGCTACTTATGGTTCCATAGAGTGGAGTAGCAAAGTGGGCCGGGGGTAGACTGCTTGTCTTGGAGTCAAGAAGACCATAAGATCATAGGGTGGGTCATAGGATTATTGATCTAGAGCAAGAAGGAACCTCAGATACCACATCACATCTATCAGATTGGCTAACATGACAAAACAGGAAAACGGTAATGCTGGAGATGTGGGAAAATTTGGAACACTAATGCATTGTTGGTGGACTTGTGAACTGATTCAACCATTTTGGTGAGCAATTGGGAACTATGCCCAAAGGGCTATAAAACTGTGCATACCCATTGGCCCAGCAATACAACTTTTAGGTTTGTATCCCAAAGAGATCATACAAATGGGAAAAAGATACCCATGTATGAAAATATTTATAGCAGCTCTTTTTGTGGTGGCAAAGCATTAGAAACTGAGGGGATTCCCATCAATTGGGGAATGCCTGAACAAGTTATGATATATTATTGTAATGGAATGCTATTGTGCTATAAGAAATGATGAGCAGGCAGACCTCAGAAAAACCTGGAAAGACTTTTATGAGCTGCTGCTGAGTGAAGTGAGCAGAACCAGGAGAACACTGTACACAATAACAGCCACACTGTGCTATGATTAACTTTGATAGACTTATCTCTTCTTAGTGATACAAGGATCCAAGACAACTCCAAAAGACTCAAGATGGAAAATACTGTTCACATGCAGAAAAAGGACTGAAAGACTGTATCTAAGCACAAATCCTCTTTATTAGCTCAAGGCAAGAAGTGTACTAAATACACAGCAATAAAAATAGGGAAAAGAGGTCTTCACAAAGTGGAACCTCAAAGAAAAACTAGCAAAGAAAACTGATGAGTCAACTAAGATCCTAACACAGTGAAGATGTCAAGGGCGAGCAGCCAATGAGAGCTCCAGCAGGTACTTGGTCTGCTGAAGTCTTCCTCACATGGACTTTGGAGCATGTTCAGGTATTCTATGATTATTTCCTGTTTATCAGGTGGTTAAAAAAGTGGGGGCTCTTTTATTGGTTACTGAGGATTCATATCAAAGACTCCAAGGATGAGTGACTGAAGGCAGTAGGCTAAAAACCCATGGGTGGGGGAGAGAAACCTTTAGATCTCCCTTCCCTCTCCTCGTCCAGAACCCAGGCTGACACATCACCAGTGACTACATGGCCCCTTTGTTCTTTGCTTCTTTTTGTCTTTGCTTCACCTGCTTTGGGGTAAAGGAATATTGGATAGGACTACAATCCCGCTATCTTTGAAAGATCAGAGGAAGAGGTCCAATGAGAGAGTCCATGGCAGCATTTGCTATGGGCCAAGCCAAGTGCTAGCAGGAAGCCAGGCTGGCTACAGCTCTTTGGGAGTTGCTCTTCCAGAGGCTTTCACAGTGTTCAAAAGAGAACTTGGTAGGGAGAATGCTTTAAAGTAAATGCTTTAGGTTTGAGCTCACTTTACCTAGGGACCAAGGTCATATAGGGTAGATAAAATATGCCCCAGGATGTTGAGAGGAATCATTTGTATTTCTGTTTTTACTTTATCTATTCCATAAATATCCTTTTAAAAAACTAGGTGGTTGGGGCGGCTAGGTGGTACAGTGAGTAGAGCGCCGGCTCCGGAGTCAGAAGGACCTGAGTTTGGATCCAGCCTCAGACACTTAATGCACACACAAACAAAAACCTAGCTGTGTGACCTTGGGCGAGTTACTTAACCCCAATTACCCTCCAAAAAAAAAAGAAGCTAAAAAAAAAAACTAGGTGGTGTTAACTGGTTAAACGATACTGTAGCACTAATCATTGGGTTAAACAACGACATAAGGAAAATAATAACTCAGGAGTTCTTCACCTGTTTTGTGTTATGGAGCCTTTGGGTTCTCTAGTGAAGCCTCTGGGCCCTTTCTCAGAATAATTTGTTTTATGCAAAATCAACATAAGATTACAAAGGAAACCAAAGGTTAGGGGAAATACAGATGTTACTTTTTCCCCATCCAAGGTCATGAATCCTCTGGAATCTATTTGGGGACCTCTTGGTGCATGGACCCCCCCAGGTTAAGAATTCTTATGGGAACCATAACTAGCAATTGATATTAGGGAAAGCACACAGAATGGTGACTTGGATTGATAGTGTGAGAAAGTGGTCCCATTACTGCTTGGGACACCCCCGGTGAGTTTATATAAACAACAGAAATAATGAACTCAAAACAATGGCATTGTAAAAAACAGTACCTACAAAAGATTCCCCCCATAAACCTGAGACTCATTTTCCTACAAAAAAAAAAAAACAAAAAACAAAAAACATAGTGTCCGTGGAAAGAGTAGGCACAAACTTAGAGTACAACAGTAGTGAAATATACACACATGCATGTGTATATATATATATATATATATATATATATATATATATATATATACACACATGCATGTGTGTATCTACCTATATCTGTATAGATGTACATACACACACATATTTCTCACATGTGGCCAAGGAAATTCACACCTTGGTACTATAGGGTTCTACTATTATTTCTCATAGGTTCTTCAGGATGCTCCCCTAGCTCAGTGTCTCTGCTGTAAAGAAATTAAATCGATTCTGTATCATTTTATAATTGATTCCCTTCCACAATTGATCCTATTATCTGTTACTACCCCATTTTGTAGGATTGCTCAGGCCACATTTTTTTGTCTCTTTGTCCATGAGCTAAGTTTAGAAGTTGAGTTCTTCTGCTAATCATTTTTCTGTTTTTGCCTCATGGAAATCTGTTGTCCTTGAGGAATGCAGGTGGACACCAGGAAATCTGATCCAGTATCTTTTACACCACCAAGCTGTCCTTCAGGGATGTCTGGTTTGTTATCCAAAGAAGTCTGCTCCAGTATCTCTAACCTTGCAGGTGGACTCAAACAATGAACATTTCTTAGTCACGGGAGGAAAGGAGGGGAATGTCACTAGCCCCTCATTCCCAATTTCTAATCAATCATTTTGTCTTCATCCCCATGACACTGCCAACTCTGTAACCAACTGCATTATTACCTTCTCAGTTCTGTTCTTTGTTCTATACTCATAAAAAGGAGCTGCACCTCATCCTCTGGGTCATTGGCCTGAGGTAGCCATTTCACCCACTTTGTTAACAGGTCCACACTCTGGTAATAAACTCATACAGTTCAGAACTCTGTACCTCAGTTTACATTTATTAAATTCTGTCAAGACAGTTGTGTGATCTCTTTAGTTAGGCAACCTAGGTCTGCTCCCCTCTGCAGCTTGGCAAATTGTCTGCTATAGCTAGTTTTCTCTTGAATACCTAGTTGACTCTCTTCTCTGCTGTCTACCTAGAAGCCATTTCCTGCCAGAATGCTGCTTCTCTGTGTTTGTATCTCCAGGGAAGGGGCATATCTCTGCTCCCTACAGGATACATCTTTACTGAAACTCAAACTGCTCAGCTGTCTTTCAAATGCTATGAAGGAACAGCCCATCTTTCTCCCGGCCTCCTCCCTCCGCCCTTCAGGCATTCTATGATTATATCCTGGTTTGCTGGTGAGAGATCATTGAGAGCAACTCCCTCTCACAATCCTCCCCCTCAGTCAAATATTTGCTATTCCTAGCAAATCAGCCAGGGTGCTTGAGTATATATTTATACACGTTCCCAGTTCTGGATAGCTCTCCAGTGACTTGGGAAAACTTAAGTATTATTCTTTTGAGTGCCTTCCCCAGTGCCAGAAAAGTCCATATATTTATTATAGTTGTAAAGGTGGGAGTTGGACCCTTATCAGCTGATTTCCCCCAGCCTAGGAGATAATCATAGGTAATGAGGTATTAATGTGTTAACAACTGTGCTATCCCTTTATGAAGTATGATTACATCCATCTTACACTTAGTTTAGCACCTAATTATCTGTGATTACATCCTGTGCTAGGGGAAATCAATGGGTCAGGGATCAACTCATTCCCCTCCCTCTTTATGTAAATAACTTCACAAATGGGGGTGGGGAGACCTGGACTTTAGGCAGTGAATAGAGTTTAATTAGTTTGTATTTTTCAACATCACATGATACCTTTGTAAAAAAGGATAGTATGCTGGGGCATGAAGAATTCATAAATAATTGCCAAAAGACAAAAATATTAACCTCACTAATGTTAACCTAGTTTTCTACCTGCCATGATCCTACCCAGGTGCTTTTATTGATCTGCCAGGGTACTTACCTGCTGCCAGGATTTCCTGATGCCAACAGTCTGCTTGCTTGGATATCTGCCACCAGACCCTACTGATGTTATTCTCCACATCCAAATGAGATATCCAGTTGTACGGCATAGACCTCTCTGATCCCAACTACTCACCTACTTCGACCCTAATATGTCATTTGTTGACAAATTCTTCAGCTACTCCACCTGCTTGGCGAGACTTCCTCCTCTTACCCTTGCCTATATCCTTTCCAGTTTGCTGGTCCTGCTTTTGCAGGTC